>ML660204.1:3346474-3500127 GCA_007570785.1 Antilocapra americana | reverse complement strand
ATTGTGCAGTAGTTTGAGCATTCTTTGGCATCGCCTTTCTTTGGGATTGGAATGAAAACTGACCTTTTCCAGTCCTGTGGCCACTGCTGAGTTTTCCAAATTTGCTGGCATATTGTGCATCATATTTTAGGATTTGAAGTAGCTGATAGTATTTGAGTATTTGAATAGCATGATGTTTAAGGTCATATTATTTAAGACACCAGCCAGAGTTTCCCTGTAGCCAAACACGTCCCAATTTACATCACCTTCTGATCCGAGCCCTAACCCTTCTTCTTCTTTTATGGCCAAATGTGGGCATGTGGAATCTTAGTTCCCTGACCAGGGATGGAACCTGAGCCCCTGTAGCGGAAGCATGGAGTCTTAGCCACTGGACCACCAGGTAAGTCCCTATGCAGTACCTTTTGAGGTCTAGTAAGCGTACCGTCCCCTATCCTCACCCCTACCCTGACCCAGAGGCAGTCAGGTGACCATTTCCTGGTCCACAAGGTGACTAAGACCTGGACATCCTCTTCTGGGGGTGGGATACCACCCCACCCCCACCCTACCCAGGATCACCAGCCAGCACCGGGGGCATCCGTGGCTGAGACCTCCTGCCATGCAAATGAAGCCTGTCTGTGGTAGGAAGTAATGGACATTTAGACAGATGCTGATGCAGAAGAGAGAGAGAGAAGCAAAGGCACAGAGAAGAAAGCACCGTGAGCCCCTGGCCCAGCACCGCCTGGACGGAGCTCCCTTTTAGAGGCACCACTTGGATTTGCACACCTAGCGCTGGCTCCCGACAGTCCCCTGACTTGCTGTCACAGCTCAGGGAAACTGTGCACTCTAATTAAAGACTGAGGAGCCAGCAGTGAAGGACCACCAGTGAAGAAGCCTGCTGATGCTTCTGAGCTCATCATTTCTTAAACCTTCCTTACCAGACATTCTTTATTTTCTGCAGGACCCATTGGGTTGTTTTGATGATCAGAGAGAAAGAGAGAGAGAGGGCATTTCAAGTGATGAGACAGCAGAGGTGTGGAGGAAGTATTTGCAACATAAAAATGCATCTAGGCGACACAGGGCTTTAAGGTAGCCTTTTTTTTTTTTGGGAGCAAATAATTTTATTTTTTACAAATACACCAAAGAATCATGCAATGCTGCCAGCATTGGATGCAATCCTGGGCCACAAGTCTGCACATTCCTTTGCAACTGGTCCTGTGATGGCAGAACCTTTCATCTCGCCTTTATTGTTTACTATGACCCCTGCATTATCTTCAAAATAAAGAAACACACCATCTTTTCTCCGGTATGACTTTCGTTGTCGAATTACCACTGCTGGATGTACCTTCTTTCTGAGCTCTGGTTTGCCTTTCTTGACCGTGGCCATCACCATGTCACCCACACCAGCAGCAGGAAGTCTATTCAATCGTCCCTTGATCCCTTTCACAGAGATGATGTACAGATTTTTGGCTCCTGTGTTGTCAGCACAGTTGATCACGGCTCCAACCGGAAGACCCAAGGAAATCCGGAATTTCGCACCAGAGGACCCACCGCGTCCTCGCTTCGACATCTTGAAGGCCGGAAAAAAGCTAAGGTAGCCTTTTGAAGCCAAAAGTTGAGAATTTTCTAAATCCCCCCAAACCTTCCTGTCTCTTATAGGGTTCACTTCCTGAGTGAGGAGCTCTGTCAATGTGGGACCATTTTTACAAGATGACTTCTCTGAGTCACATTCCGTTGTTTTATCTATAAAAATTCTGCCTCGGAGACAGACCAGCTTTTTAAACACAGGGTGGTTTTATCTGCTTGGCCTGTTTATTGCTTAATGCCAAGAAGGCTTTCTGAAGATGCAGATGCCTTGAACTAACCTCTAAGCAAGAGGGACTCAGTAGGGCTCAATTGGTTTTCTTTTTTCTCTTCCAAAAATGGAAATGAAAGAACCAAAAGTCTGTAAATTAAATTTTCTGGTTAGAATGATGCTTTTGAACGATTGTAAATCATCCTTTTGTTTCTCAGATTCCCACCTCCCAGCTCCAGCAAATTCCCACAAGGCATTTGGGAATCAAAGAATATTACCCCATAAAACCAAAAGCAGGGCCACAGTGCCAGAGATGTGGCGGGACATGGGAGCCCCAGATTATGGTGGGAGTGGGAGTGGTGGCTGGGGACGTTGGTAGCTTCTACCCTTCTTTAGAGCCCTGGAGAAAAAATGTCAGATTCAGTATCTAAACAGCAGCTGCAGGAAAAGGTCTGGCTCTGGGGTGACTGCAATCTTTGTAACCTCTTTGATGTCTGGGAATATCATGCTTCCTGGTTTTCCAGCTGCAGATAGTGTACCGGGAACACGGGCTTTACAGGCGGCTGGGGATGAGTCTGGCTGATGACGATGGTAAGCTTCAGACCAGGAGAGATGGATGAGTACCCAGCAACACAGTGTCTGAATTCTGCTTGGGGACAGGGACCTAGGCTGGTTCAGGCTGAGTTCTTTCAGCTCTAAGAACTAGGCACCCGCTTAATCCAACCCAAGGAATATGTGGGAATCTTAAAGACGCTAGTGTCTGGGGATCTGGGCACAGGGAACCATCACACCCCAGGAAAATATGGAGTTAGAAAGGATTTCTGGAGTCAAGTGGCCAGGATGCTCTCGAGACTCGCTTTGGAGCTTTCGCACGTGGTGTTTCCTCCACCAGGAGCACCTGTTCCTGGCTTGTTCTCAGACATCTCCTTTCCAGAGAGGCTTCCTCCTCCTATTGCTCTGAGCCTCTCTCTTGATTCTGTTTTCCTCTTTGGAACTTGTCACTCACTCTTATTTCTTGTCTGTCTCCTCCAAAGAATATAAGAAATTTTGAATGTTTTTCCACTGCTGGTACTGCAGGTCTTGTATAGAAACTGCCCAGTACATAAATGTGAACGAATCATAAATAAATAAAATCCCAGGGCTGCCAGAGACAGTCACTCAGGGTGTGCACTGCATAAGACTGGAGGTCAACACTCTCAGACAAGGATGGGGTTGGGGATCCAGGGGAATGCAGTGTACAACCTGTGCTGCTAGACAATGTGGCCTTGAGCTTTGTGATGCCGGCTTGCCCACAGCCCATCATAGCTATGCTCTCTCTTTACTTTCTATCTCCTGGCCTGGACTCACTACTGTTTTCTCATGATAAGCCTCATTTTTCAGGAATTTTCTACTTTGAATACGAAAGCGAGTGAATCTGATAAACCTTGCTCTGGTCTGAGAAGTCTTGCTCTAAGCCATGCTAATGATCACTCTGGCTAGCCTGGAATGGTGGCCCTTCAGTGGCCAACTCTAGCATAATCATCTCTGACTGGAAAAGGGGCAGAGTTGCTTGTGGTGGGCACTGAGGCCCATGCAGATACTTCTCACAACATCCCAGCCAGGAGGAACCATTATTACATTTGTTTTACAGAAAAGAACATGGGCTCAGAGCCTGATATCAGTCTCTCTGAGTTCATATTCAATTCCATCGCTTTCTGGGAAAATTGCTTACTCTCTCTGAACCTCAGTTTCCTAATGTGTAAAAAGGGCTGGTTTCAAATATTGATTTCAAAAGAGCCTTGATGATTAGATGTGGTCATGCAGGTAATGTGCCTGGAAACCCAGACGATTTAGCTTATTGCGGATAAGAATGTATGTAAGTGTATTCCTTCCATCTGACATGGACGTGCTTCACATTGTTGTCTACAGTGTTTCTGGGGGCGGGTAGCTTGCACACACTCTGAACACCGGGTAAGAAAAAAGTTAAAAAAATTTTTTTAATTAAAGAAATTTTTTTAATGGGAAAAGCTGACTTTTAGGGTTTGTATTCCTGGGACTCAGTTGTCTGGGGGCATAAGCCCTTGGATGAGAAGGGGAAATCACACTTGAATACTTGAATGGCTTTTCTAATCTGCAGCCATCGTGGAGGTTGTTTGGTCCCCTGTGATGCTGGACTATAAGGTGACATTAGGGATGTTGCCTTGGGGACAGGGTGCCAGCTCCTGATTCTGAGTCAGGCACTGTCCAGAAGGAAACCAAGACTTGTGCTCAGGGAATGGATTCATTTACTCAACAAGTATGCGTGAGCATCAACTGTACATGAGACACTCTTGTGGGCTCTAGTGAGCAAATCAGCCCCAAATCTGTGCCCATGTCCCAGCAGGGTGGGAAACATTGAACATGTAACTGTATAATATTTCAGGGGGTAGTAAGTACTGTAGAGGGCTTCCCAGGTGGCACAATTATAAAGAATCCGCCTGCCAATGCAGGAGACACAAAAGGTGCAGGTTCAGTCCCCGGGTCAGGAAGATCCCCTGGAGAAGGAAACGGCAACCCACTCCAGTATTCTTGCCTGGGAAATCCCATGGACAGAGGAACCTGGTGGGCTACAATCCATGGGGTGACAAAGAGTTGGACACGACTGAGTACAAACGCACGCAAGTATTATAGAGAAAAAACATGGAGCGGAAGGTAGGAAGACAGGAATGGGGAGACACTGTGACGTCTGGTAGGCGAGGAAGGCTTCAATGGTTAAATGACATATGAGCAGAGGATTGAAGGAGGTGAAGGAGCATATTGGCAGATGAGCCTTCCGGGCAGATGGTGCAACAAGTGCAAAGGTCCTGAGGTGCACTTTTTAACCACAAAGTAGAACCTAGGACACAACTGATGCTTCTTGCTTTACTCAGAAGAGCCCCTTAGTGTAGAATTGCTAAATATAAAATACGGGATGCTCAGTTAAACTGAATTTGAATTTCAGATACACAATGACCAAGTTTTAGGATACATCCCACACCATTTGGGCCATAATATTTTTAAATTAATCATGTATATCTGAAATTCAACTCTAACTGGGCGACCTATATTTTTATTTGCTAAATCTGGCAGACTTGCTCAGTAGTCAGTCATCGTGTAAGCTATGGAAATAGAACTTGTGAGCTGGATTTAATGCAGAGATGTGGCTGGAGGGAATAAGGGCATCAGAGTCCAGTTGCCCAGGATTTGAATACTGGCTTTGGCCTTCATTAGCCAACTGGTCTTGACCAAGTTTTTTGATATCTGTGTCTCCATGTCTTCATCTTTGACATGGGAGACACAACATCTGATTTCAGGGTTACTAGAAGATTCAAGATAACCTGTAATAGGACTTCCCTGGTGGTCCAGTGGTTAAGAATTGGCACTCACTGCAGGGGATACAGGTTCAATCCCACCATTCGGGGAACTAAGATCCCACATGCTGCATGACACAGCCAAAAAATAAAAGATAATCTGTAATGTACTCAATACCAGGCAGCAGTGTCATTAATGTTACCTCTCATTAGTCTTTGCATCATGCAAAAGATGAGCTCAGATCTGTTCATCTTTCCAACTTATCTTTTTACATGAGTTAGGGCTAACCTACTTAGAGTGAGGGTATGCCTGTAGGAGAGAGGGGGAGGTGATAAAGATAAAAACCCAAAGTAGAACAAAGAATAATTTTTCTTAAAAAAAATTGTCAGAAATACAGGGAGGAAGGGAAGAGAAGCAAGAAGAACCAGAGATGGAGAGAGAGCAATTAAGATCTCCTGGGACTCTGGGAGCCAGGAGCCTGAATTGGAATCCAAGCTCTGCCCTGACTCACCATACAACATCGGGCTCCACAGTTTGCCTCTGGGTTGTAACTGAAACTCAGTACACAATGGTTTAAATCATCAAACATCTTTTTCAATAAACAAAGAAACTTTCAGCATAAATATGTCCCAAGTAACACATAGGACATACTTATACTAAAATGCTTTCAAGTTGTGGTGCTGGAGAAGACTCTTGAGAGTCCCTTGGGCTGCAAGGAGATCAAATCAGTCAATCCTAAAGGAAATCAACTCTGAATGTTCCTTTGATATTGAAGGATTGATGCTGAAGCTGAAGCTCTAATACTTTGGCTGCCTGATTCTAAGAGTTGACTCATTGGAAAAGACCCTGATGCTGGAAAAGCTTTAGGGCAGGGAAGAAGGGGGAAACAGAGGATGAGATGGTTGAATGGCATCACTGACTCAATGGACATGAGTCTGAGCAAACTCCAAGAGATAGTGAAATACAGGGAAGACTTGAGTGCTGCAGTCCATGGTGTTGCAAACAGTCGGACACAACTTAGTGACTGAACAACAACAACATGCTAAAAATTACTCTATGTTTATTTGGAATTCAAATTTAATTGGTCATCCTATATTTTTATTTGCTAAGTATAGCAACCCTACCCTCTTTCTTGCTCTATTGAATCAGAGAAGCTATGCTTCTATTTTCTGTGTTGGCCATCTGTGGAAAGCTTCTTGGCCAAAATTTTCAGCTGCTGAAAAAGAAAGAGGTCTGTAAACTTTGGATCACGTGATAGCCATGGCCCCTTTTAGCTCCCTGATGCTGTATCCTGCAGGGTTCACAGCTGTGGGCAACAGAAACCATCTGGGGCTAACTGGTGCAAAGAAAGTGTTCATCAGAGGATCTCAGGAGGCTTGCAGAACTCCCAGGAAGGCTGGAGAACCTTGAGGGCTTGAGGACTCTGAAGCTAGGAACATGGCCCCAAATTGCTCTGCAGAATAATAGCTTCTGGGGTGGATGCCTCTGATTGGCTGAGACTTGGTCACATGCCAAAGCTCTGGCTGCAAAGCACACTGGGACAGTGCATCTCAGAATGTTAAGCTCCTATTTGAGGGTGGGGGTTGGGGGAAATGGAGGGCAGGGTCTGCTTCTCAAGATGGGAAATTCCTAAACCTAAGAAAGGGTTCAGATAGAGCTGGAAGGAGGGTGATGCTTAGAAGAAAAGACCAACATTCTTGCTCCTAAAGAAAGAATTCTGGGTTTTGAAGTTCTAGGTGATTTCTTACCCAGGGTGAGGGTGAGGGTGAATTTATCAGAAAAGCAGTTGGAGGGGGAGCTGAACTCTGCCTGGTGAGGAAGTGGCAGGTCCTATCTTTTCTGCCTCTGTTCCCGGAACAGTGAATTAAAGGAATCTGCTTAGAAATGCCCTAGCCATGGTCCTTTGGCTTGGGATTAGGGGAAGGCGGGTTAGTCCTCCCAAATCAGCAGAGCCTTTTATAAGGTCAGAGGCAAGCAGCGTTTCCGAATCTGACTGGTAGAAGGGGTTTTCTTTGGTCTCATGGTTCAAAAACAAATGGAAGTCTTTGCCAACAGATGCTCATTGAGAGTAGTCACATGCAAATCCCAATCCCCAGCTTCTCTTAAAAATTAGAACTACCTGGTAACATTGGAATCAAATTCCCAGAAGGTACCAATCGTGGTTCACCCTGGTCCCCACCCCTCCCCTGTTGTATCTGGGCCTGGGGTTCCTTACTAGCTGTCATCATGTCTGTTTATGGTCCCCTTTAGTGGTATTAAGGGGAAAGCTAGTCGTAACTTCAGACATTCGGGGTCCTTGAACTAGCAGCATTGCACCTCCCTAGGTACTGGGTGAAAGTGCAGAACCTCAGGCCCCAG
Organism: Antilocapra americana; assembly: GCA_007570785.1. NCBI lineage: Eukaryota > Metazoa > Chordata > Mammalia > Artiodactyla > Antilocapridae > Antilocapra > Antilocapra americana. Next base: position 3,492,689 of record ML660204.1, on the reverse strand, counting down.
TGGGACCAGCTGTGTAGGAATCTGCATTTTGACAGCTCCCCAAGATGTGTGCACAGTGGCAATGGAGAAGTGTCATTTTAGAATCAAGCAGAGGAGAAAAGATATCCTCCCAGACCATTAAACCACTAGAAGTGAGGAGCCTGGGCTGTGTAGATGGATGTGGTTTTGAGTGAGCTGAGTGACTTTGGGCAAGGTGCTCTCAGAGTTCCTGTCTCCTTCCAGTGGTCTGAGAAGTAGAATAGAACTCCTCTGTGTCAGAGGGTCACATGGGCCGAGGCAGTGCAGGGCTTAGCAGGTGCCCAGTGGAATAGAAAGCTCTGGACTAGTCAGAGCTCTTAGTCATGTCTGGGAGGGAGAAAGGGCTCCCTCTAAAGCTGAACTGAGACTAGTTAGTTCTCAAAACCCATTCAGATCGCCTCCAATCAAGAAAGAAATCACAGCCAAGCTAATGATAAAACCACATCTTGCCACTAGTTGTTTGGGAGACCCTGGAAATCTCACCTTGGGCATCAGCTTTTTCTGGAGTGGGGTGTGTGTGTGTCTTTCTGACGTTCATGTTTTCCGTTTGGAGTGGTGGCTACTGCCACATGTATTTAAGACTGATAAAAACTGTTTAGTATCTTACTTCTCTGTTTAAAAAATTGTGCAGAGAAAGTCCCAGCGTGAGCAGGCATGTGCCTCCGTCTCCAGCACAATGAGAGCTGTGCATGGAAAGCAACATTGAATTACAGGTGTGCTAAAATAATTTCCTCTCTAATGTAGATCTCTTTGCACACAAGGATTTTAAAGCCTGTGCATGAGGAGGCTTTGGCCCCCTATTCCCTACTGGGCTCTGAGGCCCGGGTCACCAGGCCTTGGCCAGGTGGGTGGACAGAGGGGGCGGTCCCAGCTTCCCTCGGCTGTTCTGGGGCCCCAGGGAGCCCCCAGGCCTGCTGTGCTTCCTCCAGGGCAGATGGTAGCAGAGTCCTGCCCTTGAGGATGAGGTCCCGACCTCCCACTGGATATGTGTGTCAGCAGGATTCTTTTCTTCTTTTTATTGCTTTCGAGACATATGCTGACTTGGTCAAAATCACTTCTGCAAGATGTGACTGATGATGTATGAAATGAAAACTTCTTACCCAGAGCCAGGGGGCCGGCGAGAGAGTGTGTGGACACTCAGCCAGGGGCCGGCCAGACACAATAACACCCCTCAGATTTCCAGGCCATCTTTCATCTCATATGGAACAGACTGGGGAGATCGGGTTACGGGCCCAGGAGCCCTGCGCTGGGTGCCCCAGCTTGGGGGAACCTCAACTGGGGGTGGGTGGCTGGGGGCTGTCTGCTGGGGAAATGAGATAGGCCCCAGGGAAGTTCCTGGGCCCTGGATGGCATGGGGGAAGTGGCTTGGGGACAATGAGAGGATCGGAATGCACAGATTACCCTTTCATCTCTGCTCCTCTCTCCCCTTCTGCCCTGTTCTCTCAGCTCCTCTTCACCCTTGCTCTGGATCCGCTCCTAGTCAGGATACATTTGCTTTCAGTGCTTGGCCAAAAAGCAGACCCTCCTGAAAAGTTGTGTTGTTATTTTTAAGCTTAGGAGGCTTTCCTGTTAACATAGTTTCCTTTTCATCCAGATGGTAACTAACATCCATCAAATGCTTTCTCTCTGCCCCAGCCACCTTGTGAAGTCAGCAACATGAATTGAATTAACTGCTGAATCCTCCCAGCAACCCTAGGTCTTAGTCCTCCCCCCTTATACAGATGGGGGGGACTAAGGCACAGAGATGCGAATCCCTGGTATGGGGCTGCAAGTGTTAGAGTGGAGGTGTGAAACCAGACTGCCAGCTCCCCCACCCAAGACTTTCTCCAAACAATCCTGAAGCCTTTGCTGGTGGCCTCGACTTTCAAACTGGCATCTCATGTGCTCCTAGTCAGATATTCTCGTTTGCGTGGTGTGCATTTGTTCATTCATTGAGCAATCCAGCAGCCATTCACTGGGGGCCTGCTGCAGTCTTAAGGACTCCTTTAAGGGAGGAAGCAGGAAATGGATCACTGGAAATAGACACCTAAATAGGAGGTTGGGGGAATTCAGAGGAAATCTGGTCTTTTCTGGGTCTCGGGTATGGAAAGCATATTGTCTCTGTCTTGGATGAGAAAAGATGGCATCCAGAGCAAGGGTTCTTCAAGATGTCTTAGCCTGCTGCCTGCACACTCATCCCTCAGTCCGCCATGCCCTTTAGGTAATGGCAATGCCTACTGCTATGCATTCAACAGGCACTTACTGAGAGCTTGCTGAGTGCCAGGCTCAGTGGGATTGTCGCTGTTGTTCAGAAGCTAAGTTGTGTCTGACTCTGTGACCCCATGGACTGCTGCACACCAGGATTCCCTGTCCTTCACTATCTCCTGGAGTTTGCTCAGATTGATGTCCATTGAATGGGTAACACTATCTAACCATCTCTGCCTCCCTCTTCTCCTCCTGCCTTCAGTCTTTCCCAGCATCAGGGTCTTTTCCAATAAGTTGGCCCTTCGCATCAGGTAGCCAAAGAATCATAGCTTTGGCTTCAGCATCAGTCCTTCCAATGAATATTCAGGACTGATTTCCTTTAGGATTGACTTGTTTGATCTCTTTGCAGTCCAAAAGACTCTCAAGAGTCTTCTCCAGCACCACAGTTCAAAAGAACCAATTCTTCGGCATTTAACTTTCTTTATAGTCCAACTCTCACATCTGTACATGACTACTGGAAAAACCATAGCTTTGACTAGATGGACTTTTGTCGACCCAGTGATGTCTCTGCCTTTTAATATGCTGTCTAGGTTTGTTGTAGCTTTCAAGGGGCAAGCATCTTTTAATTTCATGGCTGCAGTCACCGTCCGCAGACATTTTGGGGTCCAAGAAAGTAAAATCTATCACTGCTTCTACTTTTCCCTCATCTATTTGCCTTGCTTCAGGGCCTCAGGGCCTTCCCCTAGGGGAACTGGGTAGATGCTGACCAATCAGTTGTTTTTAGATTTAGACTGTTGGCACCAATACCTGGGGTCCCCATGCCCAGCCTTACTTGCTTGTTAAAATCCCCCACCTCCAAAAGATTTGTCAGTGGATTTAAAAGCAGAGAGAGCTGCTGCAAAGGAGTAGTATTTCAGCTTTTGGAAGAAAACAACCTCCTTTATCTCAGCTGGCATTGGAGGTGGGCCAGCCGCTGCAGTGGCTTTGTCCCTGGAAGGCCAGCCCCAGGTTAAACAGGGGGGACAGGCAGCCCTGAGGAGACAGAGCCTCGTGGCCGCTCCTCTCCTCTGCAGGGCCTGTGCTGCACTTCCTGCTCCTTCTTCCTGGGAAAGCCATCTCTTTCTCCTCTTTCCAGGACTCAGGTCAAAGGCATCTCCCCCAGGAGATCCCCTTCCCACCTCCCTCCGCCTCTCCCTACTTGCTCACTCCTGCCCCTTATCACAGGCCACTGTGAGCTGGGCAGCACATGCTCCAAGTGGATACTGGACCGGCCAGTGCTGCTCCAACTGTATTGGCTGGTCCCTGTGTTGTTTCTCACCCCCCACAGTGCCCATCTGGGGCACTCCCCCTGGACCCTCCCACATGCCCTGTGGGAGGGTGCTGTGTCTTCCCTGAGAGAATCCATGGCCAGCACTGCTTCCCCTCCCACCCCCAAACTGCATGTAAGGTTCCCGCTTCGTCTCCCCTAGCCTGGAAGCCAGCTGAGTGGTGGAGGCCACCGTGTGAGCTTGCTCTCTCCTGTTCCCTCCAGCCCAGCACTGTGCTGGCACTGGGATGGGCCTCATTACTTGCAGGGCCCAGCACGAAATGAAATCAGGGCCCCTTTGTTCATAGATCATGAAGAGCTGCAATATGGCAACGGGAGAGCTTTAAGCCATATGTGAGACCCTTCCTACCAGGTCACATGCCCATGAAGCCCACCCTGCCTGACCCCCAGGAAGTACTCAACAAACCTTTGTTGGAAAAAACAAGTCGAAGGACGAATGCAGGTGAAGGGGTTTTTCACAGCACACTGCTGACTGGTGGGCAGAGGCACAGCCCTGGGCCAGGGGGCCCGGAACCTATTCCATCCCGCAGCCTGGGGCCTGCATAACAAGGCCAGGATGCCACTTGAATGGCTAGGACCTGCAGCCTTGTGTTTCTCTTCCCCTTACTTGGCCTCTACCTTGCCTACCTCCACCCATGTGGCCCCGCACGCTGCCATCTTGTCCAAAAGCCCCCAAAGAGGGCTGCATAACAGAACCACCTCTCCTTCAGAAGACTCAGAATATCAGGTTCCTTTTGATCAGCCCTGGAGCTTTCTGCCTCCCCAAAGTAAGGCTTAGCCAGATCCCTCCCCTCAAAGGAAGTCATTGTTCCCAAACTCAGCCCTTTACCTTTCATCCCAGACTCCCTGTGGTCACCCCTCACCTAGCCCATCATCTGGGAACCAGGGATTTGTGGGTTTTCCCTGGTCGCTCAGACGGTAAAGAATCTGACTGCAATGCAGGAGACCCAGGCCCAGGTTCGATCCCCGGGTTGGGAAGATCCCCTGGAGAAAGGAATGGCTACCCACTCCAGTAGCCATTGGAGAATCCCTGGCTGGAGAATCTCTTGCCTGGAGAATCCCATGGACAGAGAAGCCTGGTGGGCTACAGTCCATGGGGTCACAAAGATTCCGACATGACTCAGAGACTAATACACTCCTTGGGGCAGGAAAGGAAGGAGGCAAGATTGAACTTGATCCATGGTGCTGCCATTCTGGGTCAAGTGTGATTTTTGCTCCTGGTTTTACAGGTGAAGAAACTGAGGCTCTGAAGAGCAGTAGTTCACTCAAGGTCCCACTACAGTTCTGAGTTGTGTGGGGTGCCAGTGTGCCATGCTTAGTGTGAGCTGGGCCCTAAGTGGGCAACTCAGTGTCATCTGTGGAATGAATGAATGAGGGGAGGGAAGAAAGAAGGCCAGGAGTGTGTGACAAGGTCTATGGCTCAGAGGTGAACTGCATGCAAGGCCAGTGGGCCAGGCTATCTAGTCTCGGAGGTGGGGAGGAATTCTCTAGCCCACAAAATTCAATCACTCAACAATCATGACTGTGTAGCAACAGTGGCTCCCAGGCCCTAGGTTCAAGGTTATCTGAGAGAGCACGGGCCTGGGCCCCCAGGGAGCTTCCTGGCTAGTGGGGGGACAGGACAATAAAAACAGGACAAATAACTCAGTCATTCCAGACAGGGGAGGGAGGAGGAGTTAAAGAAAACAGGTGTGTGGGGATGAGGAGGGGAAGGAACCTTATCTGCTCTGGTCTGGGAGGAAGTGGCACCTGAGTGGCACCTGGAGGTGGAGGGCTGGCCAGATGGCTGGGGTGGGGACAGACAAGCAAGGAAGAGGGTTAAGGCAGAAAGACTGGCAAGTACAAAGGCAAACTGGCAAAAAGTTCAGGGAGGGATCGGCGTGTCTGGAGTAAATGGAAGGGGCAGGAGGGGAGAAGGGCTCGGGTGCCTCCTCCTCCAGGAAGCCATCCTTATCCCCGAGCTTCCTCCGCTCTGCTCGAGCTTGTTCCACCGCAGCGCGAATCCCACGGGTCCCGCTCAGGCCTCTTCCCCTGTCCGGACCGTGAGTCCGGAGAAGGCAGGGCCGGCTCGGATTCCTCTCTCCGCATCCCCGCGGCGCCCGGCCGGGCGCTGGGCACCCAGAGCGCACTCAGTAAATATTTGTAGAGCGCACTAGAAGGAATGAATGAACCCATTGGGCGCCGCTGGGGGGAGGGCGGGGCCGAGGGCAGGTGGGAGGCCGCGGGCGCGGGAGGGGCCCTTGGAAGCCCGTCCTCCTCCCCCTCCTCCTCCTCCTCCCAGGCCCCAGCGCGTACCACTCTAAGGCTCCTGAAGCGGCCTCTCGTGCGATCAAGGGCGCGCGGGGCTGGTGGAGCGACCTGAGGCTCCTGCTCTGAGCGCCTGAGTTCAGAAGAGGGTGGGTCCCTGCCGCTCGAGAGCAAGAGCGCGAGAGGAACCAGAGGAAGGAGCGCCCGCTCTCCAGCCGCCTCGCCGCCTCCCCGGCACTCGCTCTCCCGGCTCCTGGGTTTGCTGGCTGCTCCTCCCACCCGCGCCCGCCTCCTCGCTCGCTCTCTCGCCCGCTCGAGCCGGCTTTCCAGCCCCGCGGTGCGCCCGGGCGAGTGCGGGGCGAGGGGCCCCGGGGCCAGCGCCGAGCCGGGGGCGGGGGTCCAGGCAGAGCGCAGCGGGTCCGGAAGGGGCCATGTCCGGCGCGGGCACAGCGGGACCCATCTGCAGCAAGTGACCGAGCGGTGTGGACGGCCGCCTGCCCCCCTCTGCCACCTGGGGCGGCGCGGGGCCCCGGTGCCGGGTGCCTGGAGCCCGGGTCGCGCGTAGAGCCGGCGCGATGCACATGCGCTCGCTGCGCGCCGCGGCGCCGCACAGCTTCGTGGTGCTCTGGGCGCCGCTGTTCCTGCTGCGCTCCGCCCTGGCCGACTTCAGCCTGGACAACGAGGTGCACTCGAGCTTCATCCACAGGCGCCTCCGCAGTCAGGAGCGCCGAGAGATGCAGCGCGAGATCCTCTCCATCTTGGGCTTGCCCCATCGCCCGCGCCCCCACCTCCAGGGCAAGCACAACTCGGCGCCCATGTTCATGCTGGACCTGTACAATGCCATGGCGGTGGAGGAGGGCGGCGGGCCCGACGGCCAGGGCTTCTCCTACCCCTACAAGGCCGTCTTCAGTACTCAAGGCCCCCCTCTGGCCAGCCTGCAAGACAGCCACTTCCTCACCGACGCCGACATGGTCATGAGCTTCGTCAACCTCGGTGAGTGGAGGCGGGAGGGAGGGGTTGCGCGTCTGGGTCAGGAGTCGCTTTGGGACAGGGAGGGGGCCGCTTCTTACATCCAGCCCGCCCATCTCTCCACTCTGGGTCGTTAGCAAACCTTCAGCGTTTGGCCAAGGGTCTCCCACCCCCCTGCCTTAGTGGACCCCTAGCCGCGCGCGCCGCAGGTAGGGCGAGCCGGGCTCATCTGGCCTGTGGGAGTTTGGGGGGAGTAAGGACAGGTCTGAAGCCCTCTCTGGGTTAAATCGGTGGCCGCACCTCTGGGGCAGGAGGCGCCGGGCGGGCCGCGGCTCAGTTCAAAGCGCGGGGCTCGGTCATGTGAGCTGTGCCCGGCCGGCTCGGCCCGCGCTACCTGTATTTAAAGGGCCCTGCTCCGCGAAGCTGCTTTCCCGCCCTTTCTGAGCCCCTCTCTGCTCTCCCCGGCCCTGGCATCACGGGCGTTGCCTCCCGTCCCGGCCCTGGCTAGCCCTACCTGTCTCCTCCTGGTGCGCCCGCCATAGCGTACGGAGCGCCCCGGGCGCCTTGGGGGCCCCTTTCCTGACCGCTGGACGCCCCTCTCGCTCTCAGCTCTCCTGGCCAGGCTGGGGAATAAACATGGCCATTGCCACCTTCCTATTTTAAATATTTAATGATAGGTCCGGGGCCAGCAGAATCCATTTTCAGAGTTTATCACGTGTGGCGCGCAAACCATGGTTTTCGGCGAATGGGTGGCGAGGGATCTCCCAGCAGACGCCGCCGGGGTAGGCTAGGGGATCAGGCTTCTGACCAGAGCCCCGACGGCCCCGGGGACCCGAGGCTGGCGCTCCGGCGGGGGCGCGGTGCTCCCCTTCCATCTGTGCACGCACACTCACCAGGCTTGCTCAAACTAACCCCCGACTGCGCGCTGTAGGGCTGATGATCAAGTATTTGGTTTCTGAGATAACACGCCCCGATAGCGCTGTTTCCTGAGCCGCTTTCATTCTACATGTGTAACTTGCTGCGAAAATACGTACGAAGTCAAGACAGCAAACTCACGCCCACCGGCGCTGTGTCAACAGGAGAATAATGGTTCTAAAGCCCCTCGCTGGGCACCGGGGGCATGAATGGAGGGCGGCGGGAAGCGCGGATCAACCTTAGCGCTTCTCGCATCAGATAAGGTCCCTGGAGTTCCCGGGACGCCATTGTCTGTCCTTAATAATAGCTCCAAATCAAATAGTGAAACGAGTTTCAGCGAGAGCAAGGGGTGGGAGGTTTAGATGCCAAAATGACTTCAAGAAAGTTTAAATTATACCAGGCAGCTTGTTAGAATGAGGCAACCCCATATGTCCTGATTTAGAACAATCTCCAAGATGTATGAGGTGGAAAAAAGCAAGGTGCAGATCAGTGAGGTTACATACGTGCGGTATATCATCCTTTCCCACTGGGAAAGACACCATGGACTGGAAATAGATTTCACTGGGCGGGGGAGGTGTGGGGAGGTGGGGGGCGGCAGGGCAGAACTGGGTTGGGGCCTTAGGGATTGGGAGTTAAGGCCAGATTTTTTCATTGTCTGCACTTCTGTCTGTGTGATTCCTCCCCACCCCCCTGTGTGTATTTGTGACCTATACCAGAAACTAAAGAAAAATCCCAAATATGTACATATAAATACATCAGTTAAAGCAGAGCTCTGTAGCCATCCTGAAGCCAGGGGTTAACCAGGGCCCTTTTTCTGGCTGGGGATTTATGGTATCTTTTCTGTTCTTTTGGGTACTGGGTGACTCTCGGGGAAGGCAGCAGGTCCTGGTGGCGGCCTTCAGAGCCTGGCTGAGGTCATTCGAAAGGTATTTGTACGCCCCAGCTTCTGTGGAGGGCTCTGCAAACCCAGTGCTTTGGAAAGGACCCCACGACTTATGGACCAGCAGCCTGGCCAGATAGGGGCTCCCCCCATGCCAGAAAAGGGCCAGGTTGCCAATTGGGCACCTCTGGGAAACTTGGGGCAGGGCTGTTTGCTCCCCCATGGCGGTGGGGAGCAAGCTAGAACTTGTTTGGGAAGGCCACAGCTGGGTGGTTTTCCCTCTCTGGCTGTACACACACCTTTCAACCCGTTAGCCACATTTCTTTCATCTTGAAAGGACAAAGACCGGCTTGTCTGAGCCTCTTAATCAGTCGGGCTGGCTTTGGGCTTTGTGGGACAGTCCTGACTTTCCTCAGGTCTTGCTTTCTGGAACATCACTCCAAATTAGATGGCAGAGTGGCTTTTAACAGGGTGCCCTGACCTTGTTTTCTTTCTTTGTCGGCCCCTAAAACTCAAGGTAATTAGTTGGATGAAGACCTGGACCGCAGTTGGGCAAGACGCTTCCTGTAGATGTTTCAATGGTTGCCCTTTAATTTCTGCTCCACAGCAGTATGGGAATAAACCTCCGATGTCTTCTGTTCTGTGGGGGTTCTGAGGTTTTGCTCAGGAGGGGCTGGGGTAGCAGTGGGGTTGGAGGGAGGCATGTAGGAGACTTGTTTGGAAGCTGAGAGAAAACACACGAGTTTTCCTTGGATTGCAGTTCATATTGACCTGTAACATACAGAGTTTTCTCAAGGTGTGTGTTTAATCTCACACTTTACCTAAAAGTTAGAAAATGTCATTTGTTCATATGTAGCAACCTCTTGTTATCCTGCAGGGGACCCAAGGGGTCCACTGGGGACCTTGAAGGCAGACTGACCTTCCCCACCCGATCCTTGCCCCCAAGCCCCCTCCTCCTTCCACCACCCTCTTCTCCCTCACTGCATACCCCTGCTGTCCTGCAGTGCTTGGGGGACTTAAGCTTGAATTCTGAAGGCTTTAGCAGACCTGGTACATTTCTTCTTCCCTCTGTCTGCAGCCAGACTGGTTTTTGTTCCTGCAAGTCATTCTCCTCAGAATTCAAGCTTTTTGCCAGGCTGGAGCGATATCTAAACTAGAAAGGGAACTAGAGGAGGATTTATGACAAAACCAGGTGCTGAGAATGAGGACCTCAGACCGCACCTTGTGACAAAGACCAGCCTGTACAATAAAGCCCGTGTAACGCTAGCTGAGCTGCCAGAGGGAGACTCGCATCTTCCCAGCCTGGGCCTCTTAAGTTCAATGGCGAGATTTGTAAACTGGTTTGGATTAACAAGCCCCCAACTCCTCTGTGTAGACTTAATTTTGGAATTCAAAACAGGCTACCCTCTCTTAAATTTGTCCCCAGGCAATGTGAGTTCTGCAAACCGAATCTGGCTATAGCTGCCCCCCACTCTCTTTCTTTGGAGAAATTCAGCAGCTCTTTCTGGAATCTTCTAAAGAAACCCCTGGCACTGGGGGGGGGGGGGTGTGTGGTACACGTCTGTCTCTGGTCCAGGATATGAAGGAACCAAATTTGTTTCATCTTCGAAGTTAAGGTTAAAAAAAAGGAAGTTGGAAACCTGTCCTTATTGTGCGCAGGGTCTAGAAGTGGCTTTTGTTAATGTAGCCAAAGCACAGGGAGGAGGTACAGGGAGAAGGCTTTCTGTTTTACTTTTATTTTATACCATCTGGCGATCCTTTTTGTTGACAAGTGTTTGGCATTAAGATCTCTCCTTTTGCCCCTTCAGAACAGGCCTTACCACTGTAGAGTATTAGAAAAAGATTCAGTTACAGTTTAAAAATTTCCTTCAGGGAGTGCTTGCCGAGGGAGCACGGGCTGCAGGCACTCGCAGCTGTAACCTGGCTTGTGTTAAAATTTGGAAAGGGCTGTCCTGCATTCCAGCGCTCAAGCGCCGGCCCTCACTGGTGAGCAGCCAGAGGTTAATATAGATGTCACCCAGCCTTCCCTCCTTCTCTCTTTCTTTCTCTTTTTTCTGCAGAGTGCCTTCGCTATAGGAGCGCACCAACAGCTGTGTTTTCAGTAACCCTTTCAACATCACTTCTTTTAAACCTCATTTTCCTGCTTATATAAATCAAAGATCTCCCCCACCCTCCTCCCAAGGATATATGTGACCCAGATTTGAACTTTTTGGATCGTCTTTGTAGTTCCCTTCTGGAATCAGAGCAGGTTAAGGCCAAGCCCAGGATGCCAGCTCTTGTGGCTGTTTGTGGTTTTGATTCCAGAGTTGTCACTCGATTGCGGGGTGGCCCTTGAAGGGGGTGAGAAAGGAGACCTGGAGAAGCAGAGGAGGGGGTTCTCTGTGTGCACCAAGAGAGGAAACAGCTTCTGAGATGCAGCTCCTGTGAGCTCTGGGTCGGGGCCTTCCATCGCGTCGCTGCCTGTCAAGCCTCTGCCGAGATAAACACAGCTGGCCCGCGATCCCTTGACCACCGGCGTGCCTGCGATGTGAGCAAATGTCACATGTCCGCTGAACTCTGAGAGAGTGATGACTTCATTCCAGGGAGAGCCTCATCTAAATTGATTGATCACCCTTATCACTTTGGTATCATCATTCCCCTCCCGCATTGGGTAAGGTCATATTTGGCCCATTTCGAGATTCAGAGTGTCCTAACACTCTCCCTGTCTCCACCCTTCCCCAGCCTGCCAGTCCATTTAACCAGCTGGAGGTTTTGAATGGAGAGCCCTTTGGACCAGGCGGCTGACCCCATTCATTTTTTTGGTGACCACCTCTTCAGACCTTGCTGGGGGCTGTTGGCACGGCTGGTTTGTGGCGGGGGATGCTGGAGTGCTTTGCTTTAATTTGCTCCGGCAGTGTCACCGGGGTTAGGGCACAGGCAGGGATGTGTGGGACCTGTCATGTTATTGTCAGAAGGAATGCAAGGATTAGCCTTTAAAACGTGGCTGTGGGAGAACACTGCAGCTGTGTACACTTATTATAGAAGATTTAAGTCCCACTGGTAAAATCAATATATTGAATTGCTTGACCCTCTGCTTTTAATTAGTTTCAATCAAATGCGCCGGTGTCATTTTGCCTCCTCTCACCTTCCTGGGGTGAGGAAATACCAATATTTACATAGAAACTGTTAATTTGTGGTGCAAAGGAGAGTGCATTTAGCTTTGCATACCCAAATTGCTCGACGATGTGAGGGATACCAGATCGGCATGGAGGTGAGCGGCGGTGTCAACCTGGGTAGGGACCGGCCACATCAGGGATGTTTGCTGCCTGGCTCCAGGGTGTGCTTGCAGGTGCCTGGACCTGTAAGCGCAGTGTGTGAAGGTGAGAGTCTTCCCAGAAACTAGCCGAGGCTGACTCTGCAAGCCAGACATGCTGCGACTGACCCCCCACCCCCGTCACCTAAAATCTTTTCTCTTAAACATTCTTACAGAACTGTGAAGCAGAGCGGTCACTGCCTTTCTGGTTGTTTTGAGTCTGTTCTCCCAGCCTGCTGGGTCCTTTGTACCGGGCGGCTCAAGGCACAGTACTTTATTTATTCCAGAGCTTCAGAGGCTTTTCTTTCCAATTCCTGAAACAGTTTATAGGGGAAGGGGGGAGCTTTCGTTGCAAATGATCCCATGTACAACCACAGCTATTATGTGAACCGTTCGGTATTAGTTGTGTGTTCAGCTGCAGTTGGATTCTGGGTTTTGCAGCAAATGGCATTTGACAAATATTATTTGACAAAAAATGTGACTCGATATTTCTTAATGTGGAACAGATACTTCCCAGTTAACCTTCTGTGGGGAATAGTTGCCCAAACCCAAAGTGAAATGGCAATGTGGATGAATACCAGGGCTGCCTCTGTGTGTTCCCCCCCTCTCCAAAGTGGAGTGTTTATGATTTGGGGGGATATTAGCAGCGCATGAAGCTTGACACTTACTTATGTGAAACTCATAGTAGCACGTGCGATGCTGTCCTTTCAACATTTGTGTCGGGAGGCATTGCTGGGAGCCGAGAAAAGCCTTAGCTGATCCGAGTGGAGTGGATTGAATTAATGATAACTTGGAGAGCACCAGTTTTAGGGTAATTGCTTTATTGTTTTGGAGCCAGGGTGCTTATAATCTGGTTCCTGTACAAACATGTTTAACGTGTGTTAATGCATTTGCAAACCAGAGCCTCTCAGCACAACCCTGCTTTTCATTAATTGATGTCGGTAGCATGGTACAGTATTTCAAAGAGCTGGCCAAGTATAAACTGTGTTTCCAATTTCCTTCCTTTCCTGTGTTTGGAATGCCAATGTTAATTTGTTCCCATGCAGGAGCAGGGGCTGCCAACTGCGGCTTTCTATAAAGGGCTTCACGGTGAAGGCTTCCAGCCCTCACTGATGCTTGAGGCTGCCTGGCCAAGTTTCCTGACACTTTGCAGCTAATTCTGGGTGATATATGGAGTGGGGGGTTGGGGGGCTTCACTGCCGTGTAGCGGAAGTTCCCGGTGACAGCAGAGGGTGTGACTTGGCGAGGGAGCACGGCACGGCATCCACACTGATTCTCTTTAGACACAGTTTAAACCCCTGTGTCTGTTTCCGCTATGGTTGCATTTTAGCTGTGTGACCTTGAGCAAGTTACTTAATGTCTCTAAGTTTGTTTCTTCGTTTTAGAAAGCTGGATAGGCATCTCCTCCTCTACAGGCCCTCATAAAGACAAAATCAAATCTGGTGTGGATGGAGTCTGGCACACATAAATGGTGAACCTTGTTTCTGTCTTGGTGGCCAGATCACCGTTCACGTTGGTATAATAGTCCAAATTTCAGTTTTCAAGTACTTGATCTTAAAATACCAAGATTAAGCCACCCGTGTTGTTTTAGAGATATGAAAAAAAATGGCCCTAAGGATGTACATCTTTGTGGACACCCATATACCCTTCACAGATTCTCTTTCTTCTTTAGAGATCAGTGAAATTTGGGCACACCAAACTTATCTGAGGATAGGTAAAGTCTAATGCTGGGGTTTCCCAGGTAGCTCAGTGGTAAACAACCCATCTGCCAATGCAGGAGACCCTGGTTTGATCCCTGGGTTGGAAAGATCCCCCAGAGAAGGAAATGGCAACTCACTCCAGTATTCTTGCCTGTGAAATCCCATGGACAAAGGAACCTGGTGGGCTACAGTCCATGAGGTCACAAAGGAGCCGAGCACGACTGAGTGACTGAAAACACACACAGAGCCTAATGCTGACTTGCTCTTGATTTTAGCATCTATGGCTATTTAAAAGTTTTCCTCCTAGGGCACCTGAAACTTGAATGAGGGCCGCACAGGAACTGTCTGTACTGTCCTTGCAACTTTCCTGTAAATTGAAAATTATTCCAAAATAAAAACTTTTTTATTTCAAAAACTCACATTACTGACATATTTCTTCCCATCCCTTCCTGGAAGGTGGTCAAAGTACAAATTGTCTTTTCCTTTGAGGGAGTGACAAGCCCAAAGCATTCATTAACAGACCGGCACAACTTCCCCACTTTTTATGGGAGCAGGTGCAAGGCTGCCCCCTCCCATTCCTTTAGCTAGGGTTGGGATAACAAATCCCTGAATGGATTCAGTGTGTTTGGAAGCCTCTGGAGATCAGTGGACAGTGGAGGTCTCCAGGGCCTGAGACACAGGGTGGGCTTTCTCACCCAAGGTTTCCTGTAAATTCTCTTCACACGATTTGAAAACTCTTGACTTAGTGAGTATTAAGGTTCCCCACATCTTTGAGGTCACATGTCTTCTTTATCTCCCCAGAGTAGCTTTCAAGTTTCAATCTTTTGTTGTCTGGCTTAATTAAATTTGGCTGTGAATAAAAACTTGCAGTGTTTCCAAAATTGCAGACTTGCATGTTTTTAAACATTGAAGTTAGGCCTGTACTGTCTTGTAATGCCAGCCTCTCTCCTGCTTTCACGTAGTTTGGAAAAAAAACAAAACAAAACCCCAAGCACTTAGCATGGCCGTCCACCTGGAATGGTCCCTGCGCTTGTCTGCCCAGTAGTTTAGCCACGCACTCAAAGGCAGGCTGATTGTTCTGTGGTTTCGATGACTTGTGTTCTGGCCTTCGATAAAGGACTCTCCTCTTGACTGTTTTCTCAGGCATTCTTCCTAGCCTGCTCTTGCCCTGCCCTGCAGAATTCTTATGGCGCAGAAAGTGTTCAGGCTTAAGCAGTTTGTGTGCATGAAAGATGCAGAGCTGTTTTAAGGCAGTGTCTTCTGAGTGTGTGTGTTTGATATTTATTTATTTGGCTGTGCTGGGACTTAGTTGCAGCATGTGGGATCTAACTCTCTGACCAGGGATCAAACCCAGGCCCCCTGCATTGCAAGTGCGGAGTCTTAGCCACTGGACCACCAGGGAAGTCCCCCTGAGTGTTTTTTAATACTGAATCCCTACTAATAAATCTTTGAGTACATACCCAAAGTAGAAATAGATCATATAATTACTCCTGATTTAGGCTGGTTTGTACTTTATAAAACAAAGACTAAAAGAGAAATCTAAGTAGGATGCACTAAAGCTTAAAAAATACAAAATTCTGGTGTTCACTAATACACATTTTAGCTAATGCATCATTAGTAATTAGTGCAAAGATTGCAAGTTTAATTCATTAGCATAACAAATGTAATTTTTGCTACCACTAAAATTTTCAGTGTGATGGAGTTTGGTCTTTCAAACTCACAATTCAGCAGTTTGGAGGCGGCGAGCTAAAGGTCTGGTCCTAAATTTTGATTATTTTGATCCTTCGTCTAGCCAGCATCAAGAGTTCACAAAGAACCCCACAAATCTTGGTAGCTTGAAACCACAGAGCCTTGTTGTTCTCTTGTTATGGGGGCGTTGTGGGTTGGCAGAGTGCTCTGTACATCGGCCGGGAGGGAGGATGCTCAGGACTCCAGGCTGACTGAGCTGCCACCCTCCTGAATGTCACCAGTTACAGTGCCAAAGGGAGAGACAGGGTGGCTTGTCCATGGGCTTTGCATCATTCCAGCTGGAAGCAACAAGGGTGCTGCTGCCCATGTTTCATTGGTCAGAGCCTGTCACATGGTCAGACCTGCCCCAGAGTGGCAGGAGATGAAAGTCCCACCCCAAGCTTGGAAAGAGAGGACTGGGAAATGGCACTCATGATGAGCACACTGTTGCAAGCGAAGGTGCTCTCACCAGATGAAATTATGGGAATGGAGCAGAACTGTTGGCCACCTTACTGAAACAAGGTCTGTATTTTCTAATCTCATCCACCAGTTATGCAGAGATTTTTTTGAATCCCCATCTTCCCTGATGTCCATCAGTTCTTGAAATTTAGTTGAGAGATTATGCTATTTCCCACCCCGTGTCCCACTGGATCCCTCTTGCCTACCGTAAATCCTTGCACCCCATTTTGGAGAACAGTGTTTCTGGAAGCGTCCCGATCATTGATGTATTCACGTGGTTGGACAAGAATAACCACTTCTCTCCCTTCCCTTGTAAAATGACTCTCCTCTTTAGGACCTGTCTTTCAGCAAAAGAACGCTTCAGCTGCCCTCAGGTTCACTAGCCAGAGAATCAAGGAGCCTGACTCTAGTCTTGGCTCAAGAGGTTCTTGCCCTCCTGGCTGGTGTTTGTCCGGGCTGTGCAGGTAACTGCCTTGTCATGAGGTCCGGCTTTTCCTTCAGAGGCACCTCCTTGTCTAGGCACGGTCTTCAGGCAGGGTCTTGCAAAGCTGAATCTAGAAACTAAATTTCAGAGACTCCTTCATTATCTAAATGCATCGCTGAAATAAATCATAGTGATAACGTGGGAGGGTTGAGATCTTTCTGTAGTGCTAATGGATTTATAACAGCCTCCCTTATCAGGTTCCACTCTCTCTGTTTCTGCATAGCAAGTCATATCATTCCCATTTTAAGGAGGAAGAGGCTAAAGGGCCCCAGATTTGCAGAGCTAGGAAGTGGTGAGGTTGGCCTTTGAATCCACCTCTTGCTGAATGTAAACCCATTCATGCTTTCCTCCGGGGGCCCAGTGGAGGTGTGTGAAGGGCAGAGATGGAGCACAAGGGCAGTGGTGATGAGACTACCAGAACAGCCTCTCAGCCTTTGACCTTAACTTTGTGGTTCTATGCTCTGAAGAGGAAGATAAAGATAAGCAACTCACACCTTCCCCTTCATTCTCCACCCTGCTATGGAAACTCCCCTCTGTTCTGTCTCTGTGCATTAAGAATTATTGTCAGGGTCAAGGGCCCTGATTGCCTATGTACTGGGGTTCCTATGTGCACCCCACACCCCACTGATGGGAAAATTCCAGAGGCAGCTAGGGACTGATATTTTAATAGCAATACCTCAAGACACTGTATGGAAAGGAGGAGGTAGTTTTTACCGCATGTATGGAAATAAATATTGCATACTGATTGTGATAGCATCAAATCACCATCAGTCTAAATGTCCATGAGCGGGGGATTGGAGAAATAAACTTGTGATAAATTTATTTATACATGTGTAATGAAACAGAAGGAAAATGCAAGAACTTCTTTTTTAATGTATCAACTTAGACTCAAAACAGAATGTCAAGAGAGAGAAGGCCAGTTGTTTAGGAGGATGTTTAGGGTGTAAGCATTCCTCATGGTGTCACAGTGGACACACACAAGATCACCAGATAATACTGTCTATAGTTGTTAGGCAAATACATATATGGTAACATTATGGAAACATGGCCACAGAACTCACACCAGCCGCCTTTAGGGAGACAGGAAAGGGATGGGACTGGGGAGAAACTTTAAATAAACTTCAACTGCTCTGGTTGTTTCCTTTACGTTAATAATAAGACTGGACTCCCCCCGCCAAAAAATGAAAAGTAATATTGGACTTCCCTGGTATCCAGTAGTTAAGAATCCACCTGCCAATTCAGGGGACATGGGTTCGATCCCTGGTCTCGGAAGATTCTACATGCTGCGGGGCAACTAAGCCCATGCCCCACAACTATTGAGCCCACAAGCCACAGTTATGCCTTCACACTGTAAAGCCTGTGCCCTGCAACCGGAGAAGCAGCCACTATGAGAAGCCCATACACCTCAGCTAGAGAGTAGTCCCTGGTCTCCACAATTAGAGAAAGACTGTGTCCAGCCACAAAGACCCAGTGTGGCCAAAAATAAGTAAATAAAAAATTTTTAGAAGCAATTTTTTTAAAAATGTGTTTTAATAATAAGAAACCATTGGGAAGTGCAGTGTGGTATTCTAGATTGGATCTTGGAACAGAACAAGGACAATAATGGAAAAACTGATGCAATCTGAAAAAAAAATTGGGAGTCTAGTTAGTAGTAATCCATCCATGTTAAATTCTTAGGTTTGACAAGTGTCCCACAGTTATGGAAGATGTGAATCTTGAGGGAAGCTGATTGAGTATGCATGGGAACTTTATACTATCTTTGCAAGGTGGGGGAAGGGAAGCAACCGTGACATTGACTCCTGCTAATTCTTAGTTGTTTGAAGGCAGGAGAAGAAGGGGGCAACGGAGGATGAGATGGTTGGATGGCATCACCGACTCCGTGGACATGAGTTTGAGTAAACTCTGGGAGAAAGTGGACTTTTAGGAAGGGACGGGGAAGCCTGGTGTGCTGCAGTCCATGGGTTGCAAGGAGTTGGAGACAGCTTAGCGACTGAACAACAAGTTTTCATCTGTGGGAACCTGGATATTAGTTAAGTTTTCCTCTGCATCCAGGGCTGGAATGTGCCTGCCATGCAAGAGACATGAGTTTGATCCCTGGATCAGGAAAATCCCCCGGAGAAGGGGATACCAGCAACCCGCTCCAGTATTTTCGCCTGGAGAATTTCGTGGACAGAGGAGCTTGGCAGACTACAGTCCATGGTTTTGCAAAGAGTCAGGCACAGCTTAGTGACTAAACCACCACCACCCTCTGCATTCTTCCTTGTGATTACATTTCCCCAAGCCCCAGTGAACCAGAACCTTCTCCCGCTGGATACAGAAGAGTCCTCGCTGAAAGCTCAGCCCTGAAGTGGCTCTTGGTGGTGTGGACCCGGGGAGCTGTCTTAGAGTGTGTTCAGGATATCACGCCCTGAAGACCAACAACTCATCAATCCACTGACCCATTAGCCTGACGGGGCCTCAGCCAGCAAATGAAAGCCCCACGTGGCAGTGTCCTGAGACCCCTAAAACTCTCTTTGCCTCCCTTCAAGAGATGTCCTGTGTAAAGCAGTTCTCTGTTTATAAGCAAGAAGGGGGGTGGGTGGGTCGTATCAGGTCTTTCAATTCTCTTCTTGGTCCTGAACTTTGTGAAATGCGTGTCCCCCCCCCGTCCCCCCATATCTTCCCCTTCTCAGGTTCCTTTTTCTGACTGACTTGACCTAACATTTGTTGAGGGCGAAGCTCTTAAAAATGGCAGTGGGGGCCTCAGAACCTTCCAGGGCTAGTAAATGTTTATAGGGTGGAGGCACTGGTTGGTCATTTCCTTTAGGAGGAAACAATAAATGAAGCTACTTGCCTTATACCTACTTATGCCTGAGCTCTTAATTGTCTTAATATACTGGTGGGGGGATGGGGAAAGGGGGTCCAGAAATCTCTGGGTCTCATGTGCCTCAAAAACTCTAGGAACTTGGAAGCGGCTTTTTCAGGTAGCTTTAGAGCCGAGTTTCCAGCCTCGGCCCTGCTGCCGTTTTCATCTCACTCTCCTCTGTTGGTGGGGAAGGCGTCCCGTGTGCTAGAATGTTGAATGTAGTAGAATGCTGAGAAGCATCGCTGAGCCCTACATGCGAGCTGCCAGCAGTTGTGACAACCAGCATGTTTCCAAACATCTGTCAGAGGCGCCCTGCAGGGAATGGCCCGATTGAGAACCACTGGTTTAGGCTTGATGTCGTTGTTTTAGTCGCTAAGTCGTGTCTGACTCTTTTGTGATCCTCTGGACTGTAGCCCGCCAGGCTCCTCTGTCCTTGGGATTTCCCAGGCAAGAATACTAGAGTGGGTTGCCATCTCTTCCTCCAGGACATTTTCCTGACCCAGGGATCGAACCTGTGTCTCCTGCATTGGCAGGGGGATTATTTACCACTGCACCAACCAGGGAAGCACTGGTTTAGGGTATCTTTCCTCAGACTCGGAAATTGACTTGGAAACTTTTGCTTCAAACCCATCTGCCTGTGGCAATGAGCTGGGGCAAGACTGCTGGGTCATTTTCCAGTTGAAAGGAAGACAGATTGCAATCAAAATGTGAGCCCTGTCCTGGGGTCCTGGCTCTGCCTAGATTCAAAACACCCTGGAGATGAAAAGGAGGTCAGATCTCTAAAATCTCCCGGGAGCCAAAGTTACAGCACCTTCTGCCCAATGATACTAAAAAATGATTGAACACAAACTTAGAATTGGTCTCTCTTTATTTCCTTCCCCCAACTTTGCTCCGGAGGAAATAGGGCAAAACTCTCTCTCTTGTGGCTTTCCTGGTGGCTCAGATGGGTAAGGAATCTGCCTTACCATCTGCCTTACCAGTACCGGAGACCTGTGTTCGATCGCTGGGTTGAGAAAATCCCCTGCAGGAGGGCATGGCAACCTACACCAGTATTCTTGCCTGGAGAATCCCATGGACAGAGGAGCCTGGCAGACTACAGTCCATGGGGTCGCAAAGAGTCAGACATGACTGAGCGACTTTCACTATCCATTACTCTCTCTCTTACCTTGTTTCCCTCCAGCAGGTAACTTGCCAGGGACAAGGGGCTGCTGGGAGCACAGAAGCTGTAGTTTCTATTTCTCAAGGCAGTTGAGAGCTGCAGTAAATAAAGCGGGGAGACCCGCTAATTTTTGTGCAGCCTGTGAGTAAAAATGACTTGCTCATTTTTTTAAAAAAAAAGAGTGGTAAAAGAAGAATATTCCATAATGTGGAAATGAGATGAAATTCAGGCTCCAGTATCTATAAAGCTTAATTGGGACTCCTTTTGTTTGTGGCTTGTCTGTGGCTGTTTTCTTACTCCATCCACGGGGTTGAGTGGTTGCTACAGAGACGGCACAGCCTCCAAAGCCTAGAATATTTTTTTATCTGGCCCGTTAAAGAAGTTTACTGACTCCTGCTTTAGAATATCAGTAACCCTCTTCCTGGGGAAAGGTAAATAGTAAAAAAGGAAAAACTCTGAGTTTTATCTGCCTCCTTTGTTTTCTGTGGATATCCAGTGATGCACAGATACCCTTTCTCTTCCAGGATGTTGAGGGGCTCCTCCGAGTTTGAACAAACTCTTAGTTAAACAGACTGCTCCTTTGAACACTTTC
Organism: Antilocapra americana; assembly: GCA_007570785.1. Lineage (NCBI taxonomy): Eukaryota > Metazoa > Chordata > Mammalia > Artiodactyla > Antilocapridae > Antilocapra > Antilocapra americana. The sequence goes on along the minus strand of ML660204.1, from coordinate 3,471,890 downwards.
TGGCATCTCTCATGTGGGGCGTGCACGCCTACATGTTAGGTCTCTTCAGTCATGGCCAGCTCTTTGCAACCTTATGGACTGTAGCCTGCCAAGCTCCTCTCTCCTTGGGATTCTCCAGGCAAGAATACTGGAGTGGGTTGCCATGCCCTCCTCCAGGGGAATCTTCCCGACCGAGGAATTGAACCCTTGTCTCTTACATTTCATGTGTTGGCAGGCAGGTTCTTTACTACTAGCGCCACCTGGGAAACCCCTCGTGTGGGGCAGGCATCATGAATTTCCATCAAAGAGATCAAGTAGACTGCACAGCTTTTCCTAAATTTGCTTCATCCCAGAAGCCCCCTCCCTGTTCTCTCTTTTTTAAAAAATCTCCTAAAACATCTCAGGTGGTAGTTAAGACTAGCTCTGGGGTTGGACATGAGTGAAATCCCACCTCTGCTACTTGGTAGCTCTGTGACCTTGGGCAGGTTATTAGACTCTAGGTCCCCATTTCCTCCTCTGGGTTCATGTTGGTGCCTGCCTCCTGGGCTGCTGGGAGGATCTGTCCCCTCCAAGGTGGGGGGGGGGGTGGCGGTGGAGAGCTGAGCACAGTGCCCACAGGGCAGCAGGCGCTTCATATGTAACATTAGTGGCTGGTAGCAATGCTGTTACTTGCCCGGCCAAAACTTGGACCGCTCTGGAGCTTGATGGCCCGTGCAGGTCCTCCTGCTCCTCTGCCTGGCCTGTGGGGCTGTGGGATGCACAGCCGCCCCCTTCTGGGGGTGGGAGCTGCATAGACACGTATCCCACCTGCTGAGCGCTGTGGGGCCCGGGGTCAGGTGGTCCTCCCTTGGCTGGATGCCCTGTGGTGAAGTGCAAAGCTGGTCTCTGTTGACTGAGCACGAGGCAAACCAGGAATCTGGCCTTCTTATTACAGATCCTGTTATACTAGAAAGTTGCCTCTTGCTGATGATAATCTGTGTTTATCGATGCGGAGTTTGAAGGAAACACCCGATGGTCAGGACTAGCTTTCGGTAAGCCCTCCAGCTTACGACACAAACACGACTATGGACTGGCCTATTTTAAAATAATAAGAATAATAAGACTTTTATAGTAAAATTATACCTTTTTTTCTGAACTTTGTCTATGTCGGACTTAGTGACATTTCCTGTGTGTGTGTGCTAAGTCGCTTCAGTCGTGTTTGATTCTTTGCGACCCATGGACTGTAGCCCACCAGGCTCCTTTGTCCATGGAATTCTCCAGGCAAGAATACTGGAGTGGGTTGCCATACTCTCCTCCAGGGGATCTTCCTGACCCAGTGATCAAACCCGCATCTCTTATGCCTCCTACATTGGCAGGCGAGTTCTTTACCACTAGCTCCACCTGGGAAGCTCAGCATTTCCTTTCCTCATCTCATTTTTTGAGGTGATTGACATTTCTCCACCTGAAGTGAAGACCTGCCCATATACCGGTCACTCATCAAATAGCATGATTTGCACATTTATTATTATGTGTGAGGAAACCAGGACTTGGGGGTGACAAGTCGCTTGCCCAGCTTTGGGGACAGCAGGTCTGCCTGGCTTGGAGTCTCAGGGAAAGGTGTGTGACCTCATGCGAGTGACTGAAGCACTCAGGTGCTCCAGGCTCCAGCTTCTGTCTTAGTTGCCTTGGGCTCCCATAACAGAACAGCACTGCCTGGGGAGCTGAAGCATCACATGCTTATTTCTTACAGTTTTGGAGGTGCAGGATCAGGGTGCCTGCTTGGCTGGGTTCTGTTCTGTCTCTGGCTTGTAGAAGGCTGCCCTCCGGTTGTGTCCTCCCAAGATGGAGGGAGAGCTCAGGCCTCTTCCTTTTTCTATGAGGGCTGCTGTGAGGATCTGGGGAGAGAGCTGAGCACGGTGCCCACATGGCAGCAGGTGCCCCACACGTAACATAAGCGGTTGTTAGTGATGCTCTCACTTGCCTGTCTTCCCAGTCCTTCATGACTGAAGGGCTAAACCTCATCATGTCCCAAAGACCCCACCTCCTAATACTCTTCTGTTGAAGGTTGGGGTTCAACATATGAATTTAGGGGGGCCCAAGGCTTCCCATGTGGTGCTAGTGGTAAAGAATCTTCCTGCCAATGCAGGAGACGCAGGACACCCGGGTTCAATCCCTGTATTGGGAAGATCCCCTGGAGGGGACAGCAACCTACTCAAGTATTCTTGCCTGGAAGATTCCATGGACAGAGGAGCCCTGGCAGGCTAAAGTCCATGGGGTCGCAAACAGTCGGACACAACTGAACATGCATGCAAGCATGCCATTTTAGTTCATAGCAGTTTCTCTCTTACATGGGTGGCTTAGGGCCCAGGGCAGCAAGGATTAAATGGGATGAAGGCAACAATCTCTCAGTAAATGGGGGCACTCCTGTGACTGCCTTTGGAGCCCAGACTGGCTGCAGAGTCTCTTCATGGTCGTTCTGTGATGACCTGATGTCTTGATTTGTCTTCATTGCAGATGCCTGTCAGTTCCTCTCCAGGTCCAACTTAGTCCTTACATTGAAGACTCTGCATTTTCCTAAGTGGGCTTCCCTGGTGGCTCCACGATAAAGAATCCACCTGCCAGTGCAGGAGATGTGGGTTCAGTCCCTGGGTCGGGAAGATCCCCTGGAGGAGGAAATGGCAACCCACTCCAGTATTCTTGCTTAAAAAACCCCATGGACTTAGGAACCTGGTGGGCTACAGTCCAGGGAATCCCAAAGAGTTGGACAGGACTGAGTGACTGAGTACATTCTCCTAAGTAGTTTCACATTTGAAAAACTATATTTATATTATTTATTCATCTCCCATTATAGATTCTGACGAGGCCTAGATGTTTTGAAAGTGTGATGCTGCCTTTGCCCTTTTGTAGGGGCTGGGCTGAAGGTAGTGGGTCAGACAGAAATTGGGCAGAGTGAAAGTTACCCTTGGAATTCCTTAGGAAGATGCCACTTTGGAGATAGACACACTCTGTATGTTAAGTCCCTACTGCTGGATTTTCTCGCAGCGTTGGGATAGATCGTGCTTCTTCCATGACACAAGTAGCTTTCGTGTAGTGCGATATTGTACCAACATACTTATTTGTAAACACTGGCACCCCTAGCACCACTTTCATGGATAGGAAGTACTACAAGATATATGCCTCCCAAAGGCTACTCCTTGCTTCTGTAGACAGGAATGATGTCTCTTTTAGGACTTATTCTAAGTCACGATACACCTGCCTAACAGTGGCTTCAGCTTTAAAAGCATATCAATATCTCCCATAACAGCAATTCTTCAGTGATGTGATCCCAAGTTTGGGTAGCTGCTCAGTGATATCATCCAGGAATCCATGAACTTTCCTCCTTGCCTTCACCATCCTCAGATGCCTCATGACTATCACCTCACAGTTACAAGATGGCTGCTGCAGCCCCAGACATCACATCTTAATATACTCCCACATTCAAGGCAAGAGAAAGAGGAAGGGCCCAAAGAGCTCTCCTTGCTTGCCTGTCTCCTGGCTTTCCCTAGAAGATGTCTCTGTATGCCCCTTGGCCCAAACTGGTTCACAAGGCCCGATCTTGCTGCAAGGAAGGATGGAAAGGTATGAAACTGGCTTCTGGCCCACACAGTAAGAGGCAAAATGTGTTGGATGGAAAGTGTGTTGGAAGTGTTCATTGGGTAACCACATTCAAATATTAATAATCTGTTTCTCTCTCCCTCTTTGTTTTTTCTATGTGGTGTATAGTCGGATTTACACAGGTTATTTGCACATGATTTGACTCAACTCTGCACTATGCACAAAAAATTTGGGACCCTAAACTGGTTGCTTCCCAAGTGGCGCTGTGGTCAGAAATCTGCCTGCCAGTGCAGGAGACTCAAGATATAGGGATTCAATCCCTTGGTCAGGAAGATCCCCTGGAGAAAGAAATGGCAACTACTCCAATATTCTTGCCTCAAAAATTCCATGGACAGGGGAACCTGGCAGGCTACAGTCCATAGGGTCACAAAGAGTCAGACACGACTGAGCACACGCTCGATATATTGCTTTCATATTTAACAAACTAGTTGTAAAGTCTCCATATAATAGTGTGCAACAGTGAATATCTACAGAAAGTGGGTTGCAATTTGGCATTAATTCAACCAGATCCTCTGTAGCCTCTGGAGAGACTTCAGTTTCTCTTTAAACTCAAACCTGTGAGTAGGTGCACCTCTCACTCTGACTTTGAAGACTCCGTGGGATTGTGGCCAACAGCCAGTTGTTTGGTTGAAAACTACTTTATCACTGTCTCCTTATACTAGTAGCAAAGGTCTTGAAAGTGATCTGAGATGGCCCGCACCATTGTCCCCTGGAAGGAAGCAGAGGCCAGGTAGGGTTTGGACTGAGTTCTGCTTGTGGGATAGGAGGCTTATATCTCCCTCTGGGAAGAGAATGAGCAGATCAAGATACTTAAGACATTTTAAGAATCTGTGTCATTGTTAATGAGCCCAGGGTGGAGAGCTGCTTGGACCCAAGGCCTGCCCATCCTGGTCAAAACCCTGTTTGTATCCTGAAAGCCTGTAAGAACTTTTTCCAGTGGTGGGTTCTGGGGACATGGGTTACTTCTGCTTGTTTCCAAGAGAGTTGGAAACGAGAGACCTCTGATTGGAAGAGATGATCAGGGGGAAAGGATATAGAGGTATTTTCAGAAATTGTTTCTGGGCAGTGTGTGTTTGCTGTGAATGACATATGTACCAGAATTCTTTGGTTGCAGACAAAAAGTATATCTTCAAACTTAGTTTAAGGAGAGTAAAAAGAAAATCAATGTATGCCTAAGACTTGGGATGACTGATGCTGAAGATGAAACTCCAATACTTCGACCACCTGATGCAAAGAGCTGACTCACTAGAAGAGACCTTCATGCTGGAAAAGATTGAGGGCAGGAAGAAGGGGGAGACAGAGAATAAGGTGGTTGGATGACATCACCGAGGCAATGAACGTGAATCTGAGCAAGCTCCAGGAGCCATGAAGGACAGGGACACCTGGTGTGCTGCAGTCCATGGGGTCGCAAGGAGTCAGACTTGGTGACTGAACAACAGCAAGACTTTGGAAAGGACATAACAGCAACAGGTCCTTAGAGAGTCCAGGGGTCATTCACTCTGTGTCCATCATCTCTGCACTGAATAGCTTCCCTGTGACCTCTCTGTTTCACTGTATTCCTCTGGTACCCTGCCTATGGGGAGAAAGATGCCACCCACACCAACTTGTATTTATGGCTCTCTGGCTAGCCACATAGTTGCCTTACCAGCTTCCCTAGTGGGTTGCAGTGACCATGAGATGCTAGTCTAACCAGTGAGATGCAAGAGGAAATCTGCTGGGAATAGAAAGGGGTGGAAGGTGGTTTTGAAAAATACTTTGCTTCCTGGTGAGTGACAGATGAACGAAGAGAACACTCTGTCCTTTTCTTCCTTTTTACCTTGAATATGTTCCTGTGAAGACAGGATGTTTGGAGCCATGGCAGCCACCTGGTGACCCTTAGGCAACAAGCCTAAGAACTAAACATCAACTTGCAGACAATGGCAGGGAAAAAGACAGAAGAAACTTGAGTTCCGGAGGACTCAATGGAGCTACTGCACCCAACTAAAATCCGTGGTTAGGGACTCTTAGCTTGAATTACATGTTCACTCATGACTCAGTCGGGTCTAGAAAGTAGACCATGCTACATAAATTAGGTTTCTGAGAGTTAGCCTTTGGCCCTTTGTGGCTGGATTGGGAGTTGGAGGCGTGTATACTATCCAGTTATTGCTAAGTTAGTCATAAAAATAGTAATAATCTTAGTAGCTAGCATTTGCCAAGGGTGCTAAGCACCCTTTATCCTCTTGGCCTGTATTGATTATTGAATTCCCATAAGAGCCATGGCAAGTGGGGGCTGTGACTATCCCCCCTATTTTGGAGACTAGAAAACTGAACACAGAGAAGCATCAGCTGGCCCAGAAAGTGTATTTGAATTTGGGAGTCCATTACTAATCTTGATCCTGAGCTGCACCTCTGGCTTCAAGGATGGGTTTAGAATAAGTGAATGAACAGCTTTGCTGTCGTAGCGTCACAGGTCAGGGCAATGGGACACCACGTGTGCATTTCCCAATGATTTGCTTTAAGCAACATCTTCCATTTCTTTGATTATTGATGCTTCTGAAACCAAGAAGTCTTAAAATTGATCAAGGTGGGGGCTTCTCTGGTAGTCCAGTGGCTGAGACTCCATGCTTTCAATGCAGGGAGCCTAGATTCAATCCCTCGTCAGGAAACTAGATTCCACGTGCTGCAACTAAGAATTCGCATGCCACAAGTAAAGATCCTGAGCTGCAACTAAGACCTGGCACAGCCAAATTTAAAAAATCGATAAAGATGTTAGTATCTTTTCCCCAAAGAGTTGGTATTAAAGTAATCACACCTCTTAAAATAGGGGAACTAGGGTGACAAATACTAATGAGTGGAACTGAGATGGATATAGCCAGCTGATACATATTATCAACAAAATTTTATTGAAGTGTAACATGTGTACAGAAGTGCACAAATCTAGAAGAGTTAGGAATTTTCACAAAGTGAGACACTTTCAGACACTCAGGTATCTGAGTACCAGTGCCCAGATGCAAGAAAGAGAACTTGACTAGCTGCCAGGAGCCCTGTGGCACCCTCACTCTCAGGCAGCTGCTGCTCTGTCCTCTAATGCCATAGACTAGTTTCACCTGTTTTAAATCTTTATCCATTTGATTGCACAGTAGTCAATCAGTCTTGTCCGACTTTTTGTGATCCCATAGACTGTAGCCCGCCAGGCTCCTGTGTCCATTCCATGGGACTGGAGTGGGTTGCCATTCCCTTCTCCAGAGGATCTTCCTGACCCAGGAGTTGAACCCAGATCTCCTGCATTGCAGGCAGATTCTTTACCCTCTGAGCCACTAGGGAAGTCCTTTCCTACTTCTTACATCCTACTAATCATTTCCAATGAGTTGGAAAGATGACCCCAATTCAGACCTGATTCATGTAAACTGGGCACTCACATTGGAAATCTGTTTGCAGTTATATTCACCAGAGGACTCACACTGTAATTTCAGAACCATTGTTTGGTTTGATCTCTGATTCTCCCTCACTTACCAGAAATAGTTTCAAGGGACAGCAATGCAGTTTTCAGGATGTTTTGATAGTTCAGCTTGGGAAGGCAAGTTCAGTTTGTTAAAATGCGAGCATGAAATGAATGAGGGTCTTTTTTTTTTTTAAGATTTAAAAATTTGTGAATCATTTTTAAAGTTGTTATTGAATTTGTTACAATATTGTTTCTGTTTTTTATGTTTTGGTTTTCTGGCCATGAGGCATGTAGGAGCTTAGCTCCCTGACCAGGGATCAAACCCATAACCCCTGCATGGGAAGGAAAAATCTTAACCACTGGACCACCAGGAAAGTCCTCTGAGTGAGGGTTTTGGTTTGCTGGTTTCTGCCAGACTCTGCCTGCCGGTCCCCTGGACTGGCTTCTGCATGTCTCTTGATTGTCCTGTTTGCAGAAATGGAAGCTGATGCCTCTGTAATGAGAGTTTTGCTCCAAGTATGTGGGGTTTTAGAGAAGACTCTTATTTTGAAAGGGAGATGGGAGCCCAGCATGAAGGAAATGCAGAACAATCTCTTCCTTAGCTGCACCTGCCCTGCTCGGGCCTAATGAGTTTAGGTTGATGGAACCCAGACCTCAGGAAGGATTATAAATTCTCATTTGATTTGATTTGCCTCTAAAATACCTTAAACCAGCTGTGCCTGCCCAGCTGACCCAGGAGTCTCGAGCGCTTTGGGGGAAGGTCTGGGCAGGCACCCTCCTGTCCTGGGGGAGGGGGCCCAGGCTCCTGTGGTACCTCTCCCGCCCCAGCCACTCCTGGGGCCCGCTCAAGTCTGGCGTGTGTCCCTGCCGTGTCCCACGATTGCTGGCCTCTGTCTCCTTGAATTCTCACCGTGGCCCCATAACTGGGGGCCTCTTTGTGTCCCCATCTTATCAAAGGGGAAGCTAAGCCTCCCGGAGATGGGTTCACAGGTCCCAAGTCACTGCTGGCACAACCCAAGTCTGAACCCAAGCTGTCAGGCCCCATCTCAGTAGTTTCTCTGCTGCTTGTCCAGCTAAGCAAGGCCACGAGGGGCTTTTCTGCCCTCCTAAGGGAGCCCAGCTTCCCTGGTAGCTTAGTAGTAAAGAGTGTGCCTGCCAACCCAGGAGACACGAGGTTTGATCCCTGGGTTGGGAAGATCCCCTGGAGAAGGAAATGGCAACCCCCCTCCCCTATTCTTGCCTGGGAAATCGCATAGACAGAGGAGCCTGGCAGGCTACAGTCCCTGGTGATGCAAAGAGTCAAACATGACTGAGCGACTGAGGATGCACGCACACAAGGGAGCCCAAGGGGAAAATTTCCAAAGATTGTTCACTAAGAGGACTTCCCTGGTGGTCCAGTGGTTAAGACTCTATGCTCCCAATGCAGGGGACCCGGGTTTAATCCCTGGTCAGGAAACTGGAACCCCCATGCTACAACTAAAGATCGGAGATCTTGTGTGCCACAACTAAGATCCAGCACAGCAAATAAATATTTTTTTTAAAAACCTTGTTCACTAAGATACTTGAGAACTTGCCAAGTGCCAGGCAAGTGAGTGTGGTGGTTGGAACAGCAGAGAACACAAAACAGTCACAATTAACATTGTTCAAGACTTTCCTATGCTCCAAGGACTCCTCAGACGATCTCTATTCTGGAGGTTCTCAAGTGGGGTCCTTGGACTGGCAGCATCAGCATCTCCTGAGAGCCTGTTAGAAATTCAGGTTCTTGGGCTCCACCCCAAATCTCCCATGTTAGAAAGACTGGGATTTGGTCCAGTGGTCTGTGTTTTAACAAGCTCCCCGGCGATTCTGGAACACACTGAAGCTTGAGGATCCGTGGTCTGTTTTAATCCTATGCCAACCTAGTGAAGTCAGGGTTACTCTCTTCATCCTTGTATTTGATAGACAAAGAGTAACTTGCCCAAGTGCTCCATAAGTGACAGAACCTGGATTCAAACACCATCCTGGCTCCACGTTCAAGCCTCATACGCCCTGTGCCACTCTCCCAGGTCTTACTCTAGGAATTAAAAGCTAGAAGATAGTTAATGAACAGGTCAACAGGCCAATCAATCACGAATGCAGAGCATGAATTCTTACGAAGGAAATGAACAGGATGGGAGGGGAGGGGGTGTTCAGGGAGGGTGAATGGCCCACTCAGTGGAGGGGAGGGAATCTTGGTGTTGTGCCCCTGCCTCGCGCCCCTGAACTTGGTGGGTCTGATGATTATCCAGCCTGAATTCACTCACCAGATGATAAGCTCCCAGGTGACCCTGTGACCGGGGCAGGGGTCATCATGCCTGTTTTACAGACAGAACTGAGAGCCTTGGACCCATCTGTGTCCACTCCAGGCCTCTCCCACAGCTCTGGAATTAAGTTCCCCTGGCCATGTGTGCTAAGTCGCCTCAGTCATATTAGACTCTTTGCAAGTCTGTGGACTGTAGCCCTCCAGGCTCCTCTGTCCATGGGATTATCCAGGCAAGAATACTGGAGTGGGTTGCCATGCCCTTCTCCAGGGGATCTTCCTGACCCAATAATGGAGCCATTGTCTCTTGCATCTTCTGCATTGCAGGTGGATTCTTTACTGCTGAGCTACAGGGGAAGCCCAGATTCTCCTTAATTCCATGCAATTTCTCACCCTGGGAACTTTCAGAGGAGCAAATCTCTAGTGTGTCTCTGAGAACATGTATTTGACCCTTATTAGCGATAAGCTCTATATCGTCATGTCGCTATCAGAAACCAGCCCATTGATGCCACAGAGCCATGCTATCCAATTGAAAGTTCCACCATGATTGAACTTTTCTGTATCTGCTGTCCAGTATGGGCACTCCTGGACACATGGGGCTGTTTCAATTTGAACCAATTACTCTGAAAGAAGTATAAACACTGCCACATTAGCCACATCGCAAGTGCCCAGTATATACACATGGTTAGTGGCTATCATACTGGGCAGTGAAGGTATAGAATTCAAGTTTAGGGTGAACCACATATAGGTCAAAATCAATAGAAATTTCCCAACTCTTTATGGTACAACCTAATAGAAGTGAAGATTTCCCTGATGGCCCAGAGGGTCAAGACTGCCTGCAATGAGGGAGATCTGGGTTCAGTCTCCTGATTGGGAAGATCCCCTGGAGAAGGGAATGGCAACCCACTCTAGTATTCTTGCATGGAGAATTCCATAGAGGAGCCTGATGGGTTACAGTCCATGGGGTTGCAAAGAGTTGGACATGACTGAGTGACTGACACATACATACACACAGCAGAAGTGAAAGGGGACTTCAGAACAATTAAATCCATTTCTAGTGAACCTGGGGTCCCACCCAGACAGAGGAGAGCCCAGTTGGGACTGAAACCAAGATTTCATGAGGCTTGTGTGTCTGTTAGCTCCAGGATTCTCAACGCTGTCTGGCTGGCAGTTGGAGCTGGACCATCCCCTGTAGTTCAGAGGATGTTTAGCAATGTCCCTGGCCACTACCTACCAGATGCCAGTGGCACACACTCCCTAAATTGTTACAGGAGATGAGTTGGGGGAAGAATGCAGGCATTCATTGTCCAATAGCCCTCGGGGAGGGTAAGGCAGGACAAAATTGCCCCAGGCTGAGAATCACTAGTTTAGTCGAAATAGTAACTAGTTTCCATTCTTTCCCTTCATTTTCAATTAGCCAAGGATGAAGAGGGAGTAGGGACCCAGAAATCCCTGGGGGTGGGTTTCCCCCTGGGGAGATGGGGTACTCTTGGGGGAAGGGTGTCTGCCTTAGTTTACGATGGAAAGGTCGATGGAAGCTTATAGCCCTTTTTTCTCTGCAGCTCTACCAGCGTCTGGGGCTTTTTAGACAAACAACTGGCTTCAGCCCTAGAGATAATTAAACCCATCTTTTCTCCTTCTCCCCACCCCATCCCCTAAACCCTTTGGTCCATTCAATTCACAATGATAACATTGTTCGAGCAACACTGCACACATGTTGACACCGGAGTGTTTAATCTTGCGGTATAGTAATTCCCTGCCCCGCCCCCACCCCACATCTGGGCGGCTGCCACGCTTATGACAAAAAGCCTGGCTGCCAGTGGGCTCGCCTCCGCGCCCCCCACCCTGGGATGCAGCCCCCGGCATCTAACAATGAGGCAGTGTCTCTGAAGACCCTCTCAGAGTGCCTGGCGCTGGGGCTCCAGGTGGTCCTACTGGCAGCCAAAGCATTTGGTGGAAAGTTCGAGAGTTGAAGAGGCGGTTCAGGGGAGACAATGCTGCTTGTGTGCCCTCTGCCAGGCGGGGCCCACCCCATGATTTGGGGGGCTGGGAAGGGATGATGGGGAGATGGGTTAATGCTGCCCTACCTTCAAGCTGTCAGCCTCCCTTGGGGTGACTCTGGCATGAGCAAGATTTACAAAGAGGGACCTGAGCAGGATGCAGTCTTCACTCTGAATTTAGCTTTTAAGGAGATTACTGTTGTGATCATGTCATGTGTGTTGAGAGCTTGAAGTATATACTTCAGGGAGGTCTTTTTTCTTAATTTTTATTTTTTGGTCATACTGTGCAGCATGCGGGATCTTAGTTCCCCAACCAAAGATCAAACCCTCACCCCTCAACAGAAGCACGGATTCTTAACCACTGGACTGCCAGGAGAATACCAGGGGTGTATTTTTTTTTTTTATCGTCTCCATGGCTAAGAGGTTGGCAGTGGTTCCTGGCATGAGGGAGAGAGTGTGGCTGAGTGGGGAAGCATTCAGACCAGCTGTGTGGCCATAGGCAAGTGACTTTACCACTCTGAGCCTCGGTGTCCTCATCTGTAAAATGGACACGATGTATGTGCTTACTTCTGAGCAGGGGTTTACAAGAATTTGAGGAAATGTGTATGTGTGACACGTGATGTTGCATTCAGGCCAGTGGGAGGGCTTTTAGACTGGTGACCATCTACCTCCCATCATTAAGATGGCTACTATCAAAACAGATCATCAGAAAATAAGTGTTGGTGTTGGTGAGAAAATGTGGAAAAATTAGAACTCTTGTGTGTAGTTGGTGCCTGCAAGAGTGCTCAATCACTGAGTCGTGTCCTACTCTGCAGCTCATAGACTGTAGCCTACTAGGCTGCTCCATCCATGGGATTCCTCAGGCAAGAATACTGGAGTGGGTTGCCATTTCCTCCTCCGTGGAGATCTTCTTGATCGAACCAATCAAACCGATGTCTCCTACATCTCTTGTGTTGTAGATGGATTCTTTACTGCTGAGCCACAAGAGAAGCCCTGCATTTTTACCATGATTAAAATTAAAAACTTAAAACTGATGGCTCTTACCTAGCTTAGGGGTTGGGTGGGTGTCAGAATTATAATCCAAGTGAGCTTTTATCAATTTCTCTCAGCTAGCAGGTCAACAGGGCTCTCTCCCTCATATTGGGTGGTCAAGGAATGCCTATAGAATGAGTACAGTGTGGGGCGAGGAGACATCGAAATATTTTTGTGGCAGTGTTTATCATTTTAGACTTTTATGTGGTGTTGCTTTTCACTATGTTTAGGACCATCTCCTTGCTTCTTCTGTAAGAGCAGCAGAGTGTATCAACGCTCATGTTATTAAGAAAGCATTCTCCTGTAATGTCCGTTGCTATGCTTGTTCACTTCTCCAGAACTCCCAATTTATGGTTTGGCTCTGGCGGCTTTTTCAAGCTCCTTAATCTTGCCATGTAAATCTTGGAATGAATGAAGAGTCATCATCGGATTTCACATCCTTGAAGCTGCAGGGCTGTATATCACTAAGTGACAGCAGCCTTGGTAACATCAGCTCCAGTGAATTCTGGTGTGTGCCAGAATCTTCTAAATGGATCGTATCCCCCTAGGACAGGAAGGAGATGGGGTTGAAAGCTTCAGAATGAAAGCTGGTTGGGGGGTGGGGATAGTGGGCCAGGGGATCCTAAGCAGTCAGGGGTCTTTGAAATCTCAGCTCTAGTTTCTGGTTATATTGTGGACTTTGGTTGGTTCTGCTGGCTCTCAGAGCCTCTTGAAAGGGGTTCAGGGGTGTGCCCCCAGCCCATAACTGGGGCTCTGTGGTCCAGACTGAGCTCCTGAGCAAAGAACAGACTTCTGATGCTGGACTTACAGTTTTTACTTGGAAAGTGTTCCTTTGCTTAGACAGTTCTGGGTCCCCTCTCGTAGATTAGCGGCATCTTAGGGAACAGTGAGAGAATCGCATAGTCTGGAAAGTTGACTAAGCTTTTTCTAAAAACCATAAAGTTTTTGGAAGGAGCAGCTGGCCATTAACTTGATTATTACTGTTTACCAAGTCTTCCTAGCCCTGGCCAAGAGAGCTGCTCAAGGAGGGAGTGGAGGCAGCCTTGTATGGGAGGACACCCCCACCCCCCACCCCCGCTCCATGATGCGAATGTCTCTCGTGTGCAGCTGGCCGCCGTCTTGCTCTTTTTGCCTTTTCTGCATGGCTGTCCCGACCATGACCATGGTCTGGGGTCTCTGAGCAACTGATGACCAAATCCCGTGAATGGTCACCCTGCCCCTGTTATCTGAGTCTGGCCGTGGGCTGGTCGTCTTATCTTGCCTATCTCTGGTCCTGCTTCTTTCCCTGGACTGAGTTCTTCCCATGGCTGTGTTCTCCCATCTCTCACGCAATAGTGGTCCAAGGCCACTACATTTTTCTCTTGTGTGTGCCTTTCTCCCACAACATGTGATCCATAAATGCAGTTCAGCAGTCCCCAGTTGGACACTCAAGAGTCCAGCCAACTTTCCCACCTGGATTTCCTGCAGCTCACCTCCAGTTTAACCTGTCTGCCTCCACATGCGTTTTCTCCCTTCCTGCTTCACCTGTGTGGTTCTTCCTCCTGGTTACATCTACTGCTGGCATTACTGGCCACCAGGCACTCCGGGCGAGCACTCGGCTGCCCTTTTCTATGCCCCTTTCTTCAAAATGCTTACCTTTGACCAATCTTTGATTTCTGTGCATTCCCAGTCCTGCTTCAAGGTGTTTACCCCATAGAACTGTGTTCACCAAAAAGCAAGAATGTTCTTCATGGCCCCAGTTGTGATGGTCCCAAAATGGAAACTACCCAGATGCCTGTAGAAAAGCCAGCTGTGGCCTGTCCATACAGTGACGTCCAGTACAGCAGCTGAACGAGTGACTTGCTGCTCCACGCAGCCACAAAGGGGGTGGGGGGCAGGGGGTGGGGGACGCAGATGCAGGTGAGGAAACCCCAAGTGGGCCAAGTGAGTCTGTGCTGTCAGGTGTTCGAATGGCGGCCACCGCTGGGGACGAGCAAGGGTCTGGTGTTAGGGAGGGGCCCTGTGGGAGTGTCTTTGGCACTAGTTGTGAACGTGCTGTGTTCTGCTCTGGAGGAGTTTGCGTTGAGAAAATTCACAGAATTGCATGAACACTCAAGCTCTGTGTGCTTTACTGCATGTATGCTATTTTTAAAAAAATTGTTGACCAAAAGACTAGCAGGGAATTACACGAAGATTAATATATTGAATCCAGTAGACTAATGGACCCAAGTTTGATCCCTGGATTGGGAAGATCCCCTGGAAAGAGAGCATGGCAACCCACTCCAGTATTCATGCCTGGAGAATCCCATGGGCAGAGGAGCCTGGGGGGCTACAGTCCATGGGGTCGCAAAGAGTCAGACATGACTGAGTGACTAACGCTGTACTGTATATGACTGGGCTTGATTGTTTTGCTCAGAACTGCCTTGGTTGCAAAGGACAGCTACCTGACTCTAACTTTCAAGGGTTTTGTTGCAAGGATCTCCATGGGACTCACAAATTAGAAGGACTGAAACCCCAAACTTCAGGAAGCATGGGGATCACCAGGCCAGGGGATCAAACTGGAAAGGTGTCCCCCTCAATTTTGAGCTCTGTCTTCCCTCTCCAGAATCTTCTTTCCCATGGACCAGCTTTCTCTGCAAGGCAGTGTTGATGAGTGTCTGCCCAGGACATTGCATCCTTAGGGTTCAAGGCAGAGAAAGCAAACAGGACTCTTTCCCACAAGGCACCAGCAAATAAAAGAAATCCTGTGTTTGGCCCAGTGAAGGGCTTGCTCTCTCCCATCCCCCAGCTCAGGAGACGGGAGTCATGGGACAAGATGGTAGCTCCCTTGGGACCATGTGGCTAGATTCGAAGAGCCATGATGAGTCTCTCCAAGAGAAAGAGATGGTGTGGATGTGGCACCTTCCGGTGACATCACAGTGAGCTGTGTCCTGGCCTGAAATGATCCCCTAGGGAGCAGGAGAAATATTGTATTTTATGTATATTTTTTTATGTGTATAAGGATGTATGGTATCTGTTTATCTTTGTATATTACTATGTATTGACTATGCATGGTGTGCTTAGTTGCTCAGTTGTGTCCGACTCTTTGTGACCCCATGGACTATAGCCCACCAGATGCCTCTGTCCATGGGATTCTCTAGGCAAGAATACTGAAGTGAGTTGCCATGCCCTCCTCCAGGGGATCTTCCCGATCCAGGGACCAAACCCAGGTCTCCCACATTGCAGGCGGATTCTTTACTGTCTGAGCCACCAGGGAAGCCTGGGAAGTATGTGTATACCAGGGTGTGCATACCCCTAATTTTTAGTGTGTTAAATACAGTTCATTCTGAATACTTCTACTTAGATACCCTGTAAATGTTTGCTGCCCTTTGCAAGTCAGCAACATGAGCTGCATTTGGTTATCATAATCCACTCATGCAGAGGACACTCATTTAGCGAGGGGCACACTTGTATGTTTTATGTGACTGTAAATGGGAGGAGGAACCCTAGATGTTGAGAGGAGGCACCCAGATGCTGAGAGGAGGCACCCCAGGTGCTGAGAGGAGGCACCTCAGACGTGGAGAGGAGGCAAGACACTGCTGAGTGATGCTTGGGGATCAGGCTTGACCTGAATGTGAGGCAGAGGTCTTGGCTGACATGGCGGAGGGTCAAGAGAGGAGACACCCACCTGAGGGGCTTCCTGTCCTTCTACCCTTTATTGACACCCTCCAGCTCAGAATTTCCCCTCCCAGGGCCAGGTTTGGGGTTATTATTTCAGGCTTTTATCAAAGGAGGACACTGTAATTAATTGGCTTTGGGGACTGTTACAGTCCATGTTACAGTCCTGTTAACCCCATGAGGCTGGTTACAGTCAGGATGTTTTTTCCATAATCCACTTTCATTGGATTTATCTTTTGTTCTCAGGGATTTGGATCCTTTTAATCTTTTGAAGGTGAAAGTTCTATGTTCACATATGTGAGCTCTCTCAGTGTTGTTTTGGAATACAAGGGGCTGTGGGAGAAAAAAAATGGATTCCTAGGTTCTGGGTTTCCTTAGGTAGTTTTTCTTAATGGACTCAGGGACATATCAACTCTGGACATTTATTTTAACTCAAGTCTTGGGTCATCAACTACAGTGATTTACCAACAGAGTGTACAGACACAATTTTCTCCCTAAAAGGATAATTTTCTCCCTAAAAGTCCCCCCTCCAACAGTTTAGTGGTGACTGTTAAACTATCTTGATCACTGAGGTTGAAATTATGTAGATTTAATACTGTGGAGTGGTTTCTATATAAAAATGGAAAGCTTGAGAAGATAAGATTTGGGATTTGGTTTGAACTTTGAATTAGTCACTGCTCTTCTTTTAAGAAATGACTATTCTGACTTTGATAAATCACCAGATTCTGTGGGTTTCAGGAAGAATAGAATAACATCATGGTTCATGCTTCTCATTGTCTTAAAATAATCAATGAAAGAAATTCACTTAGAAAGTCATCCCAAGGATCCTAAAGAAGTTTAGTTGGACAATTTATTCATGTATCTGTTTAAAAAAGAAGTCTTATAGCCCAGATATCTCAACTGTCTTAGCAGTTAAAATATGTTTTATTTTGCACATTGAAAAAGTTGTATATACACCTGCTGCAGCAAACTGTATTTGTAATTATATGTCTATGTTTTCTTTCTTCATTGCCTGTGATTTTAGTGATTGTACCTGTGTTAATATCATGCTTATTCAAACATTTTTTTCCCATTTGATCTATTGTCATTTTTTTCAAATAAAGCTATCATCACTGAACTATGTAAATACTTGCACGCACATTTTATTTCTTTTATGGTGATTGTTTCTCTCAAAGCTCATTTGAGAGGCTCTGTGACTATGACAAACACAGTTATTTTCCATTTGCCTGACTCTGTCCTAAACGTCGCCTCCTGTGATCTTCCCTATGAGAAAAAGCCAGTGTTAACCCTGGAGGAAGGGGCACACAGAGTGGTCAAGTAACTTGGCTAAGACCTCAACTGGCACAACTGATTCTTGGACTCAGGCTGCCTGGCTCCTGGGAGTGTAAAGGTTAAGAATGGGAGTTTCAGAGTTCAGCCACTCACCTAACTTGTGACCTTGGGCAGGTTACCTGGCCTCCTTGGGCCTCAGTTTCCTCATCTGTAAAATGGGGCTAAATCCTGCCTCCATGTTCTATCATGTGATGGCCAAGAGCACTCAACGTGAGACCCATCACAGAGCACACAATGGGCAAACATCCATTTTTGTACTTCTGGGTTCTTCAACTGTCTTCATTTGTAAACTGGGGGTCTCCAACGCCATTCTTGGCTTGGCCTGGCCTGGAACAGGCAGTCGTCACTGGGGGTTGCTGGTTAGGGCAAGTCTTTATCAAGCATGGGCATGATGCTTGGACTCTGAGCTGGAGAGTGAAACCCAGTCACTAATGAGCTCTTGGTGCCCATGTGTGTTTCCTTCCCTTGCCAGTGGAACATGACAAAGAGTTCTTCCACCCGCGCTACCACCACCGGGAGTTCCGGTTTGATCTCTCCAAGATCCCAGAAGGGGAGGCCGTTACTGCAGCTGAGTTCCGCATCTACAAGGACTACATCCGGGAACACTTCCACAATGAGACATTCCGGATCAGTGTCTACCAGGTGTTGCAAGAGCACTTGGGCAGGTGGGTACCATCCTGGGGCCTGGGTGGGGTCCTGAGTTCCTCCTGAGAGGAGGCAGCGGCAGAGGAGGAGGCAGGAGCTGTCGTGGCTACTTCCCACGTTGTTGTTGTTCAGTCGGTCAGTAGTGTCCGACTCTTTGCGATTCCACGGCCTGCAGCACAACAGGCTTCTCTGTCCTTTGCTGTGTCCTGGAGTTTGCTCAAACTCATCTCCATTGAGTTGGTGCTGCCATCCAACCATCTTGTCTTCTCTTGACCCCTTCTCCTGCCCTCGATCTTTCCTAGCATCAAGGTATTTTCTAATGAATTGACTCTTCACATCAGGTGGCCAAAGTATTAGAGCTTCAGCATCAGTTCTTCCAATGACTATTCAGGATTGATTTCCTTTAGGATTGACTCGGGGAGCACCAACCACGTGCCAGGCTGTTTATCTTTTTTAGAGAAAGTGTCTGGTGTAGGTCAGTCTTCCCTGGTGGCTCAGTAGTAAAGGATCCACCTGCCAATGCAGGAGATGTGGGTTCAGTCCCTGAGTCAGGAAGATCCCCTGGAGAAGGAAATGGCAACCCACTCCAGTGTTCTTGCCTGGGAAATCCCATGGACAGAGGAGCCTGGCGGGCTACAGTCTATGGGATTACAAAGAATCAGACGCGACTTAGTGACAAAACAACAACAATGGTGTATGTTGCCATTTCTTAAAACTATCACCATCAGCAGGTTGGGTTAGAAACAGGGATAGCCAAGGGAGCCTGGGGTTGTGTGGCCACCTGTGGATATTTATGGGTCATCTGGGTCAATGTGTCTTTAGGGGGATGAAGAAGAGGAAGAAGCATTTTTGATAGTCTGCCTATCTCCCACGCATCACTGAAAACTGACACGTGATGTAAGGCCACCAATGAAAGTGGCTGTTAGTAATGAAATGTTTAGGGGATAAAAATCCACAAATGAAAAATAAACAGGCAGAGAACGCTTAGCCTTCCAAGAATCTTGAGGTCAGGAACTGGAAGCTTCTGTTGAAAGACTTTAATACCTTGAGACCTTTTAGTTTTGTTTCAAAGTCCTCCAAGGGGTGAGAAGGCTAAGAGAATGAGCTGGAACATTCTCCTAACAGGGACATTCTGAAGTCTGGAGGTGGACGCGACCTAGGTCGTGCTACTCGGTGGCTGAGTGTTTGGATATTTTGGGATGTCAGACTTCCCCCTCCCTACCACTCATCACAATTAATGGAAGGAAGACAGTGTGGGTGCCCCCTTTCTGCTGGACTGTCCTGGCCTCTTCAGTGGGAAAGGGAACCTGTTAGCACATTTGGCTTGGCAAGCACTGTCACTTGGGGGGTCATCTTAAATCCTAGAAAACCAAGTTTTTCTTGAGTGTTTCCAGTGTTTTGCTTAGTTAACTGTCTCTGCCCCCAGTTTCTTGAGTTCTTTCAAATCAGCAAGTCTATTTGTGCATTTAGATATTTTTATAAATGGTATCTCATCATGCAGTGTCTCCTGTGCCTACATCTATCACTAAACCTTGATGATCTTGACAGTGAAACTTGTCGATCCTTCCACATCACTACCCGGGGATATCCTTGTTCTTCTCATCACCATGCATCTCCCATCGTGCAGGTTGTGCTAGAAGGTATTTAGCCAATTGCCTGTGAGCACACGCTGAACTCTCAGTTTTTATGAATTATAAACAGCACAGCCTGTGTGGCCAACATTTGCCTATCAGTCAGATACAGTTCTAGAAACACAATTGTGGGGTCGAGGGCCCACACATCAGTAGCTCTGATAGATTTGGCTGACCTGTTACCTTCGGAGGTTATGTCCCCAAAGTTTATACTCCCACCAGCCACATAGAGGAGGCCTGTGGCCCTATGGACTCCCGAACATGGTCTTATCAAACCGTTCCGATCTTTGTCAGTCTGCCTGATGGGTGACAAATGGCATCTCAGTGTAGGCTGTATCTGCATTTTAGGGTCCCCACTGGTCTGCACTCTCCTGTACTGCCCCCCTGCTGGAGAGGGTGACAGACCCTTCTGGTGGGGAAGGAATGTGATTCCAGGCAGGCAGCGACAGCCTTGGTAGTCACCTCCAAATCTTGCTGAAGGCCCTCAGAGGTCCCAATTAACCCTGGCAAGCTGGACCCTGGCTCCCAGACCCAATTACAACAAGAAGCATTGAGTTCATTCCCCAAGGGCGACATATGTTTGCTCCATACTCTCACAAAGCCCCTGGGGCTCTTGAACAAGAGCATATGTTTGACTTTTTTCTTTTTTTAGTGAAGGCTGATGTAGTGAGGGCGAGGCAGATACCCAGAGGCTATTGGTTAATGGCACTCTATCAGTCCGCTTGTGCAAACCTCAAGCCCCGCTCAAGCTCTGGGCTTTCTGGCAGGCTCCCCAAACCTGCCTCAGAAACCTCCATCAAGAGGTTTAACCTCAGGAATGTGGCTGCCCCAACTGGGTTTGGCTGAGCAGGACTGAAAGGATTGATTGGTGTCGCCTGGGTGGCTCTTCCTTCAAGATCTCCAGGCAGGAATGTGCTCCCCCTCCCTGACCGGGGTCGCTGGGGTCAGCTAGGATGCTGCTGATGTGGGTGGAGCTTGTTTCTGGGCTGAAGCGTCTTCAGGCACTGCCCCTGATGTGAGGAGCACCCCACCTGGCACCCCAAGCACGTGTGGGGCTTGCTCCCTCCAGTCCACATGCTAGGAAGAGCAGCAGAGACTCAGTGATGGCGAGATGGGGCTGGTGGGCACAAGCTTCCTCCACAGGACACAGCGGCCACTGCATTTGGAGAGATCCATGGGAGCCCAGCCATTCGCTTATTCAACCACTGCTATTAAACCACTGGGATAAACCAGCCCAGCTCATGGGGGCAGGGACCTTGTCTCAAAGCTGGGCAATTTTTAATTTTTGAATTTTTTTTTAATGGGGATGTGTTTTTTTAAAGGCTTTATTGAACTTTGTTACAATATTGCTTCTGTTTTATGTTTTGTTTTGTTTTGTTTTGACCATGAGTCATGTGGGATCTTTACTCCCAGAGCAGGGACTGAACTGTCACCCTCTGCATTGGAAGGTGAAGTCTTACCCACTGGACCACCAGGGAAGTCCCCGTTGGGCATTTTTAAATGCCCTCACAAAGCGCCACACATGGGGTGGCTGGAAACAATAGAAATGTGCTCTCTCACAGAGCTGGGGGCCGGGAGTCTGAAATCCGGGTGGCAGGAGGGCCGTGCGCCCTCTGACATCTGCAGGAACAGATCCTTCCTTCCTCTTCCAGCTTCTGGAAGAGACTGGCCATTGACTGCATCCCTGGCTCTCAGCTGAGCTGCTCTGGTCTCTGCCTCTGTTGTCACATGGCTCTGCGTCCTCTCTGTGTGCCTCTCCTCCTCTGATAAAGAGACCAGTCCTCGTGGCTTAGGGGCTGCCCTGCTCCAGCATGACTTCATGACTTACCTAATTACATTCGTAAAGACCCTAATTCCAAAGAAGGTCCCAATCAGAGGTCCCTGCGGTAGGACTGGTGTGTATGTCTGTAGGAGATACAGTTCCATCCGTAATGGGGCAGTTCCATCCGAACTGTGAAGAAGATGGGCAGTCAACAAGTTAGCGAATAAGTAGACCCACTGGCTTGATAAGGCGATTGGTGTTCCTAGATGGCCTGTTGAGCTGACTAGAAGGATCTGAAATGGGGTGAGGAGAGGATGCCTCAGGGAACTGTAGGGGCCACCACCCTGAGGGTTGTTGGAAGGACGAGAGGCAATGATGCCAGGGTGGGGGGGGCCACTAGGTCCTCTTTTAGACGAAACACAAGCCTTTGGCTTCCACAGTGGCTGCTGGCAGCTCCTCATCTTTCTGCCTGGGTCATCCTGCTGACTTCGTGGGCACCTGGTTCCATCACAATTTGAAGTGGCCACCTCTTCGCCCCTGCCCGAGCAGTCCATGGGGTGAATCCAGAGGCCCAGGAAAGAGAGCAGGCCCGAGTCACTGTGGTTGGAAGAGGAATGGGCAGGACAGCTGTCGGTGGCTCTGTGGCCAGTGTGGCAGGTCGTCTTGATGGGCAGCTTAGCCATAGGCCATCTCTGGGGATGCTCAGCCCAGCGCTGGGTTCCTGCCTCAGGGGGGGCTTTGGGCTTTGCTGGGAGACCGAGTCCCCCGTCAGCAAGTGTTTGAGCACCTGCTGTGTGTTGGGTAGTGGTGGATGTAACCGGACCCCAGTCCCTGCCCCTCGAAGGAGGTGACATTCAAACCGAGGAGGCGACATAGGATGATGTGGCAGGTGCAAAGTATAATGTAGAGCAGGGAGTGGACAGAGGCAGCCAGTGGGAAGGAGGGGCTGCTTGCTTTAGACTTCCAAACTTCTTATCCATAGTACTTGAAAGAAGTAAGCAAGGCCCTCATTCTCCAAAAGTTAAAAGGTTAAAAAATTTTTTCCAAAAAATTATTGATTTTTTTTTTTCTGGGTGGATTTTGTTTTTGAATCCAGAAGCAAAATGATCCTATGACGTAATTCCCCAGCTGGGACAGCCCAGCTCTTTAAAGTTTAGATGTGGGGATTTCCCTGGCAGTCCAGTGGTTAAGACTGTGCTTCCACTGCAAGCAGCATAGGTTCCAGCCCTGATTGGGGAACTAAGATCCTGCATGCTGCAAGGCATGGCCAAACAAACAAACAAAAAACAACAACCAGAATATAGATTCAAATCCCGACACTCTGTACCAGCAGAGTGCTGTACCAGCACGGCCTTGGAAGTAGTAACCCCTCAGAGGCTCAGCTTCCTCCTCTGTACAATGGGGATAATACCTGAAGCTACCTCCCAGGGTTGTGGTGAGGATAAAGGGAATTGACAAATTTACTTTGAACATAGTAAGTGCTCAGTGAAGGTTTAGCGAGTATTATTAGAAGCATTACCACCACCATCACCATCCTCACCACCACTACCATCCTCACCACCTTCACCATCCTCACCACCACTACCATCCTCACCACCTTCACCATCCTCACCACCACTACCATCCTCACCACCTTCACCATCCTCACCACATCGCCATCCTCACCACCATCACCATCCTCACCACCTTCACCATCCTCACCACCACTGCCATCCTCACCACCTTCACCACTACCATCCTCACCACCACTACCATCCTCACCACCATCACCATCCTCACCACCTTCACCACTACCATCCTCACCACCATCCTCACCATCATCATCACCCTCATTGCCAGGAATGCAGAGACCTGCTTAGGAAAATGAAGGACTCTGGGTTTTGAGGGTGAGACTGCCTTTACCCTCTATACTAAATCCCTTAATTCTGCAGTATCTGATGGGGATGAAGGCCTGAGCTTGCTTGGAGGCAAAGCCCTAGTTTGCATTTCCCCAACCTGGGTCCTGCATCCTCTTCAAGCTGAAGGCCTTTTGCTGATCTGACTCTGAGAGTAGCCCTGCTCCCGCCTCACCGTGTAGCTGCCTGCTCCCTCTACTAAGGGAGTCATGGCCTCCCCGACACAGACCGCCCAGCTGCGCAGAGCTTGGAGCTGGGACATCTGGCGAGGCTCTGCCTGAGCTCCAGGAAAGCCCTCGGGGTGCTGGGGATTAGCCGGCTTTGGGTCGGCCTCAGCATCTCTCCCCCTGTGGCAGCCACTTTCCACAGAGTCCTCTTGATCTCTTGGAATCCAGATTAAATTCCGATAATGAGCCAAGCTGGAGGCCTTCCATGGCCCTCCGGCTCAGCTTGCAGCTGGAGAAGCATGTTGGGGCCGCCCTTGGCCTGCTGTGGGAGGAGTGGGGGCTGAGAAGCAGATCTGGGGAAGGTGGCCTTGGCTTTAGTGGCCTTGCTGGGAAAGAGGTGTGGCAGGAGGTGCTAAGGGATTAGAGTCTTGCCCTCCTTTTCTGAACCCTGGATCAGGGGCTGGGCAATGGGGCTCAGCTTCAGGAGCTGGTCACACTTCTGTCCCTTTTGACTCTAACTTTGGTTCCAACTCAGGGTGAAGGTGTTTGAGATGGGGCTCCCGAAAGCTCACAGGTTTCATTTGTGGAACTTGGACATTTTCCAGCCTCGCCCTTCCCCTCCCCTCTCCTTGTGGGTCCACACTTTGTCCCCATAGCGCTGCCCCACCTGTAGGAGATGCAACTGATCAGAGAGACACCATGGGGGCAGCCGACCAGCAGAACCCCCTTGTGGGGACTCCGTCATTGCCAAAGTCAAGATGAAGCTGGCAGCTGGATAAAAAATGTCCCTCGATGTGTCTCAGGGACTTGGGCTGCCAGGAGGGTGACCTTAGAGGGACATGGTGAAAATGAAGGTTCCAAGTCAGATGGCTGGGGTGAGGCCTGAGCTTCTGTGTGTCTGACAAGCTCCCAGGGGAAGCAATGCACAGAACTGGGAGAGGAACTGCTGGGGGTGAGGACATTCCACTGTTGGGGGGGGAGGGGGCGGAGCACTGTAGTCCCCGTGCTCTGGGGCAGCCCCAGGGCAGCAGGTCATCAACCCTTCCCAAGTCTGTCGTGTCAGGAGTTGGTAATGAGACTGCTTCTTATCTGGCTTCTGAGCAGTGGACAGAGGGACATGGTCGCATTGCTGGGCACTTCACCTTCATTGAGGACCTTGGAGATGACCCTGCAGAGACTTGATATCCCCATTTCACAGGTGTAGCGACTGGCTTAGAGAGGGGAGGTTATTTGCCTGAGACCCCACAGCTCCAACAGGGCAGAGCTGGGACTCAGCCTCGGGTCTCTTGGATTCCAGGGCTCGCATTCTTGGTCACAGCAGCAGCCTGGAGGAAAGAGGCCCAAACAGGGTGACTCCAAGTTCCCGGCTGTGGTCCTGACCCTTGGCTGTTCATTAGAATCACCTCCATAACCAGGCCTCCCAGGCGGCTCAGTGGTAAAGAATCCGCCTGCCAATGCAGGAGATGCAGGTTCGATCACTGGATCAGGAAGATCCCCTGGAGGAGGAATGGCAACTCAATCCAGTATTTTTGTCTGGAAAATTCCTTGGACAGAGGAGCCCTGTCCATGGGGTCGCAAAGTATTTGCGTACTCGGTACACGACTGAGTATGCACAATAGCAATAACCATAACCAGACTCCGGCTACATCGGGGTTTGGGGTGCGGCTGGGCATCAGGATTTTTTAAACTCCCAGGTGGCTCACTGTGTAGCCTAAGCTGAGAACAGTTGTCTGAGCTCTCTCTTCTCCCTCCTCTGTGGGCCGTCACACATGCCCAGGAGAGCAAGGGGGAGAGATTTCTTCTAGCCCAGGCCCCCAGACTCCTCTCGGCTCCGTCTCTCAGAGAAGACTGTCTCCCTCCCATAGGACTGAGCCCAGGTGTGGCCCAGGCCCTGCCTAACAGCTCAGTGGCACAGGGGCAGGGGCAGGCTGAGTGGAGCTGGTTGTAGAGGCTTCCGGGAGCTCCTGAAGTTTTCTTGCTCCCACAGAGGGCCTACGTGCCTAGTTCTGCATCTTCTGGCTTTCACCTCGCACCACAGCACCTCCGCCCCAGGGCGTGAGCTCTGGTTTTGAGCTGTTTTCTTGGGAGTTGCTGGTTCAGCTCTCCAGAGGGCAAGGAAGGAGCACTGGCTGTGCAGGCACAGCTGAAATGTCCTGGAGAGTCAGGGGACAGCGGCCTGATCCAGGGCTCCCAGGCACTCCTGGACGCCTTCTTCCAGGCTCCCTCCAAATCTCAGCCCAAAGCAGCTTCAGCAGGACCCAGGGGCCCTCGGGGTCTACTCACGTGCCCAAAGGGATTGTGCTGGAAAAAACCTACATTCAGCGGTTGCCCCACTGAGTGGACACCAAGCTTTCTCCGGCTCAAGTTGTGCTGATCCAATCACAGTTGGCCTGCCTTGCTCTGCAGCCCAGGACCACTTGTCTGTTGGCCCCCTGTCCTGTGGGCTAGGGCCAATGTGGGCCTTGATGCCTTTTAAAACCTTGGTGCCTTCCATTTCCTTTTGTAATTCATCCCCAAACTGGCTTCACAGGGGAAGACGCAAGTCAGTGGTGGCAAATTCTTTGCATCGAGTGCTTTCGAGTTGCCTGTACCCTCTCTAAGTCCTCACGACATCCTCGAGACGTCTTACTCTCCCATTTTGTAGATGGGGTCACTGGGGCACAGAGATGTCAGATGACCCTCCCGAGGCTACACACTAAAGGTGGAATTCAAAACCAGGCATCAAGTAAAATTTCACATGCTGGGTCCACCCCCTCCCCCCTCCCTGCTCCATCCCCCGCCCCTCCGAATTCTGATGTAACAAGTCTGAGTATCCCCAGAGTGGATTTGTTCCCTGTTCTTTCCTGCTTCTTGAGGATCTGAGGGACCCTGTGGGAGTCCTGTCATCCATTCAGTGCGGGTGGAGACTCCTGCCCTGCCTCCTCTCCCAGGACGATGCTTTGCTGGTGTGGGATTCCCCAGAGTGAGGAGGTGGCAGCTGAGACACCTTTCTGAGAGAGGAGATTACAGATAGAGATGCTGAGGAGCCTTTATAAGGAGTTGCTTCTCTGCCCTGTTCCTGCCACTGCATGGATTGAATGCTTAATGAACGCGAAGGTCAAGGTGATCAAGTGTCCTGTGAGGCAGCCCCTTGCAGACCCACCTCGTAGAAAGGGCCGCTTCTTTGCATCTTGTTCATTTGGCTGATGTTTTCTGAATTCACGATGTAATCTGCACCCTCTGGTTTGGGTAACACCTCTCCCAACTGAGGAAAGGGTTGTCCGCCTTTGCCCGATGGTGACGAGGACAAAGCTGAATGCTCAGAGCACTCCGTGTGCTGCCACTGTCCTTCCCGTCCCAAGCCCCCGAGGGAGGTACCACCATTCACCCCATTTTGCAGGCAAGGGAACTGAGGCACAGAGGTGGGTCAGGGATTAAGGAAAGAATGTTTGTTTCTGTCCCCGGTCATATCTGATTTTCCTCCTTGGCTGGTGGATACACACATCCCTTTCTTTTCATGGCAATCCTAGGAATTGGGTAATGGGAGGGAAACATTTCCTGCACGAGGAAACTGAGGCTGAGAAGACAGAAGAGCTGCCCTACTTGTCTCAGAGATGCTGTGTGGACAGTCAGTGTAGACCAGGGGCTTGGGATCCGCATGGACTTGGGCGGCTTGTGAGCCCCCATGAGCCTCACCGGGCCTCAGCGAAGTTCTCAGTGGGCGTGTGGAGACCATCATGGCTGCCCAAGAGCAGAGCCAGGGACGAACTCTCTATGAGGACAGGCATCCGGTGTGCTTTGCTCACTGTTCCGTCTTTTGTGCCTGGAACCTGGCATACAGTAGGTGCTCAGCAGGACACATATGCATGAATGGAGCCAGAGGGATCTGGCCTCCTAGCCGTGGGCTTCCTGAATGGACTAACAGTAGCAGCGTCTTGCTCGGGGAGTCTTAGCACCATGCACAGCGGCTGGCACAAGGCTGTGTGAAGCAGGTACCTGCTGGCTCTCCTCTCTCACTTCCCAAGCCCCCAGCCCTGGGCCTGTCCATCCTCACGAACCTTCCAACGTGTTCTCTACTCCAGAACTGAAACCCGAGAACACCTCTCTTGCAATCTTTCTTCAGCATCTGAGCCCAATTTCCAAAAAGTGAAAATTGCCCGTAATTATAATACTTTTCGATCCCAGGGAAGTTTCCCTGTGATGATTATAATTATATTATTTTCAGTTTGTGTGCCAGTGGGTACCCAAGGGTGGGTTGGTTCTTGTTTGCAAGTAGGGGACATGTCAGCCTGTGTGCCCTGGCCCTGGGTTCCCTATGCTGGAATGAATTTTGGAAGAATGGGCTTCAGTATTGGGGGCTGGCTGTATAACTTGATCCCGGCACTTTAATTCCAAAAGCACTTCATACTTGGACCTCTGCTCGTCCATAGGAGTCTGTTTTTCCAAATGTATTAACATCTGTGTTTCATATCAGGGCCTGTAATTGCTTTAGCCTTTTTGGCAGGAGACAGAGAGAATTAATATTTTTCAATTTGGTCATGAGCGGTCATCTGTAGCTGGGAAGAAAAGTGCCTGCTCAGATGTGAACTCAGTAAGGATGGGAAATGCAGGCTCACCAGGAAGGGGATGTTTTAAAGGAGTCAACCGTGACTAAGGAAGCCCTTGGTTATTTCAAGTTCAGGGTGGAAGTTGGCACTTGAGTAGGTGCTCAGAGTGCTTCCAAACACTGGCTTCTCCTTTATCTTCCAACTGCCAGCCCGCAACAGCACCATTTTCTTCTTTTCCCTCCATAGTGCCCAGGGCTTTGGGCATTTGGAGGCAAGTGGAGGAGCAGATCTTCCCTGGTGGTCCACTGGTTAAGACTTTGCCTTCCACTGCAGGGGATATGACGTTCTATCCCTGGTCGGGGAGCTAAGATCCCCCATGCGTATGCGTGTGTGCTAAGTTGCTTCAGTCATGTCTGATTCTTTGACTGTAGCCTGACAGCCTCTTTTGTCCTGAATTTCCCAGTCAGGAGTACTGGAGTGGGTTGCCATTTCCTCCTCCCTCCACCTAGGGATTGAGCCCACGTCTCTTGAGTCTCCTGCACTGGCAGATGGATTCTTTACCATTGTGCCACCTGGGAAGCCCAACCACGTACATGAGTTTGGTGCATTTGCTCTATTTAGGAACCAGTGTTGATGCATTATTATTGTGAACTGAAGTCAATAATTGTCCCAGATTTTCTTGGCTTTTACTCAGTGTCCTTCTTCTGCTCTAGGACATCACGTGACTTTTGGTTGTCACGTCTCCTTGGTCACCTCTTGCCTGTGGGTTTCTTATACCTGCTTTTTCCTGGTGACCTTGACAATCAACCAGCTTTAGACAGAGCATTTAATCATAATCCTCTGCTACTGTTGCTCATCTGTCTCAACCTTACCTCTTTCAAAATCCAACTCGACACCCGCATCCTCCAGACCTGCACGCGGGTGGTCAAGATCGCCGGGTCCTCAGCCTGTAGCCTCTGGGGCCTTCAACCATCGCACCCCTGGTGCCTGACACACATCCTGTGGTTCTTCTTCCTGAGTGAAAACTAGATGATGAGAGCCTCTTTAAGGGGGTAGGATTTTAAATTTTGGGGGCTCTTCCTCAGAGCCTAGTTAGGGACTTTTTTTTTTTTTATTAGTTTTGCCATACAATGACATGATATCGCCATGGGTTTACATATGCTCCCCCTCCAGAACCCCCCTCCCTCCTCCCTCCCTCCTCCCTCCCCCCGGGAAATCTCGATGCACCAGCCCCGAGCATCAATCCTGGGCTGGCGATTGATTACACATATGATAATTAACATGTTTCAATGCCCTTCTCCCATATCATCCCACCCTTGCCCTCATCCACAGAGTCCACAAGTCTGTTCTATACATCTGCGTTCCTTTTGCTGTCTCGCATGCTGGGTTTTCGTTACCGTCTTTCTAAATTCCATATATATGCGTTAGTATACTGTATTGTTGTTTTTCCTTCTGGCTTACTTCACTCTGGATAATGGGCTCCAGTTCTGTCCATCTGAGTAGAACTGATTCAAATGAATTTTTTTTTAATGCTGAGTAATATTCCATTGTGTATATGTACCACAGCTTTCTTATCCGTTTGTCAGTTGATGGGCATCTAGATTGCTTCCATGTCCTGGCTATTGTAAACAATGCAGCGATGAACATTGGGGTACACGTGGCTCTTTCAATTCTGGTTTCCTCTGTGTATATGCCCAGCAGTGGGATTGCTGGGCCATATGGCAGGTCTATTTGCAGTTTTTTAAGGAACCTCCACACTGTTTTCCATAGTGGCTGTACTAGATTGCATTCCCACCAACAGTGTAAGAGAGTTCCCTTTTCTCCACATCCTCTCCAGCATTTATTGCTTGTAGATTTTTGGATTACAGCCATTCTGACTGGTGTAAAGTGATACCTCATTGTGGTTTTGATTTGCATTTCTCTGATAATGAGTGATGTTGAGCATCTTTTCATGTGTTTGTTAGCCATTTTTATGTTTTCTTTGGAGAAATGTCTGTTAAGTTCTTTGGCCCACTTTTTGATTGGGTCATTTATTTTTCTGGAATGGAGCTGCAGGAGTTGCTTGTATATTTTTGAGATTAATTGTTTGTCCGTTGCTTCATTGGCTATTTTCTCCCATTCTGAAGGCTGTCTTTTCACCTTGCTTATAGTTTCCTTTGTTGTGCAGAAGCTTTTAATTTTAATTAGGTCCCATTTGTTTATTCGTGCTTTTATTTCCAATATTCTGGGAGGTGGGTCATGTAGGATCCCGCTTTGGTTTATGTCAGAGAGTGTTTTGCCTATGTTATCCTCTAGGAGTTTTATAGTTTCTGGTCTTATGCTTAGATGCTTATACTACAAATCCACAGTCATTAAGACAGTATGGTACTGGCACAAAGACAGAAATATAGATCAATGGAACAAACTAGAAAGCCCAGAGATAAACCCACGCATCTATGGACACCTTATCTTTGACAAAGGAGGCAAGAATATACAATGGAGAAAAGACAACCTCTTTAACAAGTGGTGCTGGGAAAACTGGACAGCCACTTGTAAAAGAATGAAACTAGAGCACTTTCTGACACCATACACAAGGGACTTTTTAAAGATGACACTTGAGTCCAAAATCAGATGTCTCATTTCCCCTTGATGCTGTGGGTGAGGGATTTGGGCTCAACCTTTGGCTCCAGGGTTGGGTCCACAGGCCAGAGGAATGGGGGTGCGGGGTGGTTTGTGAGTCAGGTTTTCAGGTGGGACAAGGATTCGAAGGAGCAGCTCCCAGAGAAGCCAGTCCTTGTTGAAGGAAGAAGAATGGGGTGTCTCCTTGGAGAGCATCTTCCAGCAGAGCCCTTGGAGAATGTCTTCCAGCATTACACATGCAGGGTGGGCTTCCCTCATAGCTCAGTTGGTAAACAATCTGCCTGCAATGCAGGAGACCCTGGTTCAATTCCTGGGTTGGGAAGAGCCCCTGGAGAAGGGAAAGGCTACCCACTGCAGTATTCTGGCCTGGAGAACCCCATGTCAGACATGACTGAGAGACTTTCACACGTGCAGGGCTCGGGGCACCTCCCTGCTTCTTCCTAGGAGAAGAATCCATGAGGTCCGTAGTCCTGATTCCTCTAAGAGGGACCACACACCGGCTTCCCCTTCATCCCTGGGTCTTCTCTCCAAGGCCCCATGCCCACAAGCGCCCCCTACATATCATCACGGGGACGGAGTCCCTGGCTGCCCAGGATGGGCACTCCTGCTGTGTTGACCTTACCAGCTGTGACCTGGGAGAACGCCTGCATCCTTCCTCCCTGTGACGGCTGGCTGGAACTGCAGTCTAGATGCTTCTGCTCGGCACCGCCCTCTCCTGCCCCGGGGCTTTCTCTGACCTCAGGATGCATGCAACACACTGCAGAGTCAAGCCCCCAGAGCATCCATCCCTCACAGGTGGGCAACGGCCAGTGGATATTGACTCCAGCCTCCTCATGCCCCACGAAGTACCATGCAGAGCTGTGTTCAGACAGGGTCTGGTGGGTGTGAGCCCCAGATGCCCACAGCTCCGTGTTTTGACCTCTTTCCATCCCTGCCTCACTTCCCGCCCCCTTCCTGGTGGTTCCTGGGGTCACTTCTCAGACAAACCACTTGCATTCAAGCCTTTGACTCAGGATCTTCTCCTGAAAGAGAGAAAGAAAGTGAAGTCGCTCAGTTGTGTCTGATTCTTTGTGACCCCATGGATTATAGCCCACCAGGCTCTGCTGTCCATGGGATTTTCCAGGCAAGCATACTGGAGTGGGTTGCCATTTCCTTCTCTAGGGAATCTTCCCAACCCAGGGATCGAACCTGGGTCTCCCTCATTGCAGGCAGATGCTTTACTTTTTATCTTCTCCTAGGGGAGGGACAAAATATAACAGAGGACAAGTGTGCCCACCTGGTAGGGCTGGCAGGGGTATGGTGACATAAGGTGCATGTGATACTTGGCGCAGCGGGTGTGTCCTCAGTCTGCCGGCTCCCTGTCACCTCTCTGGTTTGAGGAGCCACAGTCTCAGCTCCTCTACATTGCGCTATTTGGATCTGGTCTTTGTTTTTCAAAACCTGGACTGTGGTCCTCACAACACTTGCTGTCTGCAAACTCCATTGCTGAGTTCATTTCCTTTTTCCCAGTTCACTTAACTTTTTTACATCTGCGTTTGGAATCTTAAAACAGCCTGTGGTTCTTTTTTTTTTTTTTTTTAAAAAAAAAAAAAAAAGGTAGGAAAGATGACCCAACATGAGTGTGTTTGTTTATTCCTTGAGTGTGTGCGTGAAGGAGGCTGAATTTACCTTGTGCTATTTCGGGCTGGACTGGAGGCTGGAGGAAATGGAGCAACTGGGGAAAGTCTCGAAAGATGAGTCTCCCATGCTAGGCGTCTCGCCCGCCCACCCCCCGGATGCCAGGCGCAGGCAGCTGCCTGGCGCGTGGGATTTCCCGTCTCAGAGTTCCACGACGTGCCCCACAAGGCCTGGTTGTTCTGGAAGCACCCAGGGGCCTCACCTCTGAGCTCTGAAATCCCCAGTATGGCTCACTTCTCCGTGTTTGGTTTCTGTAGGGATCACACCCAGGGTGAACAGAACTCCAGACCACCAGTTTTCTGGGAATTCTGTGGCCCAAACCCTGGAATCTTAAGTAAACAGGAACAAGAGTTGGGTCCCAAAGTAAACTGGAGGTTGACTTTCTTCCTAGTCGAGTTCCCTGCCCGGCTGTGTCCTCTGGGTTTCCCCTGACAACATGCAGATCAAGGAGCTGACCTTGACCGAGGGCTGAGGGCACAGAGGTGGGGAGGTGAAGCCCAGGTGGCCGGTCACCCTCCAACTGGGGTGGGCTGGGGGTGGTGTGGCCACCCTGGGACTACCCAGGCAGGCCCTGTGCAAGGTGGGGGATGTGGAGGTGCCTGGGCACGGACCGCCCTGTGTGACCAGGCAGCCTGGTGCCCATGAGCTGCAAGAGGACTCCCGATGGGTATGGAGTGGATGGTGGCCTGAGGCCCAGGGAAGTGGCGGTAAATCCATCTCTGGAGGCACCTGTGTGAGTGCGTGCGCAGTTGCTCAGTTGTGTCTGACTCTTTGTGACCCCATGGACCGTAGCCCACCAGGCTCCTCTGTCCATGGAATTTCTGACACAAGAATACTGGAGTGAGCTGCTATTTCCTCCTTCAGGGGATCTTCCCGACCCAGGAATCAAACCCATGTGTCCTTCACTGTAGGCGGTTTCTTAACCGCTTTGCCACCAGAGAAGCCCAGAGGCATTTGAATCATTAGAAACAATGCTCACTCTTCCTTTTTTTTAGTAACATGAAGCTACAGAAAGTAACACCTGAAAACCTCCTTGCCTGAAAAGAAACTCCAGTTAGCAGCACATTCATTTAAAGGACTTTGAGACCTACTGTGTGCTGTGTTGGTTGCTAGATCCTGGGGCTCCAACAGAGGTGAGCAAAGCAGGACTGGTTCCTGCCGCTGAGGGATTACAGTGTCCTGGGGTGAGAGGAAAACCTGAGAACCATATGAGCACATTTCAGCTCCAACCTGAGTGCTGGAAAGGAGAGGACATGAAGCTGGATGAGGATGAGCCCAGCAGGCAGGAGCTTCCCTGGGGGGTTGCAGGGTGTCCAGGGGTGACAGGGGGAAAAGGACAGGGAACAGCATGGACCACGGCCTGAAATGGGTGGAATCTGGCCCAGATGAAAGCTTGAAAGGAGGCTGGGGTGGTTGGAGCCCTTGGGGGCAGACAGAAGAACACTGGGATGGAAGGAGGTGTTGGAGAGGGAGGGAGACCAGACACCCCCCCCCCCCCCCCGAGCCTATAGGAAGAGTGGCAAAATGCCCCCCTGTGCCCATCTGGAGTTAACAGAGCCTCCTAACCCCTCCCCCCAACCCTGCAATGCTTCTCAGTTTGGACCAGCAGTTACATCCTCTCCTTTTTCATGAAACACAGTGGGGAATTTGGCTTTTTTATTCTAAGAGCTAATAAAGGGCTTAGGGCAGGGCAGTGATCTGTTCAGAATGGAGGTTCTGAAGGCCCAGCAAGGCTGCTGGGGATGGAAGCAGGGAGGGAACAGAAGGGTGGAAAGAGGATGCTGGGATTCCTTTAGGTGGCTGCTCTCCCTCCACTCCAGGAGCTCTGTAAGCTCCCCTGAGCCTCACTCTCCTACCTGTGAAAGGGGACAACAGGACTTGCCTCTTAGGTAGGTATCGTGGGGTTCAATGGGCCATTTCCCTGCCAGGCCTGTTCTAAGCCCGCCGCCTCTCGGAGGGGCAAAACGATGTGGTTGTGAGTGAGCTCTGCTGTACCCTGGCGCCTTGAGCCTTCAGCTCCGTGCAGGCATCTCAACTGTACTATCTCAGTTAATGCATCCTTAGAATAGTCCTCATTGTCATCCCCACTTTACAAACAAAAGAGCCTTCCCAGGATCACTCTGCAGTGATTTGATTTCAGCTTTCCTAGGACCCAAAGCCTGACGTCACAATCCTACATCCCTGACCTCCTCAGAGTATGATCTACCATGGGGAGAATCTTGAGCTCCACTTAGACCTCCTGGCTGTTTTCTCCAGCTGGTAGCTGCATCCCATTTTTAGTTCCAGTCCTCCTTGCTCTCCACTGTCAGCCCCCGTGTTCTGCATGTGTACGTAAGTTCAGAGCCTCTGTAAGCACCCTCCGTGGCCAGAGGAGACAGTGCTTTGTGGCAGGATCTCTCAGTTCAGTCGCTCAGTCATGTCCAACTCTTCACGCCAGGCTTCCCTGTCCATCACCAAGTCCCAGAGCTTGCTCAAACTCATGTTCATTGAGTCAATAATGCCATCCAACCATCTCATCTGTCATCTTACTCTCCTCCTGCCTTCAATCTTTTCCAGGGTCTTTTCCAATGACTCAGTTCTTTCCATCAGGTGGCCAAAGTATTGGAGTTCCAGCTTCAGCATTAGTCCTTCCAATGAATATTCAGGACTGGTTTCCTTTAGGATTGACTGGTTTGATCTTACAGTCCAAGGGACTCTCAAGAGTCTCCTCCAACACCACAGTTCAAAAACATCAATTCTTCAGCACTC
Source organism: Antilocapra americana (assembly GCA_007570785.1). NCBI lineage: Eukaryota > Metazoa > Chordata > Mammalia > Artiodactyla > Antilocapridae > Antilocapra > Antilocapra americana. Next base: position 3,436,909 of record ML660204.1, on the reverse strand, counting down.
AGCTTTCTTTATAGTCCAAAGAATTATAGTTTCTTTATAGTCCAAGATCTCTCAGAGCCTTTCAAGAGCTGATGTGCATCGTGAAATCTCTTAGTGCTTTCTGGTGCTTTCTCTTGGTGCTTTCTGGTCTTATTTGAATGCAGAACATTGTGGTCTTCAATCTGTTCATTTTCCTCTCTTGATACCTTATTTGTGGGAGACAGTTTCTGAGAGCTTGGCAAACTGCAAACCCTCTTGCAAACAGGGCAGCAGAGACCCAGACCTTAATGGTTGCTGATCTGTGTCCTGACTTTGATAACATAGGCCTCTTGGGTTCTGGGAAGGAGTGATCTGGACCCTCCTGTGAATGCCCTGGTAGGTGGATGGGGAAGGGAAGAGAGGAGGGAGACAGACAGACAGACAGACAGTCCTGGGGTGGGGAAGCTGTGGGCTGGTGACTCGTGCTCTGGCTGCAGGAGGATATTGTGCTTAAGTGTGTGTATTTTTCCACCTTTCTCCCCAAATGACTTAATTTTAGGCTTCCTGGATAGGCGCAGCCTTAAGAAAAAAGAAACGTTTAAAAAAAGCCTTGGACCTCCCAGACTTCATCTTCCCGTCCTGGGGTCACCAGGGACTGTCTGGGTGACTTGGAAAGAAGATGGGACATTCCCTGAAGCTCAGTGGGGTGCTGGGATCTGGGTTGGGTCCTTCCCTGCCTGGAGGGGCACTCCCAGGACCGAGAGCCTCAGGGCGGCCACGCCCCACTTCCCCCATGGGCTCCTTTGATCTCCTTCCCTGCTTCCCTGCAGGGCTGATGTTTGCCGGCTGGGCTGACTCCAGGTGCACGGGGCTGCTGCCTTCCCAGCCTGACTCATCCTTAGCAGCTCCATCGCCTGCTCCCCCTCCATGACATCGAGTTAGTCTGGGAAAGCTCTGGCCTCTCCATCACTCACTGCCTTCTGAGGAATGTTCTCGAGGCCGAGAAACAGTTTACAACTTGCAGGGTTTTAAAAGTAAAATGGCCAGCCCTGCAGTTTCCCAAAGAGCCATAGGGTGAGGGTAAGGGTCAGAGCAGGGCTGAGGGAGAGTCTGTGTGCTGTGCTTAGTTGTTCAGCTGTGTCTGACTCTTTGTGAACCCCATGGACTGTAGCCCGCCAGGCTCCTCTTTCCATGGGGTTCTCCAGACAGGAATACTGGAGTGGCGATCTTCTCCAGGGGATCTCCCCAACCCAGGGATCAAACCTGTGATTTCTGCATTGGCAGGTAGATTCTTTACCACTGAGCCACCTGGGAAGTCCTAGGGAGAGTCTGCTGCTGCTGCTGCTGCTAAGTCACTTCAGTCATGTCTGACTCTGTGCGACCCCACAGACAGCAGCCCACTAGGCTCCCCTGTCCCTGGGATTCTCAAGGCAAGAACACTGGAGTCGGTTGCCATTTCCTTCTCCAATGCATGAAAGTGAAAAGTGAAAGGGAAGTCACTCAGTCGTGTCTGACTCTTAGTGACCCCGTGGACTGCAGCCTACCAGGTTCCTCCGTCCATGGGATTTTCCAGGCAAGAACACTGGAGTGGGTTGCCATTGCCTTCTCTGAGGGATAGTCTACCTAAAGCCAATTATTTCCATTCCCTGCTTAAAATTCTTGCCAGCCACCCAGCTCTCCCAGCATCGGAACCTTCCTGTGGCCGGAGGCCCCCCTGCAGGTTCGTGCCACTGCCCACCCCTGTGCTTACCGAGCTCCTGCACTCCCTCCACAGTTGCCTCTTTTGTGAGATTTTGCACATTCTGTTTCCTCTGTTGGAACACGCTTCCTGCCCTGGGCTACATCAGCCCTGCTCACCCTTCTGGCCTCCCTCAGGAGACACTTTCTAAAGAATGACCTCCCTGGACAGCCTCACCCATTGAATCCAATATTTTCCTCTGTCTTGCTTACCCTGAGGGTACCTTCCTCAGGGTTTACTTGTCCTCAGGTGGGATGCACTCACAGCCCCTGGCCCATAGCTCTCGCTCCTGCCTGCAGAGCCTAGGGGCCAGAGGAATCCTCAGGCTTCCCATCCTGCCAGTTTCAGGCTTGTGTTCCCAGAAGCTAAGTGTGTGCAAAGTGTTAATGATTTCTCCGAGGCCCTGGTTGGAGCAGTTGGCATCTTGCATCCTGCATGGGGCTCTACTGCTCCAGGAGTGAGTGGATCGTGGGCGAAGGCCCTCCTTGAGATCACAGTCTCTAAATAGTCTCTAAGGAACCACAGGGCAGGGAAAAAAGAAAAGCGGGGAAGGGGCGGAAAGAGAAGGACTTTCCACCTTCCCACGCTGGAGATTTTAAAATACCCACTTTTCCATCATGGTAGGACTTTCCAGAGAGAGGTGGGTTGACATGCTGGAAACTGGGTCAGGTGATGGCATGAGCTTCCTCCTACTTCCTGCTGTGGGTTAGATTTCAGCTACTCTCCTGGGTGTCCCTGGGAGGGGGAGCCTGCAAGCCCCAGCGGTACTCTGACCCCAGTGAAAAGTGAAAGGGTTAGATAACGCAGTCGTTTCAGACTCTGCGACCCCAGGGAACATAGCCTGCCAGGCTCCTCTATCCCTGGAATTCTCTAGCTGAGAATAATGCAGTGGATTGCCATTCTCTTCTCCAGGGGATCTTCCTAACCCAGGAATCGAACTCAGATCTCCTATATGACAAGCAGACTCTTTGCCATCTGAGCCACCAGGGAAGCCCACTCTGTCCCCAAGCCAGTGGTTAAATATTGACAGCCCTCTGTGCCTCACCCAGAGCTAGGATTTGGGGGAGCCTGGGTTTTGGGAGGAGAGAAGTCTGCTTTTGGGGTCTGTTGATGTTTCTTTCATCAGAAGGTTAAGTTTGTTTCCCAGCCTGGCTGCCTCTGTGAGCCTGGGGGAGTGGGCAGAACTGTCCCCACCCCGAAGAGGGGGTGAAGCCAGGCCAGTCACCGTGCCGGGGTTTGCTCCACTGACCCACTAAAACATGGAAATGTGCAAACTCGTACTGTCTCGCTTCTTTGAGAAACAGATGGTGCTTGCTGACTTGAGCCAACGTTGATGTGTGTGTAGAGGAGAGAAGCACCCTTCAGAAGGGGCTGTTGCCGCAGCTCCGGAGTGCCCGTGTTTAGGCTTCCCACGTATAGGTGTGTCAGCTTAGAAAAAATTGTTAGCATCCTGACACTGTGCTCTATATTTTGAACTTAGGTTGGCTTTATTCACTTTTTAAAATATGGCTTCACTGAGATATAATTCACATACCATCATCCAGTCAACCTTGTAAAACATATTATTAATTAGTTTTTAGTACATTTAGAGTTGTGTTATTAAGGGGCTTTCCTGGTGGCTCAGTAGTAAAGAATTCGCCTGCCAATGCAGGTGACACTAGTTCTATCCCTGGGTCAGGAAGATTCCCTGGAATAGGAAATGGCAACCCACTCCAGTGTTCTTGCCTGGAGAATTCTTGGATTCTCTCTGAGAATCCTCCTCTGAGCCTGGAGGGCTACAGCCCATGGGGTTGCAAAGAGCTGAACAGGACTTAGCGACTAAACAGCAACAGCAGTGGCTAATGATGTTGACCCTCTGTTCATGTGTTCACTGGCCATTTGTGTATATTTAAAGAAATGTCTGTTCAAATTAGACTTCTCCATCTTTGGAATCATGCTAGCTTTACGATACATCTTCTCAATTTGCCTCTTGCATTTTCTTGACCAGTTTGTATAAGAGGCAATGTTCTCTTAATAATTTGGTGAACTTGGTAAAAATACAGTATCAAACCATCTGGGTGTGGATTGGGGAAGGTGGTTTACTCCTATTTCAATTCACTCGTACATATTGAGTAATTTGACTCAAATTTTGTATTTCTTTTTTTCTTAACCAATGTTAGCATATTATATTTTCCCAGAAATTTGCAAATTACACATCCTGTTTATGACACTTTCTTACTTAATACCATAAATCTCCCTTGTCAACAAGTACATCCTTTGATGGAGCTGTGACGCTCTGGGATGTGCTCTCTGTTTTCACTCATCTGTCCCTCTCAGTAGATGGTTAGTTGTCCGTTTTTCTGTTCTGAACAGTGTGAGTGTTTGGGTTCTATCTCTGTAGTGAACGAGCCACCCACAACACAGTGCCTAGAACAACAATCGTTTAATTGCTCAGGAATTTGGGCAGGGCTCAGCTGGGCAGTTTTTCTACTCTTGGTAGTGTCTGTTGCAGTCCCCAGTGAAGCTGGGAGCTTGGCGGGGGCTGGAACGCCCTAGATGCACCTCTCATGAGGGCTGGTTTGGTCTCTCTCTCTTTCTTCTCTCGAAGACCCTCCTCCTCTACAGCCTCTATCCTGTTCCCCTTCCATGCCTTCTCTCTCTCCAGCAGAGGAGTCAGGGTTGCCAGTCCAGTGGGCAGCAGAGCAGGTCCGAGAGCCTCTTGCCTCCTTGCCCTGGACATGGCAGGGCCTCCTTCCCACTGGTCCACAGCAAGTCATCTGGTCACTGCAGATGTGAGAGATGCGAGCAGACTTCCTGATTGATGAGAGCGCTGTGCATGGGGAGGGAGAGGAGGAATGATTGATGGCATATGTGCAGATGATGCATGACTGTGAACATCCTGATACACTTTGATGAATGTTGGCGTCAAAGGTGAACGTTGTTTGAGTGGATATGTGGTCTGTTGTTTCGGGGATCTTAGGAAGTCGCGTAAGGACTGGGACCGGGACAAAGTCCCCATCCTAGAATTTCATGCTGTCTAGCAGCGACTGTGCACCAACACAGGCATGACTTGGAGTAACTATAACAATGCTCCAAGAGCCTTGGGAGTTTGTCCTTAGCTTAGTCTTCCCTCAATTCCCTCACCTGATGCAGGAGAGGGCATTCTGGCCATTTTACTGAGGAGGAAACTGAGGCTGTGCAATCAGCTGGCTTGCCCTACTTGCTTCCTTCATCCCACGCCCCTTCTCTGATATCTTCTCTGCTCCCCACAGTGTTGTGACAATAACATGCATCGTGCAGGACTAAACAACTTTCTGATCTCTTGCCCCTTGGCGAGAGGGTGAGTTAAGGAGGTAACGAGGCTTAAGTGCCCAAGTCCTCAGGTTGCGCTTCCAGCACTGTGTCCTGGTTCTCTCACTTTTAAGGTTTATCAGTGTGGACTTTTGGCCTCCCCTCTCTAAACCTCACTCTACTTGTGTATAAAATGGGAACAATAACCTGATTGTTGGAGATCAGGGAGCTGGTGCACAGAAAGCACCTAGATTTCCAGCAGTGGCAAAGGGGAGAGAGGGCATTTAGGTTCCCTGAAGCCCAGGTGGCATTAGTGGTAAAGAATCCGCCTGCCAGTTGAGGAGCTGTAAAAGACATGGGTTCAGCCGTGGGGTCGGGAAGATCTCCTGGAGAAGGGCATGGCAACCCACTCCAGTATTCTTGCCTGGAGAATTCCACGGACAGAGGAGCCTGATGGGCTACCGTCCACGGGGTCGCCAAGTGTCAGACATGACTGAAGTGACTTGGCACACAGGGGGTCCCCACCCAGATGTGTCCAGCTTCTGCTCTCACCTGGGCTGAGTCAGGGAGGTCAGTGTGTTCGTGGTGGATACACATGTCACAAAGGTGTTGTTCATTCCTCCTGGTGTGAAAGCCATTGTGTTCTAAGAAGATGCTCCAGGTGGTGTCAAGAAATTCGCACTTTCCCAGCCGTCTGTCTGGATGTAGCTGCTGAGTAATTTCTCGCTTGTCCCGTTCACGGGGCCAACTTGGGGCTGAGCCCTCACAAAAGCAGAGCCTTTGTGTGTGAGCATCCCAGTTCCCCGCCTTGACAGGGCTGTCCTGTCCCAGTGCCTTCCACGAAGGCTTGGCTCTTCCCAGCAAGGCTGGAATACACTGTGAACCAGGACTCAGGGGAGGGAGACTGCGCTCACATGCAAATTGATTCACAATGAGTCAACACTCGCCTGTAACATCTGGCCCTCGGTGTCCCGGCTGTAATAAGAGAACGTTTAGTATCGTTTGGCAAAGCGTTCTCTCTCCAAAGGCCTGATTCTGTTCCCTGAGTTACTATTCATTGTTTTACTGTCCATCAGGGCCCATCCGGATATCTGGTCACATTTTCCTACAAATAACAATTTTCTGGCAAAGTCGCCACCCAGGTTGATGACTTCTGTGCTGCAGTGTGGAGGTTTCCTGCTGGGGCCCTGGGAGCCTGAGCGAGTGAGGGGATTGTTTCAGAGTGTGTTTCTTCTCTCATCTGTTAATTGTTGAGAGCAGCGAGCTGGTTCGTTGACAGTCTTGGTAACTCTCCATAGCTAGGAAAGCCATCAAGGCAAATTGGAGATGAAGACAGTGAAAATTTTCATTTGGGATCTGTGTGAACATCCTTCTCCAAGTCAGTTTTGAAGCTACATCTGAAAGGGCCCCAGGAAGAAGTAGAAGAAAATGAGTCATGGAAGATTGTCTCCTTATCTTAATTCAATTTGGCCGTGAGTTGAACAGCATCCTCAAAGTGTTCTATGGCTTTAAAAAGTCTCCCTTGCTCCTCTGATCTCTCTGTATTACAGAGGCAGTGAGTATCCTCAGTCACAAGGAACTGTGGTTTGGCTGGCTAAGAGACAAGGCACCGTCTTGTATTGTGGCTCTGCTTATTTGTCCATAATCTCAGAAGTCATATTTCAATCACATGCATGGTGGTGGTGGTTTAGTTGCTCAGTCATGTCTGACTCTTTGCGACCCCATGGATGGTAGCCTGCCAGGCTTCTCTGTCCATGGCATTTCCCAGGCAAGAATACTGGAGTGGGTTGCCATTTCCTTCTCCACGGGATCTTCCTGACCCAGGGATTGAACCTGGGTCTCCTGCATTGCAGGCAGCTTCATCTCCAACTGAACCATGTAATCTCCCAGAAAAATTAGATTCCCCCCAGTATGAAAAATATTGTCAATACCTTGGAGCAGGAACTGGTTGGATGCTGTTCATCACTGTACCCACTGCCTGGTACAGTATAGGAGCTCAAATATACTAACTATCAAAGGACTTGAAATATTTGTTTCGAATTCTTATAATTAAAAGTAGCAAAAGGGATATTATGATATCTTATATACTAGAATTCTACTATCTAGGAATGTAAAAATCCATTCATCCATCCATCCATCTTTCTTCTATTCATCCATCATTCACCATCCATCCATCCTTCCATCCATCTTGCATCTATCCATCCATCCATCTCCATCCATTCACCCTCCATCCATACAAGGTCAATTGTGGTTTTAACCATTTTGCTACTACAAATCTGAGGAAGAGAATTAAAGTACTCCCCCTACTAATGATGTTTGCCTGGGGGTCTACTTCCTAATGTTTGGTGGCCTCATGAGGAAATTCTGTAGTATGGAAATGAGGAGCATCTCTGCACTGGTGCTCAGTTGCCAGGGCTGAAGCCCCTAGTCTAGCATCTTCCTGGCTAAGCAACCTTGGGCAAGTCATGGTTTTATCATGGATCCATCAGAGATGGTAATACCCCCACAATTTAGTGTTGTAGGAACTGAACAAGATAAGAACTGAACTGTAGAGCACTTGGGACAGTGCCTGGCAAGTGGTGAATAAGTAAACATGGGTGAACTTCTGTTCCCTGAGACTTCTAGCATCATGGAGATGGTGAGAGTCCTGGCTTCCTGTGCTCTGTCCCACTGGTATCCCCTCAACATTGTTACTGCTGTTCATTCACTCGATCCTGTCTGACTCTCTGCAACTCCCTGGACTACAGCACACCAGCCTTCCCTGTCCTTCACCATCTCCTGGAGCTTGCTCAAACCCACGTCCATTGAGTCAGTGATGCCATCCAACCATCTCATCCTCTGTCACCCCCAACAAATTTGAAGGGCACGTCTGTCTCATAGCAGCTCCTTGTCTCCTGTGTGTATCTCTTTACCCCTCTTCTGCACTCTGTCTCCCATCAGGGGTCTCCATGGCTGGATCTTGGTCTGATGAACGCACTTTGTTGGGGGAGGGACTGGTGGGCCTCCTGCCAGCTTCCCCACTCACAAAGTCCTCCCATGCACCAGTGGCTGACTGGCTGACGGGGTGACCGAGCCACGACCTGCTGACCTGGAGCCTGTGTCTCTCTCCTCTCTTGCAGGGAGTCCGACCTGTTCCTGCTCGACAGCCGCACCCTCTGGGCCTCAGAGGAGGGCTGGCTCGTTTTTGACATCACGGCCACCAGCAACCACTGGGTGGTCAACCCACGGCACAACCTGGGCCTGCAGTTGTCGGTGGAGACTCTGGACGGTAAGTCCCCGGCCAGCACCCCAGTTCAAGCCGATGCAACTGTAGACCCTGGGGGATCTCAACTCATGTCTATTAGGACCAGGTTTCCTCTGCTCCCTCCCCGACTAGCACTTCCTGTCCAGCATTCTAATCCAAATGAAAGCAATCCCTACCCCTTTTTCATATGGCATTTATACTGTTGGCCAAAGCTGGGTTGGGTAAGGCCTTATTGCTCCAAGTGTGGTTCCAGAGCGGCACAGGTGGCTCCCCGCCATTAGAAACACACTCTCTGGCCCGTCCCAGGCCTGCCCTATCTGAACCTGCGCTTCAGCTGAGCCCCTAGTGATGCTCGCACATGCCACATCTGAGCTGTGCTGATGCAGGCCCCTCAAACTCAGGACACAGGACATCCTGGGATGTCCTGGGCTTTGTAGGGTGTTTCATGGTATCCCTGGCCTCTCCCCACTAGGAGCCAGTAGCCTCTCCCACTTGTGATACCAAAAATGTCTCCAGACATTGTCAGATGTCCCCTGCAGGGCAAAATCACCCCAGTGAAGGACACTGCACTGGTGAGAGGCATGAACCCCCTTCCAAGAGACTCACTGTAGTACCAAATCCCGAATACTTGGAGAACCTACTGTTTGCCCTCCCCCAGCACCTCCCCAACATGCCATGGCCATGTTTTCTGAGAAGGGCAGATAGGAAGGCAAGGGGAGCAGTAGAGTGGGCCTGGCTGTGCCAGTTTCTCCTTCCACAAAGCCTATTTCTTATGAAGTGGGAGTGGTTTTAGGATGTGAAACATCTTTCTTACACCAGTTTTAAGAAATGTTTATTTCAGCGTGTTATGTTGTGTTAGTTACTCAGTTGTGTCCAACTCTTTTGTGACCTCCACCAGGCTCCTCTGTCCATGGGATTCTCTAGGGAAGAATATAGAGTGGGTTGCCATGCCCTTCTCTAGCGGATCTTCCTGACCCAGGGATCGAACCTGGGTCTTCTGCATTGCAGGTGGATTCTTTACGGTCTGAGATACTAGGGAAGCCCATATTTTAGTATCAAGTTCAAGTTCATTCGCTTAGTCGTGTCTGACTCTTTGCAACCCCATCAACTGTGGCCTACCAGGCTTCTCTGTCCATGGGATTCTCCAGGCAAGAGTACTGGAGTGGGTTGCCATTTCCTTCTCCAGGGCATATTTTAGTATAGGTATTAACAATACATGTTCCAGACTCAAAATTTAAGTTCCAGATGTGTGCAGCACTGAATAGTTTCCCTCTGACATCCTTCCTCCAGCTGCTGCATTCCGTCTCCCAGAGGCAGCTGTGTCCAAGTTATTGGGTACTTCCCTTGTGACTCAGCTGGTAAAGAATCCGCCTGCAATGAGGGAGGCCTGGGTTCGACCCCTGGGTTGGGAAGATCCCCTGGAGAAGGGAAAGGCTACCCACTCCAGTATTCTGGCCTGGAGAATTCCATGGACTGTATAGTCCATGGGGTCGCAAGGAATTGGACATGACTGAGCTTCTTTCACTTCTTTTTAAGGATGCTTTCGGGGTATCTTAAGCCATTAAGTGTATAGAGTCTGCTTTTTCCTCCCCCCAACAAATACTGGCATAGTCTATACAGTGTCCTTGACCTTGCTTTTTTCACCTGACAGTGTATCTCTGAGGCTGATCTTTTTCCACTGTTAAAGAGCTTCCTGTTCTTTAAAGGCCGTTGTGTGTTTGTGTGCGTGTGGAGTGAGTGTAGCCCTACCGCCATCTCACTGTGTGGCTGTGGACAATTTCCCTAATGTCCCAGAACCTCCATTCCTCATCTGTAACACTCAGGTAATGAGAGGGCCTGGGCCATTGAGTTGTTCTGAGGTTGAGTGAGTTAATACAGAAAAGTTTTAAAAATCATGTCCAAACGTACACAGAAATCCCCTGATTGGCAAATTATGCACGGTAGACCAAATTCAGCCTCCAGCCTGTTCAGGGGTGCCTGTGAGCTAAGAATAGTTTTCAAATTTTTAAATGGCTGAGAAAATTTTTAAAAAGAAGACTATTTTGTGACACATAAAATTATATGAGATTTACATTTTGGTGTCCACAAGTAAAGTTTCAATATTCCACAGTCACACTAACTGGTTTATGCATCACCTGAGCCTGCTTTTGTGCTGTAATAACAGAGTTGAGTAGCTGTAACCGTGATACTATGGCCCAGAAAGATAAAAATATTATTCTTGGAAATGCTGTTTACAGAAGGAGTTTGCCACTACTATGATTTCTCAAACTGTGTTCTGTGAAGACTCATGATCAGTTACGTGCAAGAAAGGCTAGGCTGGATGAACTAAGCAGGTTTCACTGCAGGACTTATCAGAGCCTTTATTTTGCCGATGTCCATTGTGAATCTCCTGATAGGGTCAACAGCATAGACGAATAGAAGAATTCCCAACTTATTTGGCAATAGGTTCATTCAGCTCTTCTTTGTCCTTAAAAGTCCCTGAGGACCATATTGGGGATGGAGCACAAATGAGGCTGAGGGAGACTTGATTGCTTTCGTCAGAGTGACCTTTTCCCTGAACTTGTGGATATGGATTTGACCTGTTAACTTGACCTCAGTGGGTCTGGTGCTCCTCTGTCCTGCCTACCCTTCTGGCTTGGGGTAGCTTAGGTTTGGTTTTTCTCTTAAGTGACACTCAAGCCAGTATCAAGCCTGCCAACCCCTTTCTCTCCCACACCCAGGGTCTTTGTCCCCCTTTTGCTGAGGCTTAGCATTTATTGAGGTGTCACAGCCCGATGGTTAGACCCTGGGCTCAGGAGCTGGCTAAACTCTCTAGGTTTGAGTCCCAGCTCTGCTGTTTCTACCCACATGACCCAGGGTGAGTCACTTAATGTCCCTCATCTGGAAAATGGGGTTAATAATAGCTTCCACCTCTCAGGGTGGTTGTGAAGGATTAGATGAGCTCATGCAAGTGAAAAGCTTAATTGCTTAACATGTGGTAGCTGCTAAGCACAAAGTAAGTGCTTTCTGCCATTGTCTCCTATAATCCTCACCATTACCAGTTGGGTGGATGCTATTATTAACATCTCCGTGGGACAGGCGAGGGAACTGAGGCCGCTGAGGGGTGTTGAGTCTCCATGTTCCATCAGCTGCCTCCATGCAGGAGGAGTATAGCCTGGTGGCTGCAAGATGCTGCGTAGAGTTAGGGTAAAGGGTTCGATGCCAGGCCTCTGACTTGGTGCCTCCCCTCCTCCCCTCCTAATAGGGCCCTGGGGGCCGGGCATGGATGTTGCCGCCCTTGGACCTGACTTGTCTAGGTGCTATGCACGCTGAGGCAGCAAGTTTGGTCCGGTTGCCCGGGTCAGGGAAGGCCCACCCACCCACAACATCTGGGAGGGGCAGAGTATTCAGTGGCCAGTTGTGCATCCAGTGAGTTTTTGGATCTTTGAAGGGGGGATGAGATAAGAAGCGAGGGAGCCCAGCATTTCTGAGACCAGAGGCTCTTGGCTGGGAGACTTTTCTTCTGCAGGGTTCCTTCAGCATCAGAATGCCCATGGGGTGGCAGGCACATTGAACATATAGATTCCCGGGCTCCACCCCCAGACCCTCTGATGGCGAGTCCCCAAAGATAGGCCCAGGAATCTGCCTTTTCTCACAACTCAGTAACTTGGGATCTGGCCCAATGATAAGATTCGGGTGAAGTCACGCCCTGTGTTTTGGGGTATGCTGTTTATAAGATGGTGCTCAGGCTGGCCACATCTAAACATGAGTTCAAACATTTTCATGTTGGATGCCTACACAGGTGAAAGACCAGTGGGGCCTGCTGGGGAGTCTGTGGATTCTGGGGTCCACGTGATGGGCAGATTAATGGGCAAATACTGTGTGCCAGCCCTGAGTGGCCTGTGGAAACAGCCTGGTCCCTGCCCTTGGACCACCTGCTAGCTGTAACATGAACTCAGTGAGGGTTACTGCCTTGGAAAGCACCTGGAGAGTTCCAGGACGTGGCACCCGCGCCCAGCTCCCAGTGCCCCATCTGGGAGGAGAGGGGACGGGGCCCTGAGCTAGGAGTGCAGCATCTTACAGCAAGCTCTCTTTCATCCTTGTGAAGTACAAGGGTTACAGACCTCCTTTCCTGATGTTTGGCGTGAGGTGAGGTGAGCCCGGGTCTGCAAATGCCGCCTGAGACCACCCAGGAAGCGTGTATCTGTTTCCTCTTCTTCCAGCTGCAGCCCTCCTGTTGGAAAGTGTGCACAGCTGGGGCCTCCACCAGCCAGCAAGCCCCTGCGGGAGAAGCCCATAAACCCCTCGGGCACCTGGGGCTCATCAGGAACCAAGTGGGGAGCCTCATCTCATCTCTGAGGATGGGATGCTGTGGGAAGGAGGGCTGGTGGCTGCTTTACATCCTTGCACAGATGAGGACAGGGAGCCCCTCCCCCGCCCCAGTCACACAGACTGGGCACTCCCCCAACCCCCAGGGGTGGTGGGAGAGGGGAGAAGAGGCCCCCTGAGTGGAGGGCACTCTGACACTAGACTGGAGGGCCTGCCAGCTGGCAAGGGGGCTGTCCAGGCAGTGCTGCTGAGAGCTGAACCCTCACAGCCTGCTTGGACCAGGCGGTCTCGTGCAGGAGCAGAAGGGGGTCAGGCCTGCGGCTCCTGCATTGACTCCAGGGCCCAGGAGCCTGGTGCTCCAGGGGGCGGCCTCATGTGGTCTTGGAAGTTCAGTCCAACCTCCTCATGCCGTGTCCCTTGTTCCTCAGGCATGATTATGGCTGAGAGGAAGGAAAGAGTGAATTCATGTAGAGTGCTGAGCCCTGGGCCAGCACCCTGTCCGCAGAATGATGTCACCAGTGGCCACACCTGGGGGCAGTGTGTCATTAGCAAGCTCCTGCTGGGTGCACAGCTGGCCATCCAGACAGAGCCTGGGACCCTAAAGTGTCTTGGTTTCTGCCTGGCTGTTCTCTCCAAATCCCCTTTCCTGAGAAGAGAGTTTGAAAAAGGACCCAGAAGACAGTGGGCTTCCCACAGGACTAACTAGAGGACCTAGTGTCACTGAAGTGGCCAGGGGTCCTCCTTCCATTCAAAAATATTAAAAATTAGGTTTATAACAATCTGGGTATAACGATGAATATAATCCTAGCTGGATTAAAAACGAAGACATTGTCTCTAACCCTAAAAACTCCATGTTTTGTGTTCTGATTATAAGAGATGTTAGAATGTTTTCCTGGGCCTCTAAAAGTACCATGGGCCTGGCCACAGGGCCTCATGGACAAGTCAGCCCAGGGCCTGCATGCCAGCCTGGGGAGTGATGATGAACCCTCTGAGCCCCAGCACCTGGTGGTCAGAACCAGCTTCCTACAGTCAAGGGCCTTTTGGCCCATGTTGAAAGCACATTTATTCACTCAACAAACATCTGTGTGGAACTCTGATGGACCAGGAAACTATTGCAGACCCTGCTCCAGCTTGAACAAGACAAGGCTTCTGCTCTCATCCTGAGGACAGCTCAGGGGTTCCTGCACATGGCATTCCTGATACTACCTCTCATTGCCAAGCAGCAGCAAAGTGAATACTGATTTCGGCTGGAGACTCTTAACGTCTTTGCAGACACAGAAGCACCTACTCCTTTGTTCCCAAGACAAGGGTTCCAGCTTCTTGTCCTTACTTACAGATCCTCCTTCTCTCCCTTGTCTGCTTAAGAAGTCACTGATGGCTCGAGAGGGCAGCACTGATCAGCCCCGGCTCCCTGACCCAAGAATATAATCTGAGGGTCTCAGTTCCCCTCTCATACTCTTCTCATAGGGGACCTCCAGCTTCTTGACCTCCCCAGAGCTCCAAGACCAGATGGGCCCCTTCTTCTCCCACCCACCCATCTCTGCCTGCGGGAGGCAGACTCGGGCTTGTGCTGGACTTCTGTGTGCAGAGAGGGCCTCGGGCTTCTCTCCAGGGCTGCAAGAGTACATATCCCTATTCTTGATCATCCCAGATGAGATCAAATAGGATTGCGAGGCACTTAAAGGATTGAGGGCATATGCCGTGCGAGTGTGGCACCAGCCGCAGCAGCTGGGGACAGCCCCGGGAGTGAGCCGATCGCCCACAGAGGCCGAGGAGACTAAGCCCCATCAAGCTGAGGTTGGCGAGCAGTCCACCCGAGGCACAGCTGGCTCCCAGGTGCCTTCGCCCTTGCGATTGCTTCACATCCTGTTTGTTCAGAAGCCAGAGCGAGAGAGCTGAGGAAGAGGCCTTGATGACCTGGAGGCTGGGATGGGTCCTTCCAGGGCTGGTGGGCACTGGCAGCTGGGGTGGCCTTGGGAAATCAGGGCAAGGAGATGTCACAAACATTAGCTGTGTTCTCACTGGTCACTTAGGCCTTGGTCCATCAAGAGAAGTGGCTGGAATTAATGTGTTTTGCACAATGAAGGAGGAGCATTCTTATGCTCTGGGACTCTGAGGGTACCCAATAGCTGTAGGCCTGGAAAACAAAGAAGCCACAAGAAAACCAAAATGCCCGCACTCTCTGCAGTTGAGCTGCACCTCCTCCTCTCCTGGGTGGCCCATCTTGTGCTTCTTGTCTGCTCCTGGGCTCTTCCGGGCTGGGCGTGCTGTTTCTTCTCAGGGCACTGGGACCTGCTAGCCATGGCCTGATGCGCTGGCTCATCCCTGGTCCTCAACTCACTTCCCAGAGTCCAACATTCACACCCTTGCCCACCTGGCCTGCCTCCTGTAAGGACCTCCCCTTAGAGCCTCCATGGATCCCTCCTACTCCTGGAGACCCCAGAGGTGGTCTGTGTCCGTGCCTGGGCAATCTCTCCTTCCTGCTTTTCCATCCAGTTGCTCTTGGCGAAGGCTCTGTAGTCGTTTGTAGCCTCCAGTCGGTTTACTCCATCTGTAAATGGAGTAGCTGATAGTGGGCTTCGCTGGTGGCTCAGACAGTAAAGAATCAGCCTGCAATGAGGGAAACCCAGGTTCAGTCCCTGGGTTGGGAAGATCCCCTGGTATGGCAACCCACTCCAGTGTTCTTGCCCAGAGAATCCCCATGGACAGAGGAGCCAGGCGGGCTACAGTCCAGGGGATTGAAAAGAATCAGACACAGCTGAGCGACTAAGCGCAGCACACTGCATAGTAGTCGGTAGTCCTGCCTGAGGAGCCGTACGCAGAATGGGCTCCGCACAGTGCCTGGCACGAAGCACACACTCAGTAATCTGCTGTGAACCAGCAATGGGCAGAATCCACTCCTCCAGAAACCCTTTCCTCGGCAGATAATAGACAGTAAAGGCATCTTATCTCACAGGGACATTTTATGGTTTCTTTACAAGTCTAGAATTACATGGATCTGGGTCAGTTGGTCCAGAGATCAGCAAACTCTTTCTGTAAAGTGCCAGATGATAAATGTTTTAGTTTTGTGGCTCAGATGCTTTCTGTGAGGTTCCTCAACTTGGTCATTAGAGTGGCAGTAAATATATGTGCTAACGTGTACATGGATGTGCAAGGCTTTGTTCCAACAAAACTGTATTTGCAGAAAGATGCAGAGGGCTGGATTTGGCCCAGCCAGATGGACTTTAGTTGGCCACCCTTGGTTAGTGTTAGCAGCGAACCCAGCCCTGCCAGGGAAACAGAGCCGCTCTGTAGCCTCGCTGGCCTCTCCAGATGGCAAGTGGGATGATGCCAGCCCTGATGGACTCTGAGAGTGTGCAAAGAGTGTGGGGAATGGGCAACATGAAGGATTGCACCTCTGCTTCACATCACAGAAATGAAGATGTAGGTCCACATGAAACGTCTCATGACACTTGTCTTAGGACAGCCCACGTGCCCTTCAGCTGCTGACTGCATCACCAGACTTTGTGCATCCACACCATGGACCGTGAAACTCATGGTACCATGAGAGCATCTCAGAGACACATGGATTGAAATAAGCTGGCACAAAGTACTAGGCGTGCCTGTATATGAAATGTCTAAAAAGTGCAGACCTGTAGGGATGCAAACAGGTCAGTCATCACTAGAGTCTGGGAGTCAGGGAAGGGAGTGACAAGAAAGCAGGGTTTCTCCTCCTTGGCACTGTTGGCATTTTCTGTGTGTTTTTTGGGGTGGGGATGTCCTGTGTGCTATCGGATGTTTAGCAGCATCTCTGGCCTCCACCCGCTCCATGCCAGTAGCATCCTTTGCCCCAAATTGTAATAACTGCCACTGTCCCCTGGACGGGGCAGGCTCACCCCTGGTTGGACACACTGAGATTAAGCAGCACAAGGGGATTCCTCAGGGTGTGGGCGCTGTCCTGTATCCTGATAGAAGTGATGCTGAGATGAACCCATACACACATTAGAACAGATCGGTTTACCAAAAGAAGGTCAATTTTTGTTGTTTAGTCACTCAGTCTCGTCCGACTCATTGCAACCCTATGGACTGTAACATATCAGGCTTCCCTGTCCTTCACCGTCTCCTGGCATTTGCTCAAATTCATGTCCATTGAGTTGGTGATGCCATCCAGCTATCTCATCCTCTGTTGCCCCCTTCTCCTCCTGCCCTCAGCCTTTCCTTGCATCAGGGTCTTTTCCAATAAGTTGGCTCTTCATGTCAGGTGGCCAAAAGATTGGAGCCTATACATTAATTTGAAAACAAAAATTTAAGAAAAGCCAAAACATAGAAACAGAATACCCCACAGACAGGCAAGCCATGAATTCTTCTAAGAATGAAGAAATCAGCAACTGGCAGAGTTGTTACCTACCTGTTGGGTGGGCGGGAGGCCTCCCCACTGTGGTTGTTGTAGTCTGTGGCGGGGTCAGTCACCATCACATGCTGGGAAAGGCTTTCTATCTTGACTAAAGGAGCATGTCTTGGCAGATAAAACACAGATGTCTGGTTCAACGTGAATTTTAGATAAACAGCAAATCACTGCATAATATAAGTATGTCCCATGTATTGCAAACATCATTCATTTATCTGAAATTCAAATTTAACTGAGCATCTTGTACTTTTGCAAAATCTGATAACTCCATCCTTGGGCAAATCTTCAGGTGTTTTTTTTTTTTCTTTCTTTTTTTTTTTTTTTTTTTTAAGCCTCTTAACTCTTGTTTAGGTGGCTCAGTAGTAAAGAATTCACCTGTCGATGCAGCAAACACAGGTTTGATTCCTGGGTCAGGAAGATCCTATGGAGGAGGAAATGGCAACCCACTCCAGTATTCTTGCCTGAAAAATCCCATGGACAGAAGAGCCTGGCAGGCTACAATCTCTGGAGTCCAAAGAGTTGGACACCACTGTGTGACTGAACATGAGCACTAACACTTGTCTAGAATATAAATCTTTTTCAGCTTTCCCAAAGATACAGACCTATGTTAAAATAAAATGTGTCTCTTTTGCTTAGATGAATATCACCCACCTCAATCCCTCTGCCTAATACGTTTGGCTTCGCTCTCTAATCAGTGTGGTTTGCCCTGGACATTTAGAGACAAATAAAACAAATATTTGCAAGTGCTAAGTGAAACCCATATATTGGAACATCATAAAATGAAAAGGAATTCCTCTCCCAGCCAGCCCACGCGTCCTCTCCCCCGGTATAACCCTTCTCTGCCCTTTGTGGGGATATTAAAACAAAAATAAACTTTATGTATGTGCATATCCACATATGTTGGTCTATGCTTTAACTTTCTTTGCTCCCTTGTGGAATCACACTGTATCATGTTCTGCCTGTCACTTGGCAGCCCTTCCTTCTGTCGGCCTCATGAGAGCCTAGACCTGTCTTGTTCCTCTTGGAACACCCCTCCACCCCCCGGGCATAGAGCCATG
This sequence comes from Antilocapra americana, assembly GCA_007570785.1. Taxonomy (NCBI): domain Eukaryota; kingdom Metazoa; phylum Chordata; class Mammalia; order Artiodactyla; family Antilocapridae; genus Antilocapra; species Antilocapra americana. The sequence continues at coordinate 3,418,946 of ML660204.1, read as the reverse complement.
CTGGGCTCGGGGCATGTGGGCGCCAAAGATATTTGTAAATAGATGAGTGGATTGTTTAGGTGGCTGGTTGGTACTCCATGCTGTGCCCCCTCATCCAATTGTCCTGCTTTAACAAAGCATCACATCGTCTCTGGGTTTCACATCAAAAAACTTGACCACAGTGACTTCCCTTTGGCATGTCTGTATTGCCTGGCTTACTTACGGGAGGGTATACATGACTGCTGGCTCTCAACCTGGGACAGTTTGCCTCCCAAGGGACACTTGGCCAGGTCTGCAAACACGTCAGGGATGCATTTTGGGAGCAGCCAAGCATGCTGCTAACACATCCTACAATGCCCATGACAGTGCCCCAAAGAACCATCAGCCCAAATGCCCAGTGCTGGGTGGAGAGGCAGCTGTATTTGTGATCACCTTCCTGGTGAATGTGCTTTTTTTTTTCCCCCAAAGTATGATCCCAACTTTATCAAATATGTGCATGGGTAAGAAGAGAAAAGACTAGAAGGAAACACTCAAACCATTTACAGAATTACAGACTTAGCAAACTTCGGGGTATGAATTTTGGAAAATCCCTTTGATGACTAGGGTTTTTTCATGCACTGTAAAATGCAGTGAAAAGGTAAAAGTTTAACATGTAAATGCTGGGTGGGCTCAGTATGACATGCTGAAGTATGACACTACTACAGGTGGCATACTGGTCAGGATCTAGCTGCCTGCACAGACAGGCAGTCCGAGGGCTGGTGACCAGTCCTGCCTCTGATCTCTCCCGCCTGTGGGCCAGAGTTTTGGTGAAACGTGCTTTGGGTCCCGTCTGAGAGCTCTAGCCTGTGTGGGAACAGTGGGCACAGGGGACCATCCGTGCCCTGAGTTGCTGATTATTTGTAGGAGGACAATGTGTGTTCAGGGCCCAGAGAGGCCACCTTGAGCACTATGGGAGTCCAGGGGAGGGCATGGTGGGCAGGGGCTTGTTTCTGGACCCCCACATGGCTTCCCCTCTCCCCACTCTATCTGCTCCCCACACACCAGCCCCAGTGGGCCTATTACCACAGAACTCTGGCCCTGCCACATCCTCTGGGGCTGCCGTCACACCTAGAACATGATCCCAATCCCCATTGAGACCTCATATGACTCACCGCTGACCAGTCCCCCCTCGTTCCTGAGTGCATCTCCCTCTCTGGTCAGCTCGTGGCAGCTGCCACCTTGTTCGGCACTGTACCTAGCATAAGCATAGCACAGTGCCTGGCACACCGTGGGGGGTGCCGTGAATCGCTGATTGAACTACTAAATGAATAAACAAATTGTTTGTTCAAACCTGGGACAGAAGAGGACAGGGCAAAGGGATTTGCAGATGCAAGACCCCTCAGCGGCCACAAGAGATGAGGTCAACATGCATTTCATTGACAAGGAAAGATGTCCAGTACGTTGCCCCTAAACCAGTTGTTTTGTGAAACAGCAAGGACATCACATCACTAGGTAGTGTTTTCATAACATCCTACCCTAACAGGAAGAAAAGCTATAACAAACTTAGACAGCATATTAAGAAGCAGAGACATCACTTTGACGACAAAGATCCATATAGGTAAATGTTCGGTTTTTCTAGTAATTAGGTACCAATGTGAGAGTTGGACCATAAAGAAGGCTGAGTGCTGAAGAATTGATGCTTTTGAACCACGGTGCTGGAGAAGACACTTGAGAGTCGCTTAGACAGGAAAGAGACCAAAACAGTCACTCCTAAAGGAAATCAACCCTGAATACTCATTGGAAGGACTAATACTGAAGCTCCAATACTTTGGCTACCTGAGGTGAAGAGCCGACTCATTGGAAAAGACACTGATGCTGGGAAAAATTGAAGGCAAAAAGAGAAGGGAGTGACAGAGGATGAGATGATTAGACAGCATCACCAACTCAATAGACATGAATCTGAGCAAACTCCGAAAGATAGTGAAGGACAGGGGAGCCTGGCGTGCTGCAGACTATGGGGTCACAAAGAGTAGGACATTGACTTAGCGACTGAACAGCAAAAACCCCAAGAGGAAGCCAGGGGGTGGACCCAGTTCAGAGTCCTTCATTCCACATTCTTCCCAGTGACCAGGATCACATGATGTTGATGTTTCAAGGAATACCAGGGAGGTGAAGATGAGTCTGGGAGAGAGCTGTCTCCTCCCCAACCCCCGGGTGGCTCTTTGAGGTGTGGCCTTGAGCGAAGGGGGCTCCAAGCTCATGTCAGCCTCCACCCTGTGTTGGGGAATGTTGACGTCTTTTTAGCACACGGGGCAGCCCAGGAGGGAGGCTGGGGTATTTGCAGCTCTGGGACATGGTGATGTCAGCTGAGAACTCCACCTTTGGCTCCAACAGAACGGGGTTCAGATCCTGGCTCCACCACCGACCTGCTGTAAGGCCTTCATAGTGTAACCTTTCTTCTCTTTATAAAGTGACATCATGATATCTGCTCCATGGGGCCATGTAGAGGGTTGGATGAACTGTGAATGCTCCATCCGCTATTGGCATGGAAGGTGTTTGTTCTTCCATTACATTACATCCTGTTACTCATGTAAATCCATGAGTGCCAGGTACTGTGATAGGTATCCGTATACCATTTATTAAGAAAAACTGTCTCCCAGCATTCAGTGGATGGATCATTCTTACCCCTGTTTTTCTTTAAATTAATGAATTAATTTATGTATTATTTATTTTTGACCTGTTGCATGCAGGCTTTCTCATCTCATTTTTTAATAAGTTTAGCCTTTGCAGAGCAAAGGCTAATAGTGTTCTACCAAGAGAATGCACTGGTCATAACAAACACCCTCTTCCAACAACACAAGAGAAGACAACTACACATGGACATCACCAGATGGTCAAAACCGAAATCAGACTGATTATACTCTTTGCAACCAAAGATGTAGAAGCTTGATACAGTCAGCAAAAACAAGACTGGGAGCTAACTGTGGCTCAGATCATGAACTCCTTATTGCCAAATTCAGACTGAAAGTGAAGAAAACAACTAGACCATTCAGGTATGACCTAAATCAAATCCTTAATGACTATAGATTTAAGGGACTAGATCTGATAGAGTGCCCGATGAACTATGGATGGAAGTTCGTGACATTGTACAGGAGACAAGAATCAAGACCATCTCCAAGAAAAAGAAATGCAGAAAAGCAAAATGGCTGTCTGAGGAGGCCTTACAAATAGCTGTGAAAAGAAGGGAAGTGAAAAGCAAAGGAGAAAAGGAAAGATATACCCATTTGAATGCAGAGTTCCAAAGAATAGCAAGGATAGATAAGAAAGCCTTCCTCAGCAATCAGTGCAAAGAAATAGAGGAAAACAACAGAATGGGAAAGACTAGAGATCTCTTCAAGAAAATTAGAGATACCAAGGGAACATTTCATGCAAAGATGAGCTCAATAAAGGACAGAAATGGTAGGGACCTAACAGAAGCAGAAGATATTAAGAAGAGGTGGCAAGAATACACAGAAGAACTGTACACAAAAGATCTTCACAACCCAGATAATCATGATGGTGTGATCACTCACCTAGAGCCAGACATCCTGGAATGTGAAGTCAAGTGGGCCTTAGGAAGCATCACTACGAACAAAGCTAGTGGAGGTGATGGAATTCCAGTTGAGCTATTTCAAATCCTGAAAGATGATGCTGTGAAAGTGCTGCACTCAATATGTCAGCAAATTTGGAAAACTCAGCAATGGCCACATGAGTGGAAAAGGTCAGTTTTCATTCCAATCCCAAAGAAAGGCAATGCCAAAGAATGCTCAAACTACCGCACAACTGCACTTACCTCACACGCTAGTAAAGTAATGCTTAAAATTCTCTAAGCCAGGCTTCAGCAGTATGGGAACCATGAACTTCCAAATGTTCAAGCTAGTTTTAGAAAAGGCAGAGGAACTAGAGATCAAATTGCCAACACCCACAGGATCATCAAAAAAGCAAGAAAGTTCCAGAAAAACATCTATTTCTGCTTTATTGACTATGCCAAAGCCTTTGACTGTGTGGATCACAATAAACTGTGGAAAATTCTGAAAGAGATGGGAATACCAGGCCACCTGACATGCCTCTTGAGAAATCTGTATGCAGGTCAGGAAGCAACAGTTAGAACTGGACATGGAACAACTGACTGGTTCCAAATAGGAAAAGGAGTACATCAAGGCTGTACATTGTCACACTGTGCAGAGTACATCATGAGAAACGCTGGGCTGGAGGAAGCACAAGCTGGAATCAAGATTGCTGGGAGAAATATCAATAACCTCAGATATGCAGATGATATCACCCTTATGGCAGAATGTGAAGAGGAAGTAAAGAACCTCTTGATGAAAGTGAAAGAGGAGAGTGAAAAAGTTGGCTTAAAGCTCAACATTCAGAAAACTAAGATCATGGCATCTGGTCCCATCACTTCATGGCAAATAGATGGGGAAACAGTGGCTGATTTTATTTTTCTGGGCTCCAAAATCACTGCAGATGGTGATTGCAGCCATGAAATTAAAAGACACTTACTCCTTGGAAGGAAAGTCATGACCAACCTAGGCAGCATATTAAAAAGCAGAGACATTACTTTCCCAACAAGGTCCGTCTAGTCAAGGCAATGGTTTTTCCAGTGGTCATGTATGGATGTGAGAGTTGGACTATAAAGAAAGCCAAGCGCCGAAGAATTGATGCTTTTGAACTGTGGTGTTGGAGAAGACTCTTGAGAGTCCCTTAGACTGCAAGGAGATCCAACCAGCCCATCCTAAAGGAGATCAGTCCTGGGTGTACATTCGAAGGATTGACGTTGAAGCTGATACTCCAGTGCTTTGGCCACCTAATGGGAAGAGCTGACTCACTGGAAAAGACCCTGATGCTGGGAAAGATTGAGGGCAGGAGAAGAAGGGGACGACAGAGGATGAGATGGTTGGATGGCATCACTGACTCAATGGACATGGGTTTGGGTGGACTTCTGGAGTTGGTGATGGACAGGGAGGCCTGGTGTGCTGCAGTTCATGGGGTCGCAAAGAATCGGACATGACTGAATGACTGAACTAAACTTAACTGAACTTTAAAAAATTAATTTATGACTCACGTAATGTAGAATTCACCATCTAGTGGTTTTTAGTACATTCACCTTCTTGTATAGTCATCGTACTCTCTAGTGGTCTTCCCCAGAAGTGACTTCTTGTCCATTAGCACTCACCACATGCCCTTCCTTCCCCAGGCTCCTGGAAATCATAAATTTACTTTCTGTTTCTATGGATTTACCTACTCTGGACATTTTGTATGGCTGAAATCATATAATATATGATGTTTTGTGACTGGTTTCTTTCACGTAGCAAAACATTTTCAAAGTTCATCCATGCTGTAACATGGATCAGTACTTCATTTTTTTTTTATGGAGAATAATATTCCTTTGTATGGATACACCACATTTTATTTATCCATTCATTAGCTAATGGACATTTGGGTTGTTTCCACATTCTGGCTGTTATGAATAATGCTGCTGTGAACACTTGTGAACCTATGTTTTTAGTTCTCTTGGGTGTATACTTAGGGATGGAATTGCTGGATCGTATGAGAACTCTGTGTATAACTCTTTGAGAAGCTGCCAAACTGTTTTTCAAAATACCTGCAACATTTTTATAACCCCAGCAGCAGCGTATGAAGGTTCTACTCTCTCCACATCCTCACCAATATTTGTTTCTTGTCTGCCTGTATTTTAGCCATCTTAGTGGCAACGAAGTGACATTTCACTGTAGTTTTCCATATTCTGTTTTTTGTTGAAGCTGAATGTCTGTTGTGGTGACACAGCTTTTACACTGAAAGACCTAATCTTTTCTCACATTTGGTGACCGAAGGGGAATAATCCAAAACCCACCCTCTGAGTGCCTGTGCTCTGCCAGGCCCAAGATAACTTGTGACCCTGTTCCCTAGTTCTCAAGCCTCTAAGAAAAGGGGGTAAGAAAAGCCCTAAGATGGCAACTGGGACTAAATAATCAAAGAGGTTTGTTCATTTGGGTGATTGGGGCAAGAATCCGACCAGCTTCAGAACTGGTTTGATACAGTGGCTCAGTGACATCACCAGAAATCACATGTCTGTTTTTCTCTCTGCTCTTCCTTCCACCAGCTCAGCCCCATTTGGTGATGTAGTCCACCTATGGTTGCCAGATGGTGGCTGTTTCTGGGCTCTCCTTCCTCCCTCAATGCTGTCCAAGGAAAGAAAAGGTTGCTCTGAACTCTACACTTGGAAACTTCCATTCATTGGCCGAATTGGGTCACTTGAACCAATCACTATGGCTGGAGGGTTGGTTGCTGAGTATTAGAATACAGGCCCCGCCTGCTATGACCAGGCTGGAGTCAGTTTAAGGCACAGCTGCCTAAATGAAAATTGAATTGAATAGCAAGGAAGGGGGTGGGAGAGAGAGAGATGCATGGATGAGACAATTGGCATTGTACCTGTTTCACAGATGCGGAAATAGAGGCCCCAGCATGCAGCTCCCTCATGGGCTGGTCACCAGCAGATGTGGGTTTCAGCCACCTGGAGACCCTCTTCCCTCTGTCATCCCCTTTCTCAGCTGAGGCTGTGGGACCCTGGACCTGGCTGTGCTGCCAGTGGCCAAAGCAAGCCACCCTCCCTCAGAGGTGCAGTGACTGTGTTTAGTAGATCTGAAACAGCATCAGGTTTTCAGGGAGGCACTTTTACTTTGCCCTAATAGTCTTCTGGGGGTAGGGGTGGTGGTGCACAGTTCCTAGGGGCTCAACTTTAATGGTTTCTTTTATAGAATCATTCAAATTATAGATGAGTGAACTCGAGGAAACCCTGCTAAAGAATGCAGGAAAGCTGGCGTTAGGAGGGACTAAAGTGAAGTAGTGGTGGGTGGGGGGAGCTGTTTTTGAACATTTGCTGTAATACAGCTAAAGCAAATGCCCCTGATGCTGAGCTGGTCCTTGGGCGTCTGGGTTTGTGGACATCCGGCCCGTCTGGAGAACTTCAAGGGAAGTTGATTCCAGAGTGACTGGGCCCAGTGCCTTTGCTGGCCTCCAACCCCTCTCACCAAACTTGCAGGGACCCTATCTGTCGTGGTTATGCAGCCTTCCCTGGTTTCAAATTCAGCTCCCTCACTTCCAAGCTCATTGTCCTTGGGCAAGTTTTCAGCCTCTCTGAGCTGTTTTGTCTTCTTGCTTTATATTCCTTTGGAATACTTATCACCACTGGACATGGTAGTAATTATTGACTGAGGCGGGGAACTTTTGCAGAAATTAACACTTGTGGCTGGCAATTTGTTATGTAAGTGAATACTGAGATGTCTCCCATCAGCTAACATTGGAGTAACAACACGTTTTAATACGTCTCTAGTCAATAATGAGTTAAGTGTGTATTGACCAATGGCTTCATTGTTGCTGCAGCTGGTAGCCTGTTCTTAGCCCCCATCACATTGGACCCTCCCCACAGAGCACAAAACACCATGACTGCCTCATCCGCCTTCTCGCCCAGTATCCGGAGTTGCCAATTCTCTTGGCGTCCCTCTTCCTCTTGTCCTGGCTTCCTTCAGATCCTTTGCCACCGGGCAGTGCTTGTGCACAGCCTCTGCTGCATTCCCCAGACCTCTCAGATGGAGACAGGGCCCCTGGGCTCAGCCCTTACATTGCTTGTCTGATCTCCTGGACCACTGTCCTGAGCTAGCATCTAATCTAATGAGCACTTCCAGTGTGCAGAGGTCTGCTGGGAGCATCTTTGCGTCGAATGGCAGAGGCCGGATGTGAACTCAGGAAGGTGGGCCCAGGGCCAGAGCCTGTCCTGCCTCCAAGGCTGTCTCTTCTGCTGGTGAAGTTGATTCCAGATGTGGCTGGGCCCAGGTGAAGAGGGATAGGGAGTCAGACCAGGACTCAGAGGTTCCACTGCCTGCCCACCTTCCCCTCCCTCTTCCCTTGGGCGTCAGGTGGGGGTGTCAGTCGGGAGCCGCTGAGTCACACTGTGTCACACCCCTCTCGGCTCCATTTGTCTCCGCGCACACATCACCACGGGCTCCCTGCCCTGTATGATTCCTGCCTGCCTTCCCTACCAGTGTGCACGCCCAGAGGCCAGGGAGTTCTCTCCGTGACTCCCACTGTGTTACAAGTTCCTAGGACAACCCGGTGGAGAGTCAGAGCTGAGGCCATGCTTGTGGCGGAGGAGTGGCGAGTACACGGATGGACATTTTGAGGTTCGGCTAACATGACATCTGTTCAGCCCTTCCCACTAACCACCTGTTCTGTGCATTTGACTGCTTCCCGTATAGGGCAGAGCATCAACCCCAAGTTGGCAGGCCTGATCGGGCGGCAGGGGCCCCAGAACAAGCAGCCCTTCATGGTGGCCTTCTTCAAGGCCACTGAAGTCCACCTCCGCAGCACCCGTTCCACGGGGGGCAAGCAGCGCAGCCAGAATCGCTCCAAGACACCCAAGAACCAGGAAGCCCTGCGGGTGGCCAACTTCGCAGGTACGCCGGGGGGGGGAGGTGTTTACTCCATGGACCCCAAGAAGCCCACAGGGAGCCCCCTGCAGGACCCCAGCTGGGGGTGGCTCAACATCCACGCATGTGCTCCACAGATGGTTCTGGAACTCATGCAGCAGAAAGCACCACCCACAGAATCCCTTCCTGCCCAGAGCTCACCATCTTCATTGTGTAAATTGTGTCATAAATTCATTTCGAAATGCAAGTAGCAGAACATGAGTATCACAGGATACCAAATCATGTGAAATTTCTAAGAAAACAAAACAAGAGTTACAAATAAATGAAGGAGAACTATGAAAACATACACAGAGGGAATACTTCACCCCCATTGTCCTGAGGAAGGGAGGGAGAAAAAGTGAGGGGGAGTTGCTGTATCTTTAATTTTGTTTCTTCAAGTGAAATGCATCTGAAACTCATGGCAAACTTTAACACTTGCTGAACATGGGTGGTAAAATTTTCTTGTAGAGCTTTCCCAGCTTTGGGTTCATCATGAGCTGGAAAAGGCCTGGGGTTCGTGGGAGGAAGTGTGGAAGGGAGTATGGGGGTGTTTAGAAGGGTGGGGGTGTATGTGGCAGAGCAACCCCTACCCTCAGATCCACATATATTGTCAATAGCTTCTTCTGCCTTACCTGGAAGGTCATTTCCAGAATTTTGAAATTGCTGTTCATTTTCCTTTTCAGGGAAAAGCAAAAATACAGTTATTGTGATTAGTGATGTTTTTTAAGAGCAAGGCGCCCTGCCAGATGGACTCCAGTGAGTCTATGTGGTTCCAGAGTTTGTGTGCAGAGATTTTTTAAGAATTCTTTTCTGGCAGGTGCATCCACTCTTTTTTAGGCTGCTCAAGTGAAATCTGATCCCCCAAATTAAAAAGCAACAAAATCTCTTCATTTGTATGTTAAGCATGCTCTATGCCAGGTTCTTGGGGGTTGGGGTTCAATAGCAAAAGCCCAGCTATGGCCCACAGTTCATACAAGGTGGGCAGAAGGGGGCTGTCATTCACAGGCACACTAATCATAGTCTGGGAGCCAGGAGATGGTGACGAGGGACCCTTTAGGGGGTGGTTCAGAGACTTCCTCAGGGGCAAGCCAGTGCCCCCAAGGTGAGGCTGGGTAGGCTGGAGACCAGCGCTCCAGACAGCGGGACCCACAAGTGGAGGGAGTTTTCATGGCAGCTTTGGTGGGCAGTGGAAGGCAGGCTGGGACAGTGGAGGGCAGGCTGGGCAGTGGAGGGCAGCTTTGGCTGGGACAGGGAGGGTGCGGCTAGGGAGTGAGCAGAGTCAAGTGTCCTCTTGGGAGCTACATCGTGAGTTTGAATTTCATCCAAAGCAAATCTGGAGGCCTTTGCAGGGTTTCAAGCTGTGATGTGGGGTGGGGTTGATAAGCAGCTCATTCTGGCTGCTCTGAGAATGGTGGGGAGCAGGGTGGGGCGCTTGGGGAGGGTAAGAGTAGGGAGACTTGTTAGAGGCTTTTCCATGTCAGGCAGGCAGGAAGTGCTGGCAAATGTCAGCCTTGCAAAATCTCACATGTCTCAGAGGTCTGAAAGGTGTAATGGTCTAACCAAGGTAATGAAAGGGGAGGGACTGCCCTCAAAGTCTTAGAATTGCACACTCAGCTTCCCCTACCACATCCTTACCGAACCACCATTGTCTCCACTTACATAACCCCCAGGACGGGGCCCTCACTACCGCACATGACATCTCTTCTACCTTGGCCAGGATCTGCTTTCTTGCTCTAGATTTCTACTTCCTGGTCCTGTTTGAAGTTCACTTAAATCCTGCCTGGAAGTTTAATTTAAAAAAAAATGAAGCCTGGGCCCCACCACAGGCTTAAAAAACCAGAATCTCAGAGGGTGTGTTTGCCTGCGCATGCCTATTGAAGGTGATTTACCTCCTCCCATAATGGCTTCCCAGATGGTGCAGCGGTAAGGAATCTGCCTGCCAATGCAAGAGACACGAGTTTGATCCCTGGGTCCATAAGATCCCCTGGAGGAGGAAATGACAGCCCATTCCAGTATTCTTGCCTGGAAAATTCCCATGGACAGAGGAACATAGTGGGCTTGTGTCCATGGGATCACAAAGAGTCAGACATGACTGAGTGCCTGAGCACACAAGAATCTGCCCTAAGGGGAACACAAGCAGAAGCCTCTCTGCCGTGGGAATCCTGTGTGTACTGGAGGGACTGGACATGTTCTGCCCACCAGCCTTGCCCCCCAAAGGCCTTCAGCTGCTCTTCAGACTGTGTGGTTTGGGGTGAGAAGCTGGGATCCTCACTTTCCTTCCAGTTCCTTCTTCCACCCCCATTTGGACCCAACTCCCTGGTCATTAGCCATCTTCACCAGATGACCTGTGGGGGTGGGGGCTGAGTCCAGGCAGCTGCTCAGGCGGGGCTTGCAGAGGTGGATGAAGCAGCTCCTGCTCACCTGCCCACTGTGGCTGGGGGCAGGTGGGCCAGGGCAGGAGGGCAGGCCAGCTGGGAGTCCACCTTTTGAGCATCTCTTCCTCCTTTTCCTTGTCTTTCTGTTAAGAAGAGGTCAGAGTGAATAGGCGTTCTGACTACTTCTTCCCAGAGCAGCCACGTTCCAGGGGAGCCTGGAGGAGCTAGGTGTCTGGGGTCCCTGAGGGCGGAGCCAGGGCCCAGCCCTTACTGACATGCCCACAACTAGCTTGTGGGGCCTTGGGCTTCAACATTAAGCCAAATATCACTGCCTTGTTTTCAAGGTTGGGGAACCTGGCATTGAGGCCCTTACTCACCATTCCTCTGCTCGTGGCAGACATTGCTAATCTGGCGCTTTCTTCTCAGTGAGCCTGCACATACCTTCAGACTCTTATTTACGCAGGGCACCAAACAGCCAGCAATGTTGGTTCTCAATACACAGCTTCTTTGCCACACCCCTGGCCCAGGCTAAAGTGCTCAGACCTTGTTCAGAGTCTTGTTCAGGCTCCTTCACACAGCATCACAGCTGAGGCTTCTCCTGTCTCTCCCCTCTCCCTTCCGCCTGTCTACAGGGAAGGAGGGGAAGAAGGCATGGTCACAGCGATGGAGGCCTTCTTGGATTTCCGCTCAGTGTCTGTGCCTTCCAGATGGCACAGTGAATGGTCCAGGAGGTTGCTCGGTTCCCCTCTGATGGGTCCCTTGGCCTTGACCTTTGCATATGAATGACCACCAGGCCCTCTAGCAGCCCTGCTACCCTCATAGCTGGTGTTCTCTCTCCCTTTCAACCCTCAGGTTAGGTCCTGACGTGAGGAAGAGGCCCAGGACTCCCATTCCTGCTCCATCCTCCCTAACCTCCCTCACCCCCAGTGGTGGAGCTCAGTGCAGACCGTTCCCCTCCTTGCTGCCAACCACCGACCCCAGCACCGCCTCCTCATTCCTGACCTTCTGCCCACCACCACTCCTGTCCTGGTTCCTGCTGACTTCTAACCCTCCTCTCCATCCCACTCTATCCTTATCCTGGAATCTTCTACCTGGCCCACCATCTCACTTCCTTTGGTTCTTAACACAAGCACCACTTCCTCTGAAGGCTCTTGGTTAGCACCCACAGCACAGAGCCCCCAGCATGTTCTTCCTGTCCTCCTCTCCTCCCTTAGTTCCTCCTTGATGCTCATCTAGATGGAACATAATTGGTGTTTACTCATTTGGTTATCATCTTCCTCCCTCCCTAGAAGATAAGCCCCTTGATGGCAGGGCTTTGTTTCATTCACACTTGTAGCTCCAGGGCCCAAACCAGTATCTTCAAACACATAGGTGCTCCCTAACAATTTGTGTGAAAGAACAAATGAATGAATGAGTGAATGACATACTGGGCACCAACATAATGAGGGCACAAGACACCCGAAGGCTGGTGTTCCCTTTCCCCCTTATTGGGGGCATCTCACTGGTTCTGAATGTTTCCTAGGGGCCAGGATCCCTCCCACCTAGAAACTTACAGGCCATTCTGTTATAATCAATTGTCATTTCCTCACTGGTTTGTACATTTTTAAAAATATCTTCTCTCAACTCTAGATATAAAGATGTGTGTAAAATTAGGAATATTCAAAAAAGCCAACAGAAAGCCCATGGGAAGTTTTAGATGGAAGAGAGAGAGATTGTGGTTAAGGAAAAAAAAAAAATGAATCCCTCTTGCTTCTGGGTACAGGGAAGATTGTGCAGAGGCAGCAGAGTGTGTGTGTGTGTGTCACAGAGAAAGGGAGACAGGGAGAGAAACAGACACAAGGAGAGAGACAGAGAAACAGATATTCCTACATGTTTATAAGTGCTCAGTTCCAAACCCCAAATTCCTACCAACTCTACATACTTCTGGAAAACCCCAGTGCATAATTTTCGTTCCTCAGAGAAACCTCAGTGTTGTGTTTTTCTGAAAGGTCAATGGGACTTGACTTTTTGCCCTCTCGTGTCTTCTTGTTGGTGGGGGCTTTGTCCCAGGCCCTGTCTGTGCCTCCTCCTGCCTCCCTCCACAGGGCTGAGCATCTTGAGGTGTGAGGCTGAGTGGAAGCAGCACACCCCCACCCCGCCCCCATTCAGGCTCTTGCAGCCGACATGACCGGATGCAGATGGAGATGGATTCCCACTTGGAATCCGGGCAGACGTCAGCAACCAAACCAGAGAAAACAATGTGCACAGGAGGGTCCAGAGATAGCTGTGACCTAAGACTGTGTGAGAGATGGGGGCTTTGGACCTCCCCTACGGAGGCCATCTTGCAGAGGGTAGAAATGAGTTTTGAGGCTACAGATGCTTGAACGATTTTTGTATCCAGCTCCCGAAGTTTGCTTGGGATCACGCCACTGCCTTAGACTCAGGAAGCATTAATACCTGTGTTTCCTCTTCCTCCCCACGGTACTGCACCTCTGCTCCCCATCACTGCAGAAAACAGCAGCAGCGACCAGAGACAGGCATGTAAGAAGCATGAGCTATACGTCAGCTTCCGGGACCTGGGATGGCAGGTAAGGGGGAGGGTGGCTGGATCTGACCCCGTTTCAGAGCCTCTGGTATGGGGTCCCCTGTGCTCCCTACCATGGCGGTGGGATGGGTCCCCTATGTGCAGTGAGCCGTGGTTCTCATCTCTTGAGATTCCAGCTGTTTAGTCGTTAACTCATGTCCAACTCTTTTGAAACCCCATGGAATGTAGCCCCTCAGGCTCCTCTGTCCATGGGATTTCCCAGGCAAGAATACTGGAGTGGGTTGCCATTCCCTCCTCCAGGGAATCTTCCCAACCAGGGATCGAACCGGCATCTCCTGCATTGACAGATAGATTCTTTACCATTGAGCCACCTGGGAAGCCTCATGTCCTAACTAGAGGCTGCAGGGATGCTTCATGAAACCCAGGAACAAAAACCTGGTTTCTGCTAGAGACTCAGGCTAGAACCAGAAACCCAAACACTATGGACTGTGAACCTCATTCTCTGCGTGAACCGCATTGGCATCCTGCACTGGCAGCTTCCCTCAGATATGGCCAAGTCCATGTGCTGGAATCCAGCCACCTGGAGGGCGGGCCCCCACCCTCTGTGGGGTCTGTCTGCCCCTCCTTCCCCTATCTGTGCTTCAGATTCCCAGGGAAGGGGCTGATTGGCCCAGCTTAGGCCAAGTGCTTGTTCCTGAATCAATCAGATATTGTAGGGCTAGGATCATGTCCTAGGCCCATGGCTGACCCCCTCTGGAACCATTTAGCTGAAGCAGGGCAAAGGGCAAGGGATGAATCCTAGAAAAAGAGTATCTCAACTGTTGATGAGTTTCTATGACCTCCTGGGCCCTTTTCTAGGCATTGGAGATGCAGCCTTGGGCATAGCAAGGTGCCTGCCTTCATGAGGCCCAAATACCCCCAAAGAGGGTGTTGTCATGAGATCACCAGGGCCACTGGTTTTGTTGTTTTCCCCTCACAGAGCTTGTACTTCCGTGGGAGGGTCCAGATTCTTCCCAGAGCCCTCAGGGCTCTTGTGCGCACAGACAGCTTGGAGCCCTCCTGGGATTCTGTCCTCACTCTTAGGATAACATCCACGGTCTAAGGGGTTGCTCATGTCCTAGTGTGGAATGGGGCTCCCGGAGGGGTGTAGTTATTGCTAGAGCACCATTTCTGTGCTGACCTGACCATGAGCATCCTTTGTTGAGTCACACAGTGTATCAGGCACTGTGCTGGGTGAAGCGAGGTCTGAAGGCTTCGTTAACAGAATGCCCATGTGCTACCCTATAGCAAGGGTAAGATTGATACCCCTGGTCACCTCTGTCTGTGCCACCTTCCAGTGAAGAGCCAGTGTCCATTCTGGGCTCAGCCTAGCCCCCCTGGTTTTCCCCTCATTTTTACTGTCTGTTGGTACAAGAGCTTCACAGCTGGCTCAGTGGGTAAAGAATCTGCCTGCAGTACAGGAGGTGCAGGAGACTCAGGTTCAGTCCCCAGGTTGGGAAGGTCGCCTGGAGGAGGGCATGGAAACCCACTCCAGTGTTCTTGTCTGGAGAGTCCCATGGACAGAGGAGCCTGGCGGACTACAGCCCCTAGTGTCTCAGAGTCTGAAGCGACTAAGCACTTAAGCACTGGACCAAGAAAGGAGGTGGGCTATGCCTTTGACCTCTGGGAGCTCCGGAGTCTGGCCCACAGGAGGAGGGTTTCGACCTGAAGGGTGGGACCCTGCAGTCCCCACTCTCCGGGTGTTCTGACCACGCCCCTCACCTGACCTCACCCCCTCACGCTCTCCGATCTCTCCCCCAGGACTGGATCATCGCACCCGAAGGCTATGCCGCCTACTACTGTGAGGGGGAGTGCGCCTTCCCTCTGAATTCCTACATGAACGCCACCAACCACGCCATCGTGCAGACGCTGGTGAGTGTGGCCTGTGCGCTGTCTGAGGTGTGGCCCGCTGCTGGAGCGAGACCACCAGATCCGGCCTTATGCCCCTCCAAGCTGGGGCCACCGCAGGTCTCTGACACATCATGAGTTTCTCCTGGGACCTGTTGGTTTCCTGGGCCTTTCCTCCATAAAAAACATGTTTAACAGCATATAAGTATAATCATTGTGTATGATCTTCAACCCTGAAGTGCATTTACTTCTCCTAGTTTTAAAAGCAGCTAGAACCATTTCATGGGTTCCTAAAAGTGTCATGGATAAACACCACTGTGCCTAAGGGCAGTTGTCCTGGCCTTGCCTCAGTCTGGGTTGTTCCTGGTAGTCAGAATCTACCTCTATAGGCTTTCCCCATCCCCTGCTCCACAACGTCTGGGCTTCCTACAGGTCTGCCTTCCTGCAGGCAGGCTTGAGAGTTTGTCCCCTCCCAGAGTTCACGTCTTTGCCTCCTAGCCTTGAATTTTGTGGCTCGGCCATTCAAGGGTGTTTATTAAGGCAGAATCATCTAATATAGCCTAGACTCGGACCATCCAATGTGGTACCCACTTTTAAATGTGGCCAATCTCAATTGAGATGTTTTGCAACTATAAAATACACACTGAGTTTTGAAGCTTTAGTATAAAAAAATGTAAAATACCTCATTCATGACTTCTCATGTTAAGTATATATTGAAGGGATAACAGCTTTGAAATGCAGTGTTAAATTATATTATTTAAATTTATTTTACCTGTTTCTTTTTCATTTTGTAGAGTGTAGCTACTAGAACATTTTAAATTACACTTGTGATTTGCATTTGTTTTCTTGGACAGGACAAGCCTGGTCCAGAGGCCAGCAGTCTTTTTCTGAAAACAGCCAGATAGTAAATATTTTTAACTTTAGGAGTCATAAGTTTCTGTTGCAGCTATTCACCTCTGCTGTTATAATGCAGAAGCAACCACAAATGCTATGTGATGAATGGGTGTGGTTGCGTGCCAACAAAACTTTATTCATAAGAACATGTGGCAGAGCAGGGTTTGACTCACAGGCCGACCCTTGTCTGGCCCAGGGGTTCTCAAGCTGGGGTAGTTTTGTCTCCCCAGGGATATTTGACAATGTCTGGCTTCCTCGGTGGCTCAGCAGTAAAGAATCCACCTGCAATCCAGGAGCTGCAGGAGACATGGGTTTGATCCTTGGGTCAGGAAGATTCCCTGGAGGAGGGCACGGCAACCCACTCCAGTATTCTTGCCTGGAGAATCCCATGGACAGAGGAGCCTGGTGGGCTAGAGTCCAAGGGTTACAAAGAGTCAGAGGCAACTAAAGAGACTTGGCTTGCACATACGGCGACGTTTTTAATTGTCACAGTTGAGGGGTGAGGGTGGAGTGCCTTTGACTTCCAGAAGTGGAGCCCAAGGATGCTGTTGAACGTCCTAGAATGTCAAAGAGGACAGCCTCATGAGGGAGAATGACCCAGCCTCCAATGTCTTCCTAGCTATATGCTGTGTGACCCTGTATGCTCTAGTTCTCTCATCTATAAGTCCAGGATAACCCCAGAACTGAGTTAGTTAGCCATCAAGTGCTTAGAACTGGGAGTGTCACCAGTGGGGATTCTGTCCAAGCAGTACCTTTTCCTTACAGAAATATGGAGGTCAGGGAGGAGTGACTCTCCAGGTCTCACCACCACCACTGTTTTGGGGTATATTCCAGGTGCACTTCATCAACCCGGAAACGGTGCCCAAGCCTTGCTGTGCTCCAACTCAGCTCAATGCCATCTCCGTGCTCTACTTCGATGACAGCTCCAATGTTATCCTGAAGAAATACAGAAACATGGTTGTCCGGGCTTGTGGCTGCCACTAGCTCCTCCTGGAAGTCACACACTTCCAGGTCATGTTTTTCTGGATCCTGGGTCTCTCACCGTCCAGCACCTCCCACCACCTCAGCAAGGAGCCAGCAGACCACCTGCATTTTGTGAGGCCTTCCCATTCCCTCTCCCCAGCTATAATGCTGCAGGAGTGTTAAGGAATTTGAGAGGCAGATGGCTTTTGATCCGTTTTTCATCAGCATCCGACGGACAAGATCCTACAAGCTGCTGCAGGCAAAACCTAACAGGAAAAAAAAAAAAAAATATATATATATATATATATATATCTCAAGAAAAATTGCTGGGCCCCGATCACTGGCTGTGAAGTCTCAGCCGTGCACCGACTCGTTCCCAGGAGTAATTACAACACCCTTCAGCCTGGCCACCAGCAGCGGGAGGAAGGTGGTGTGGCCAGGGGTGGGCACGCTCTTGTTTGTGCAAGAGGAAGACCAACGCAGAAGTCCCTGTAATAAATGTCACAATAAAACGAATGAATGAAAATGGTTAGGATGGTACAGATATATTTTCCTAAACAATTTATCCGCATTTCTTGGTTTACTCTGATTTCATAAACAGAAGCTGTGGCTGGCAGAGGGAGTGGAGGCCCCCTTTCTGTGCCACTCGAGTTTCTTTCTGAGGCTTGCCCAGGCCCACTGTTTATGTAGACTCACCCCAAAGCCAAGATTTGGCCAGCAAAGGAGAGGCAAAATTTCTCCTTGGAGTTGGGAGCGTGTTGACCTTGAAGGATAAATAGGTTCCATCTTTCAGCCAGGTGCCTGGTGGCAGAAATTAAGATAAGTGTGTGAAGCACTGGCAAGCACTTGGAATTGGTTTTCCAACTCTCCCCGCAGTGGGAAGTCAGTGAGAGGTGGCAGTTGGAGGAGAAAAGCAGTCAGGACAAAACTTGTAGTTCATTCCTGAGTTAGGGCCACCATAGCTCTATTTTCAGAAGCACACTAGCTCTTAACAGGGGTGGGTGGGCAAGAGGGTCATCCATGCCCCAAGCAGACTCCTCTGTTGGCCATTGATAGCAGCATCCTAGAGTCTGGGCTCTGACGAGGGCCTCTGTAGTCACTGGCTTTCATTCACAGACCCCGATGGGAGGATCCTCCAAAAGAATCAGCCCCTGGAAGCAAGGGAAAAATGACACAGTGGGAGGTCTGCTGGGGGCAGGATGTGCAGATATGCCTCTCAAATGGAAGGCTGAGGAAGCTGTTTTGAAAGTGTCCTGACTAGAAGGTACCATTTCTGATGTGGCCCTTGGCACGCGCCTCCCTCACCTTAGCCAGCAGGTCCCCAGCCTCCAGCTGCACCTTGGGCCCTGGAGACCACCAGGCTGTCTGTGAACAAAGAACAGGGTTATCCAGGTGACGCCTGCAGCCCCTCGGATCTGGTCTAGTGAAGAACTATCTCTCCATGTTGATTAAGTTGGTTCCTGGAAACACGGGGCCCTGTTTTAATTTTCTTTTATTTTTTCTTCTTCAGTAGCTTGGGCTGCAGCCTTCACTCTGCCTGGTCAGTGGGGAAGAGTCACTGTTTTTGTTACATTTTGTTTTGTCTGTTGACAGATCTGGGGATTTTGCCGTGATTCCCTCTTGCTGCAAGCTTTCACACCACGTACACCCCTAGCATCATTTGTACACTGAAACCTGTAAATAGCTGTTACAAAACAAAGAAATTATTTATGTCCATCTGAAGCTCATTTTAGACCCTCTCCAATCCCTTGTTCAGGACAACAATCTCGCTTTCCTCCAAGCTGTTTATTTTCTTATTTAAGACTATTTATTAAATGGTCAGACCGATGTACCTTCAGCCGTTGCATAGAGCAGTCCTCAGAGAAAATGCTGTACATAGACAAAATAAAAAGGCTTTTGACTTTGCAATAAAAGGAGACATTTGGTTCTGGTTTTGGGCCTGTGTATGTCTGTGTTGTTTTTTCTCTCAGCGCCTGGATATTGGAGTTCTCTTGGTCTGTCGAGAACTCTTTGCCTTGGCCCCACCATTAACACGCTGTTTATCATCCAGGCCAGGGGGAGAAAGGGACGCTCATCAGTACTTGGTACAGCTGTGCAGGGCTCCGGGCAGGAGAGATGGAACCGAACAACAAATGCGAATTTGGTAGGCTCGACTACAAAGATCCTTGATTGAATTACAGTGCAGCTGTCAGCAGCTGTTTCAAAGAGGCAGGGGGTAAATTAGCTGTGTTTACTGCTAACATAGTTGAAAGATTTAGTCATCCCAATAAAACAGAGGCACAAGAAAGAAAAAGAAATAGTAATGGGGGCAGGGGGAGTGTACACCCAAAACTTTAAAGCGGCACAGGCCCCAGAGCCTGGCATTGTCCAGTGCAAATTATTTCAGCAGTTTGTGGACTGCTGTTGGCTCCCAGCTTGAGCCATGGATGGCCCCCAGCAGGCCTGGCGAAGGCAGCCAGGGGCCCGCTGTGCACGCAGCAGCCGCAGCCACGCAGTGTGGAACGGCCTCTTGGGTGCCTTTCCGCTTTGAAGTGCACGCTGAGGTCACCTGATGGATGTTAAATCTGGGCCCATTCCCTGGCCGGGCTGCCTGCTCTTTCCCTGTTGCCTCAAATGAAGCAGCCGCTCCTAACAAGTTCCAGCCCCTGGTTTCCAAACCCTCTTGTCATTGTCCCGATGCGTGATCCAGCTTTTGTTCTGTTTCCAGGCTGGAGACCAGAGCCGCACACCAGAGGGCCAGATGCGGCCTGCAGACGTGTCTTATTCCTCCTGCATGCATGGTGTTTATACATTTTTTAAAAGTGAATTCGTTGCCAACACGTTTTTGAAAATCAGAAGGCTAGGGTGAAAAAAAAAAAATCTCAAATTCTGGCTTCTCCTGAGCAGTTGGCAGATCTGGCCTCTTCCAGGCCCCGTTCCCGTGTGGCAGCTCCTGGCTGGAGCCCAAGCACAGCTGTGGCCGCAGTCTCCACTGCTCCCTGTTGTCTAGCTCAGGAAGGTGCGAACTTCAGCTGCTGTTTTTAAAAGTGTAGGTTATCTATTGATGTGTACCCATGTCTCTGTTAAGAGTAGGGAAGTAAGAGCTGGACCGAGGGCTTCCCTGATGATCCAGTGGTTAAGAATCTGCCTGACCAGTGCCGAGGACATGGATGTGATCCCTGGTCCAGGAAGATTCCATATGCCATCGGCAACTAAGCCCATGCCCCACAACTATTGAGCCCATGCTCTAGAGCCCAAGCACTGCAGTTACTGAGACTTCGGGCCACGACTACTGAAGCCCGTGCACCCTGGAGCCCCTGCTTTGCAAGAGAAGCCACCGCAATGAGAAGCCCTCACGTTGCAACTGGAGAGTGGTCCTCACCGCAACTAGAGAAAGCCTGTGCGGCAACAAAGACTCAGTGCAGCCAAAATTAAATAAATGAGTAATTTTCTAAAAAGCTGGACTGAGCGAGCCACACTTCAGGGGGAAGAGGACAACCTTTGCTCCTCTCTGACTCACTTTCCCCATAGACTGCCAGTTGGATCCCTGCAGGCAGGTGTGTCTGGCTGAAGCGCGGCAGGTGACATCATCTTTGGCCTGCTCCTTACTCCCTCCTGGTTCCCACCTCTCTTGCTCCTTGTCACCTTGAAGCCTCGACTCCTCATCCCACTCCCTGAGCACCTGTGTCAGGGACCATGGCTACCACCACTTGGCGTGATGTTATCAGTGGCTATTCTAAGAGGGTGCAAAGAGGTGAAGCTGTTTACTCCACATCACCAGCTAATAATTGCTGGGCTTGGGACCCAACACCTAGGCTTGACCCTATGTTTATATTAGAGCCTCCTAGGTCTGTTCATGAAGTGTAGGGATACCTGGCCCCCAGTCCTGACTCTCCAAATGACCTTCCCCAGTTCCCTACATCTGTCCCTAAATGCACACTGAGTTCTTGGACCACAAGCTCAGGTTTTGGGTCTCCTTCCCACTTCCTGGCTTGAGGGCCTTCATCTGTGAACGTGATGTTGAAACTTTAGCTTCCCCCCTGGCTGGGCCCAATAGCCCCACCTGCTATACAGTGTAGCTTGCCTGACCTGATTTCTGCTTGTTATCTGGTGATGATAATGCGTGAACCTGCTGGGAGGCTGGGAGGGTTAGCAGTGGTCGTGGGGCCACCTGCTCAGAAAATTCTTGCATGTATTTATTAAGTCCTTCCCTCTGTTCATGTCTTTTGGAGAAGTTGAGTGTATCAGTTTCCCAAGGCTGTCATCACAAATGATGATAGAAATGTATCCTCACTGTTCTGAAAGTTTGTAAGTGTCAGCTAGGTGTCAGCAGGGCTGCGGTCCCTACAGATGCTTCAGGGAAGGCACCTCCCGTGTTTCTTCCAACTTTGGTGGCTACTGACATCCTTGGCTTGTGGCTGCACCTCTCCAGTCTCTGCCACTGTCTTCACATGGCTTCTCTATGTTTCCATGTCCTTCCTTCCTTTATGTGTCTGTTAGAAGGATACTTGTCACTGGGTTTAGGATTCACCAACATACTCCAGAATGATCTCTTCCTAGGATCCTTAGTTACATCTGCAAAGACCTTTCTTCCAAGTCAGGTCACATTCCAACATCCTAGGGATTAGGATGCGGACGTGTCTTTTGAGGGGACCACCATTCAGCCCTCATCATGAAGCTGCCTGTCCCTCTCCTGAGACCTTGACCCGCTTTCCTGCTGCAGAATTTGGACATCCTGACCAGCCTCCGTGGTCCTTACTGTGCCCCCAGATGCCATGAGTGCTGCTGTGCAAGCCCTGCAGCACCTTCCTTGCCCCGCGAGTGAAGGGGGTTGTCGGAGCCCGGCTCAGCTTCCCCCCTCCATTCCAAGCCTTCACCCAGGCATGCTGGACCCAGATGCAGCACAGGGGCCAGGCTGGTCAGCTGTGGAGGGGAGGGAAGACTATAAACAAAAATGGCCAAACCACAGTTCCCTTTGCAGGCGCAAAGGTATCTCTGAGGGCAGCACAGGCATCCTTTTTGGCCAGAAGCCTTCATTCGCTCATTCGCTCCCTCACTAGCTCCTTGTGTGTCCTCTGTGTACCAGGCTGCAGACACTGGAGATACAGGAGCAAAGCACAGCCTCTGCTTAGGGAAGCATGTGTCCTCCCGGGGCACAGGAAACCAATAGTGTCTGGCACCACAGCATGACCACCTGGGCTTCTTCCTCCAAACAAAATAACACAGGGTTTCCATTATGACTGTATTGGTATCAAGATGAATATAAATCAGGCTGCATCATATTTTATCTTCTCCTTAAAAAAATATTAAAATATTTTTGTAGGTTCCTAAGAGTATCATGAGGACCAAGCATAGTGTCTGCTGTGCCTCCCATTTAGTGGTGAGTAATAATGAGCAGGGGCTTCCTGGTGGCTCAATGGTAAAGAGTCCGCCTGCAATGCAGGAGATGCATCCTCAATCCTTGGGTCGGGAAGATCCCCTGGAGAAAGAAATGGCAAAGCACTCCAGTATGCTTGCCTGGGAAATCCTATGGACAGAGGAGCCTGGCAAGCCACAGTCCATGGAGTCACAAAGAGTCAGACAGGACTCAGCGACTAAAAACAACAATGAGCAAGGGAAGGGAGTGTTGTGTCGGCGGCCAGGCTCTCAGAAAGGGTGGTCAGGGAAAGGCGATGGGGTCACCATGGGGAAGAGCATTTTTGCCTGAAGAATTAGCACGTGCAAAGGCCCTGAGGAAGGACTTGCTTGCCAGGCAGCAATGAAGGCAGCAAGGTGAAAGCTTTGAAAGCCGTGAAAGGGCCTTGCAACAGGATCATAGAACATGCCGAGAGTAAGGGAGGACATAATAGGAAGACTAGGGAGAGGGCTTGGGTAAAGCAATATGGGAGGGCTTCCAGGAAAAAGTGACCTTTTAACCTTTCCTACCCCAGGTGGGCCTCTTCCTGCTCCTCATATGCAGAGGCTGGAGCTGGGGTGACCACTCAGAACTCTCCATCTTACTTTTGAGATGGAAGTGGCACCTGCTCAAGGTGACATACAGAGGCAGCTGAGAACAGGCTCACTCACCACCCCTGGGAGAAGACCTTGGCTGCCTTCTTACAAATGTTTATTTGAGAAGGGCTGAGTTCTCATTGCACAGAGGGAGTGTATGCTGGGCAGAGGGGCCTGGGGTCAGTGCCAGCTCAAAGTCCAGCTCTCTTATTTAATCAGCTGCAGGGTCTTCGCCCTCATGCAACCTCCCCTGCCCTCTCCTAGGACCCAGGCCTTCTCAGAGCCCCAGGTTGGAGGCCATCCATCTTTTCCAGGGATGTTCACAGTGACCTCTTCCAGACACGGTGTCCTCTGCCTGTGGACTGGGTCCTTCTGGCTCACATCCCTCCAGGATTCTGGCACCGGCCTCTCTTGGTCTTAGATTTGAGGAAATAAAAATAGAAGGGGAAAAACACAGAGCTCTCCAAAGTCTCTGGAGTCATGACAGATGTTTGGACAGAGGCGAAATGCACCTGGGCCAGGCGGGCACTGCCTTCTTCCCTGGCGCTGGGTCCTTCTGACCCGCCCCCTCTTGGCCATGGCTTTCTGGTGGCAGAGGAGGTGGCCGAGTGGAGCCGTGTCTCAAGCCCCCCACTCCATGGCATGCAGGCCTGGGGCTGGCCCTACCTCAGGGCTGCGAGCATGGCAGTGTGGCCATAGTCATGTCCTAGCACCCTGGCCAGTGCTGTAAGACTGTGTCAGCTACCCCCAGGGAGGTAGCTGTGGTCTGGGTGGCCGCCCAGGGCTCTGAGTGCTTCCATGTTGCTCTGGGTCCCCAGGCTTCCATAGCTGGCCCCGTGTCCAGGGCACAGAATGAGAACTTAGAAGTATGCCCAGTGTCTGATTCGCCCTCTGCCACTGTCATTATTCACCAAAGACATTTGGGACATCTATGCATCTTTACAACTCTCTCCAGCCCTCCTCCTTCCCTCTTCCAGGGACCCTGTGGTTACGTCGGGGCTCACCCACACAACCTAGGAAATCTCCCCATCTCAACATCCTCAATCTTTCACAAGGGAGGACATAATAAAAGATAAATATTTGGGCTTTGGTATCTGGTTCCTGGCACACAGCTTCTAAGAGGCTTGGAATTTCCTGAGTGATGGGAAGAATAGGAAGTTTAGGTTTTTCATAACTGGCTCCTTTCAGCCCTACCTGAGTTTATGAAAATAAGTTAGCTAGACTGAGCAGAGGAAAGGACCCTGTGATTGGGGAGTTGGAACTTTTAGCAACCCCCCTGACCTAGAAGAGGAACTGGAGAGCTTCCTGGTGAGTGAGTGCATGGAGGTGCTAGAAAGGTGGCAACTCAGGAGGCCTGGGGGCCACGTGCTCCTTCCCCTCCATCTCCTTGTCCAGAGCATCTCTTTCAGATGGCTGATTCTGAGCTGTATCCTTTATAATAAATGGGTAATAGTAAGTAAAGCACCTCGCTGAGTTCTGTAGCCCCCGGGTCCCGAAACGTTTTGGCGCTAGGGACCAGCTTCATGGAAGACAGTTTTTCCACGGACTGAGGTGTATGATGGTTTCGGCATGATTCAAGCACATTACATTTATTGTGCACTTTATTTCTAATCTAATGCTGCCGCTGATCTGACCAGAGGTACCAGTCTGTGGGCCAGAGATTGGTGACCCCTGCAAAAGCTATTCCAGCAAATTATTGAACCCAAAGATGGGGCTGTGCAAACCCCTGATTTATAGCCAGTTGGTCAGAAGTGCAGGTGACAACCTGGGGTTTCTGACTGGTGCCTGATCTTTAAACTCTGGGGTCTGTGCTCTCTCTGGGGAGATAGTGTTGGAATTGAATTGAATTGTTGATATCCAGAAATTTGGACAATAAAGAAGTCTGAGCACTGAAGAATTGATGCTTTTGAATTGTGTTGGAAAAGACTTGAGAGACAATTGGATGGCAGGAAGATCAAATCAGTCAATCCTAAATGAAATCAACCCTGAATATTCATTGGAAGGACTGATGCTGAAACTGAAGCTCCAATACTTTGGCCACCTGATGCGAAGAGCTGGCTCATTGGAAAAGACTGATGCTGGGAAAGATTGAGGGCAGGAGGAGAGGGAAACAGAGGATGAGATGGTTGGATGGCATCACTGGCTCAATGGACATGAGTTTGAGCAAACCAGGAGATAGTGAAAGACAGGGAAGCCTGGCATGCTGCAGTCCATGCAGTCACAGAGAATTGGACATGATAGTGACTGAACAAGATATTTGGAGAACTGGTTGATGCGGGGAGAAACTACCCCAGCCTTCCATACATTTGGTGTCTGAAGTGTTGTGAGCGAAAGTAGTTGATACAAACCAACATATGTCACATTTCTATAAGGTGATATATTTGCGGCTTCCAGGGCTTAGGGCCCGGCCATCTTTGGGGGGGTATCATCAGCCTCCTGTTACCCCTGCTAACCGCCCCTCCCCTCACACACTCCACTCCAGTCGTACCACCCCACTTGCCAGTCTCCACATGCCAAGGGTGCATTTCTGCCTCAGGGCCTTTGCACTGGCTGTGCCCACTCCCCACCACCACACCCCCCCACCTCTGCCACCCAGCCTTGAAAGCTGTTCCTTCAGACAGCTGCAGGCTGCTGCCTAAGCTCCTTCAGGTCTTTATTCCAAATCAACTTGCCTGCTAGCCTCCTCTGATGCCTGCAGGTCACTAGCAGTCTCTGCCCTGGCCCTCCCTGTCTTTTTTCCTGCTTATGTTCTCTCTGTAAAGCTCATCACCACCTGATGAACTGAATGCTTCATTTATTTATATGGCTGTTGTCCATCTTGGTCTCTAGAGGACAAGGGGCTTTGTCTTTTGGTTGCTGCGGTGTCCCCATGCCCAACCCAATGCTTGACACACAGCAGAACTTCCTTGACGTGGTTTGGTGAATAAATGTCTTCAGTGTTGTTAACAAGCCCGGAATCAGGAGACTTGGGTTCTGTTCCTGGTAGGCGAGGGCTTTAACTCTAGCCCGTGGGGCCTTGTCGTTCAGATCAAGATTAGATTGGGAGCTGTCTGTGGGCTCCACCTGGAATTTGGGTCACAATTTGGGATCATCTGTGAGATGTTTTCTCAGGAGTACCCAGGAGCATGTGTTAATGGAGTGTTGAGAGTGACCCTCGGATTTTCATCCCCAGCCCTGTAGTTTCTTCCTCTCCTCCTGTTCTGGGAAAGGAAGGGACTGGGGGAGATTAAGAAGGATGACTCTGATCTCAGATCTGTCTTCTTCCAAACTCACGTCATTATTTAATGCCATGAGCTGACTAACAGACTAAATAATTTCCAAGAAAAGCTTGTGCTTGTGTGTGGGGTGGGAATGAGGGACAGTGGGGGGTGAAGGTGGGGGTGAGATGTTGTCACAGTTTGCTCAGAGGCCCATGTCCTTGTCCTTGATGCTTGCGTGTACATGTCCAACTTATTGAAGTTATAGAAATGCTGAATAAAAATGGTTTGGATAGCTAAAGCCAACAGAGAAACTACATATTTGAGCTCTGACCCTTCTAACTAAATCCAGATCTGATCAACTTCAGGATGTTTTAGCAGAAATCATCTTAGGCCTTTTGTCCAGCCCTAAGTTGGGGAGCAATGGCTTTGCCCCTCCACCTGGCAACCCACTTGGCCTATGACTAGGGGCTGGGGCCATCCAGGAGGAGATGGAGAGTTGCTCTAAGCAAATGTCTTTCCCATGTGTCTTTGGGGAGAATGACTTTACAGCTCAGTGGAGCCTCTCCAGCCCTTCAAACAAGCACTGGTCTTTGTTCCATTCTTGTTCTGCGTGTTGATGAAGGTAAGGATGACAGATGACCCGGGCCTCCATCCCAGCCTGTCCTTCTGAGTGGTCCCTAAAATAATACCATTAGTGGGGCCAAGCGGAGGCTCCTTATCTTCAGAGGGGCCTGGTGATAACCCTGAGTGGGGCTTCTCAGATGCCCAGGGCCGAGATGGGGCAGCAGCTGTGACCTTGATGGAGTTTTTGCTTCCCAGAGGCCCAGTGACATTCCAGGGGTATAAATAGTCTGGCAGGCTGGAGGCCTGCGTGTGCAGGCGTGATATCGGCAGAGTCTGTCATGCCTGGTCTGTGACACCCACAGAGTCATGTGTGTATAGAGACCTGCCACAGCTCCTGACCGTAAATCCTCAGCCAGATAGGGCCTGTGAGTGCCAGGGACGCAGGGGGGACTCATCTAGGTGGCATTTCCTTCCAGCCTTTGCCCAGCTGCTGCCTCCCGTCCCTAACATTGGCTATGGGGTGTTCACCATCAATGTCATTCCTTAAGCCTTTTTCTAGCTGCCTATGACTCATCCTCAGAATGCTCCTTTGGTTAACAGGGATTATTCCTGATCTGAGATGTGAAAATAAAGAACTGCATATGGGAGAGGGTAAAACATCACCCACCAGTTCTGTGCTCTCCTCTACCTGGCTATAAACACTGTACACACTTCCATACCTCTGTTCTGTGGACAGATGTCTGACCAGTTCTTTCAACACCCAGCCCTTACAAGGACTGCTTTAGCTTCAGCTCTGCCTCTGTGCAAGGCACTGCTCTGGAAACAGGGCACAGAGCAGGAGGAAGACGGACAGCCTCCTATTCTCCTGTGCTCAAAGGTGAGGAGGCAAAGCAGAGACAACACAATCAACCAATGGAAGCAGACAAGCCAGTGACAGCCCACCAGCCAGAGAAAGCAACTCCCAGAGACAGTGACGGGGTCCATGGAGAATTAATGGGGCTGTGATGGTGACATTTCAGTTGAGAAGGGATAATGGGGGGGTCACTATCAGCCTGGTCCCCACAGCCCTTGGTCAAAGGAAACATGATCAAGATTATGTGCTTGTAGTTATTTTCAGTTATCTGCTGAAGTATGGTAGCTATGCAGGATATTCACAATATGAACAAAAAGTGAGTCTTTGCACCTGAAATCAATCAAGCAATAGTATCATGATCCTTAGAGGCACACTTCGCATCATCACCCCACATCCCAGAGTAATCATTGCCTGAAACTCTCACTCCATAGGTTGGTGTTGCCAGTTTTGGAAAGTTATACAAACAAAATAATATAATACTCGTTCCATAGCAATGGCCTCTTTTTCTCAACATTATGACTTACCCATCTTGCTGTGCTTAGCTGTGGTTTGTTACATTTTAATTGCTGTGTAATATTGAATTGTGTGACCATAGCAAATTTGTTTATCTATCCAACTGTTGATGGGCATTTGGTAATTTCCAGTTTCTGTTTAATTAGAAAATGCTGCTGTAAACGCTCTTGACTCTGGTGGGTCTCCCACTAGGATCAGACTAGCAGAGCTGGGTCATGGGATCTGTGAATCACCTGCTCTGGCTGATTCTGCCAAGTGACTGAAGCTACATTCTCCCCACCAATGGATAAGAATCCCATTTTTTGGACACCCTCACCAATATTTGATATATCTGTTTTTTTTTTCTTTTACATATGCTGGTGAGCTATTCCACTGAGTTTTGAATTTGATAATTTGAATTAATTTTGAATTGATTTAAAATTAATTTGAACTAATATTTCATTCAAAATTAATTTTGATTAATTTTTTGAAAGGGATTCACAATCACACAAAAGTATCTAATGTCCTGCTCACTGACCACTCTGGAGGAGCAAATGTAATCGTTCAGGCTAGCGCTCACTTTACTCAGTGGGTCCCATTCCATTGGGAAGCCCGGCGGGACTATCATGAACACTGGTTCCACCAGGACAACTGTGGGAAGGAGAGTGATGTATTTATTGATTTAGGATTTACAGATGGACTGCTTCCCAAAAAAGGTTTGCTGGGAGGCTTACCAAAAAACTTAAATACATGAAAAATAGGAAGATTTAAAATAAAATTGGAGTAAGAGGGTTTTTTATAAAAAAAAAGAAAAAAGGTGGTGACATTAACAGCGGCAGATATCTGGCATGGGCTGACACACAAATGTTTGAAGGGCCGCCTTGTGGGATCTGAGCAAGATGCTGACCCCAAAGAAGGCCGGGCAGAGAGACAGAAAATCTGGGCTCTTGCCGGGGTGACCGACCCGCCCAGTGTTCCTGGGACAGACAGCTTTCCCTGGAGTGTGGATACTTCTGGGCTAAAACGGAAAACATCCCAAATTGGGTTGCATAGCCATCCTAGCCCTTGGTGACCTCACTTGAGCTGCGGAATCCAGCTGTGCTTGAAAGCAGACAACCCCGCCACTACTCCCTGTTTTGCAGATGTATACAAAATCAATTCCTTTTCTTACTCATAGAAAACTCTCTTTTTATTACTTATTAAATTTAGCTTCTGTTTGTGTAGAGGTAAATAAAGAGCTAACGTATAATACCCGGTTTATAATAAAGATCAGCTATGATCTATTCACCTCTTCAGCACTGGCTCTTACGTGCAGTGGGGACACAGATGAACTGAACACTCATCACATTGAATTTTATTGTTATGGGGATGTGGGCACCTTGGATCTGGACATTAGTGCCTTCTAGAAGAAACTACTCTTTCTTTTTACTTTTTTAGCTCTTACTTCTCATATATGAAAGTGAAAATGAAAGTGCCAGTCACTCAGTCATGTCTGACTCTTTGCGACCCCTGGACTGTAGCCCACCAGCTTCCTCTGTCCATGGAATTATCCAGGCAAGAATACTGGAATGGGCTTCCATTCCCTTCTCCAGGGAATCTTCCCCACCCAGAGATCAAACCCGGGTCTCCTGCGTTGCAGGCAGATTCTTTACCATCTGATTCACACCTTTATTTAAAACTTAATTTTACCTTTTTAGCACAGTTTATGGATGGAGCAAAGAAAAACGTATGTTCAGTTCCCTAGGTTCACCAGGAATAGGGTGACCAAATCATCCTGCTTCTGCCAGGATTTTCTTGGTTTTAAAACTGGAAGTTCTACATCCCATGAAATCCCTGAGTCCTGGAAAAACTTTCTCCAGCTGCAGCTTTGAAGTCTTCTTCACCCTGTCAATTGTCTGAACTCATCTGAGTTTGATGTTCCCTGAACAGTCACTGAAAGTGCTCTGGCTTGCCCAGACGGTGGTCCTCACAGCCCCAGAGGATGACGTGGACTGAATCACTCATATCACAGACAGTCACAAGTGTCTGGAGAAGTCCCTGTATTTCTGGAAACCCCAAAGATAAACGGCAGGCATGACTATCATTACTGAAATTGCTGGCTGTGGCGGAGACGTGCAGGTCCAGTGGCCTCCCGGAGGCTCAGCCCCCGCCTGCACAACCTCTGTAATTATGAGAGAGCATTTTAAATTGTTCCAGTCCAAACAAGACCTGGAAATGCAGAGAGCAGGCTGGTCATTAGGGCTGGATATGAACTGTCTCCATCGAAGAGCCTGGAAGAGCTTACTCACAACCTAGCAGAGCTGGAAGTGATGTTCTCACTGTCTCTAGAGAAACAGCTTGTGTAGATGGAAGGGGAGTCGGCAGGTCTTCCTCTGTACCCCAGTCTCATTCCTGGGCACAGACACAGAGACGGTGCCTTTTTGCTCCATCACTGATACTCTGTAAGTGGCTTCCCTGGTGGCTCAGCGATAAAGAATCCACCTGCCATGCAGGAGACGCACGAGATATGGGTTCAATCCCTAGGTGGGAAAGATCCCCTGGAGAGAAGCATGGCTACCCACTCCAATATTCTTGCCTGGAGAGTTCCATGGACAGAGGAGCCTGGTGGGCTACAGGGTCAGAAGGAGTCCGACATGACTGAAGTGACTGACCACACATGTATGCACCCTCTACTCCACCAACTATACATGCATTTGGCTAAACTAGCATTTAAAATTAAAAAGTAAATATTTGTATGATGAGTTGAGCTTAGCAGTCACTCACACTTGTGAAGAACAACACACTTGTGAAGTGCAACACAAGGCAGTCGGTAGAGGGCAGGCAGAAGGGTGACTGGTGTGAAGCATGGACCAAAACATGTGCCTTGGTGCTGGATACCCCTTTGATTAAGTCCCACCACCACCCACTTATTGGCTGTGTTATCTGGCTTCCCCAAGCCTCAGTTTCCTTATCTGCAAAATGGATATAATTATTAGCATCTACTTCATAGCACTGGTGTGAAAATTAAAAAGACAAATAAATATCATGCGCTTAGCACATTGGAGTATGGAACATCATAAGTGCATGATGACTGATGTTATTATTGCTGTTGTTAAAGTTATCAGGCTTATCATTCTTCGAGGACCCACCTGACTCAAAGTGGAAATTATCCCCACCCTGGTGTAGGTTGCCACCACCTGAGATGGGAGGTACAGGAAAGAGCAGGTCTTTAGCCAACCTTGAGCCAAGTGAGACCACAGTTAATTGGAATTCAGCTGATCAGCCTGCCCATTCAGCAGATCCTGCTTCCCCCAGCACTGACACATCAATACCCGGTAACAAATGAGGACCAAGCAAGAACTTGCCCAGCAGGTCCTGTGGGAGGGAAGAGGCTGGCCAGTGTGGAAGCGTTGTCTACCTGCCTCCATCCCCCAAGGCGATGCTCCAGGCTTTGTAACAGCACAGGTGTTATAAGATGGTCCAATCAGGCTTCCTGGGTCCTGACCACATAGGAGAACCAGACCAGAGTATCACTGCAAGATTCCAACTTCAAAGGGTCATGGAGAAAATTTCTGATTATTTGATCTTTTTTTTTTTCACCCAGGGTCCTTCTCCGAGAAGACTGTGGCACATTCCTGCATTCCTTCATTTGTCTAACGGACAGCATGCTGGATTCCCAGTCTCAAAGGAGCCAAAAGAGCTGACAGTCTCCTGGGGGAGGCTCACAAGTCCAAGGTCATCACATCACCATCTGAGGAACAAACCCCTTAGTTCTTGTTGAAGTGAGGGAGGGATCAATGGAGGATTGAGAGAAAGAAAGAATGAATAAACTAGCTAAAATGCCTGTCGGAAGTGGGGCAAGTGCAGGTTTTGTGGAAGCCCACAGGGCTTAAGTGCCAGAACTGTCAGAACTGCCAAGACTTCCCAAGTTGGGTCAGTCCCTCCCTCTCCCACTCCTGTGCCTCCTGCTTTGCCAGTTCCTCTGCTTCTATCTATTCTCCCATTTATATTTCACAGAAACCCAGGAATAGGCTGAGCACTTACTTTATAGAGCAGGAAAGAAGAAGGAAATATTGAGCAAGCAAAATTTAAAAATCTTCAGTGGTGGTGGTTCTGGGGTGCTTAGGTAAAAGAAGGAGCATTCAAACATTTATTGATTTGTGGTCTCTGTCACAAACACCTGGAAAATATTTTGAGGCATTGCTTAATGTTCCTTTTGCCTTTCCTTCCTGCCTCGAATGTGGGTGTGATGTCTGGAGGTATAGCAGCCATCTTGTAGCTATGAAAGTAGCTATAAACATGCTGATGAGAGGAGAAATGGGAAAAAATAGGAAGAGAATCAGAAGGTCAGAGATGGACACACACACAAACTGGGGGAAGGGTAAGAGGGAGAAAGAGAGAGGAAGAGAAGAGATGTCCCCAACTAGGTCACCACAACATAATTGAATGTTGACTCCTCTGGGGAGTCCCATATCTGGGCACCAGTCTCCTCAGCCTGCTGTCATCTGCAGCCTGAACCAAGACAAGAGAGCTGTTCACTTCCTGATAAGGTCAGAAAGCTGTCCCTGCCCTGGGGAGAGTTTGGAGGGTCCACATCACGTGTCCCACCAGACTCCTGATGACCAGTTTCTGCTGCAGATCACAGGATGAAGTCTGCAGCAGGAAGGATTCCTCCTAGTTGGTGTATTTATTCAGGGCTTCTCCCTGGAGGACTTGGCAGCAGATGTGTTTTCCTAAAGATGAAGAATAAACAGGGAGAATCCAGCAGAGGAGTGGTGCAGGTCTGTCACTCAGGCAGCCAGGACTGCATGTGTGCATGTGAACATGAGTATGTGAGCACAGGCATGTGGGTGCTGTGCTGTGATCATCATCATAACAGCCACTGTCCAGCGCTTTGGAATTCAAAAAGCACTTTTTAAGTATAACTGAATATTTCCTGGAGTAGGAAATGGCAAGCCACTCCAGTATTCTTGCTGGAGAATCCCATGGACAGAGGAGCCTGACGGGCTACAGTCCATGGGGTCACAAAGAGTCAGACACGACTGAGCGACTAACGCTTTTACATATAACATCCATACAACTCACCCACTTAGCGCACACAAGTCAATATTTTGAGTATATTCACAGAGTTTTGCAATCATCACCACAATCCTAGCAATTGGCTGAGCGATGGTTTGCGCCCAGGCCCTCTGGAGCCATAGCCTGCGATCCTAACTCCTGCAGGGCATGCTCCCTCGGGCTCCTTTACTGGCACTGGTGGCCCCCTGACCAACAAGCCTCAGTTCTCAGTGTCATCTGGACCTGCCGACATCACTGCTGCCCAGGCCTCTGGTCCAGGCTCCATGCCTGCGGATGGAGGTAGCTCTGTGGGGCTTGGGTTTTTTTATCAGCATGCTGTACACTTCCTCAGCCCCCACCCACTCTGGCCTGGGCTCCCACCACTTTGATGTGGTTCCTGTTTCCCGTCCTGCATCTGCCCTGCACATGGAGGGCCAGGCACCAGAGCTTCCCCCCAACTCGCATCCCAACCCATATCCCCTTGGCCACTTCTCCAAAGCTGTTCACAATCCCAGCATCTTCCAGATTCTGTCCTCTTGCCTGGGGCTCTGCATTTGAAGAGGCTTGGGAGTCAGGACTTGCAGGCAGCACCTGGAGAGATGCAGGAGATCCTGGCACTCGCCTGCTCTTGAAGGAGAAGAACAGAGCTGTTCTTCCCTGTGCCTGCAGCCAAAAGTTGCAAGTCAGCAAAGAGCCATTCGAATGTGCCTCTTGTTGCCCTGGACCCTCCTTCACTGTCCCCAGCCCATTGTCTAAATGGACAGCATTCACCCAGTGGGACAGCCAGCTCCACACTCAGGCTGTGTGTTGCTAAATATTTTGAAAAACATTTAAAAGTGGAAGTGGTGTGCTGGTGCATGGCGTGAGTCTCTAGGGACAACACAGGGCCACGCCGTGCACCCATAGACCCCAGCCACCAGCCACAGGCTGTGGTGGAGGAGTTAGAGCTCCGTGGCCATTAATCAGGGAGCGCCTCCATGTGGGTGTCTTCTGGGTCTGGTTGCCTGGGTTTGAATCCAGTTCCTACTCTCAGGGCTGTGTGGCCACAGCTGGTGACAGAACCCTAAATCTTCTATTTTGCATCTAAACCTGCTCATGGTAGTACTCTCCTCCCAGGGGTGCTTGAAAGACTAAGCTAAACGGTGTCTTCTGTTAGCACTCAGCATAGAGTCAGCACTGAAAAATCATAGTGCTACATGCAAATTTAAAATAAAAAGGAGTATCTGTGCCGATGTGCGACCTCTTTTGTTGTGGTTTTAGATTTTTTTGGTTTTGCTTTGATGTGGACCATTTTTTAGTCCTTATTCAATTTGTTACAAGACTACTTCTTACCCTGAGGCACGTGAGATCTTAGCTCCCTGACCAGGACTCGAAATGATGAAAGTACCTACTCACAGGTTTGCTGTGAACCAAGTGCAATGATGAACACAAAGGGCAGAGAGTAAATAAGAAATAAACCTCTCTGGCTTTACAGTAGGAAAGAGCTAGATGAGCCCCCAGACCAGCCAATTCCCTACACCAAGTCAGCCCACCTGTCCAAGCCTCAGTTTCCTTATCTAAAAAATGTGAAGGATGGAGAAGGAAATGGCAACCCACTCCAGCATTCTTGCCTGGGAAATCCCACAGACAGAGGAGCTTGGTAGGCTATAGCCCATGGGGTTGTAAAGAGTCAGACACGACTTACCGACTAAACAACAGCGTGCTGTCTATTCAGAGGTAAACCTTGTAGTATATTATGATTACTTTGTCTTTTCCAGTGTATCTTTTTTTTTTCCCTGGAGTGATTTTTTTGGGGGGGTTTTATGTTGGTTGAATTTTCTATATACTTAACAGTAATTCAAATCCAAACACTCATTTGTTTAAGTCTCTTTTCAAAATCTTCAGGTACATTGGGTGTTTTGTTAAGCTTGTCTTCTTGAAGAAATCACTCCTGAAGACTTCTCTAACAAGGTGGGTTCAGTGTTCTCTTGGCCCAGGTCCCCTGTGTCCTCAGGATTCCTTCTGATTCCATCTTGTGTTGAATCTTCCGAATCCTGGACCCCATGTATGTATGTATTTGATTCAAATCTCCTCTACCTCATTTTTTGGGAGAGGGCATTCTCCAGTAGTTTTCAAATAGGCATTTGGGAGAAGAAAAGAAAAAAAATGTGAGAGAATATAGTGTTTTATCTGAGAATAAATATAAGTCAGACGGTGCTGCGCTAACCCGGTCGCTGATGCTATTGATTCAGGGTCACCATCACTGTCCATCAGTCCCCAGCTTCCCAGGATGGCTCAGTTGAGGCCCACAGAGTCCTCATCACTTGGCTTCCTGGGATGGCACAGCCCAGGGCCACCGAGGCTCAACCTTCCCTCCCAGGGTTAAACTGATTAAAGCTGAGCGCCACTCGGTTAGGGTATCATGCCATCCCTGCGTTTGCTTATGTTGAAAATAATCTGGAAGGGTTAAATCATGTGGACCATTAATCATGTGGACTTTTTAAAAAAATATACTTGCTTTTAAAAATCATTTGGCCTGCCACAAAGAGCAAAGATTATTTTTATCATGAAAGGAAGTGAAACCAAAAGGATATAAAAGTTAACATAAACAAATGAGCATTTGTCATTTGATCTGTGTGCAGTTTCTCCCAAGCCTCCTTTATGACAGGCAGGGGAGCCAAGTGGTTATGGCCTCATGGCCTGCATTCAAATCCCAGCCCTGATGCTTATTACTGAGTGATCTCGGGCGAGTTTACACCGTGAGATTTTCCATTTGTCAAGTGATCTTAAGACTTTATCTAGCATATAATTAGCACATGACCCAGAAATTTCACTCCTAGACTATATACCCAAGAGAACTGAAAGCAGGTGTTCAAACAAAAACTTGTACATGAGTATTCATAACAGCACTATTCACAATAGCCAAAAAGGGGAAACTACCCAAACATTCATCAACTGATGAATGGATGAACAAAATGTGGTATATCCACACAGCGGAATATTATTCAGTGATGAAAATGAGGGAAGCATCGACACCTGCTACAACACGGATGAACCCTGGAGCCAAGATGCCAACTGAAAGAACCTAGACACAAAAAGTCACCATTTATAGAAATTGTCCAAAACTGGCAAATCCACACAGACAGAAAGTAAACTAGTGGTTGTCAAGCCTGGGGGATGGGGAGTAAGGGATGACTTCACTACGAGCATGAGGCCTCTTTTTGGAGAGATGAAGATGTCTGGCCTTAAACAGTGGTTATGGCTGCACAAAATTATGGATGCATGAAAAGCCACCGAACTGCATGCTTCGAAATGGTTAAAGTTCTGGATTTTGTTAAGTGAACTCTACCCCAGTAAAAAACAAAAACGAACAATACTTACCCCCCAAAGAGCAGCCAGGAAGTATTTGCATAGTGCCTGGCATAGAACTAGAACTAGCTGAACTTAGCTGTCTGGAAGGAAATAAGACTTGCACAATTTTAGAATCTTCTATTCTCACCATCCAGCCTGAAAATCCCACTCAAGCAAGCTGATGATCTGTTCTGGGTCTGGGAAGCTGAACAAAAACCCTCTCCATGAACCACTCCCATTCAATTTACATGGCACCTGAGGACCCAAAGGAATGAAGGCCACACAGGGCAATTGCTGACTCACTGATAAAGACCCTGATGCTGGGAAAGATTGAAGGCAGGAGGAGAAGGGGGCAACAGAGGCCAAGATAATTGGATGGCATCATCAAATCAAAAAATATGAGTTTGAGCAAGGAGTTGGTGAAGGACAGGGAAGCCTGGTGAGCTGCAGTCCAAGGGGTCACAATAAGTTGGACACAACTTAAGAACTGAACTATTGCAACTGCAATAGAAGGGAATAACTTGGAATAGCAGTGCGTCCTCCTTCTTCATGAAGACCAGCTCAAGAAAAACAAAAGTCTACCGTGTGGCACTTCCCCCCATCTAATAATGAACATTTTTCAAGTGTGTCCCAGAGAAAATACTTACTCTGACAAGCTAGGCTATATGTTCAATACTGTTTTGAACAACAGCATAGTCAAGCCAGTTTGGGAACCAGAATGACTGAGGTCAAATCCTGCCTCTGAGGCAGAGGCTATGGAGCCTCAGGCAAGTGGCTTGACTTCTCTGTGCCTCTGAGTCCTCTTCTATCCCTACTTGATTGAATGGTGATGAGGATTACATGCAAAGTCCTCAGGCCCAAGTCTGGTATGACATGAGGACTCTACAAACATTTGTTCGTATTAGTGGTATTATTATTATACGAGAGATATTCATGAGAAAACAATCCCCACATTTTGGCCAACAAGATGTTAATTTCTGGGTAATCTTTAGTAATGCAATAGAGAGATGAATTTCCAGTCCTACAGTCTGAAATATGATTTCATGAAATAAGTAAGATGGGTACTCATTAGGACCTAGAGTGTTTCTCAGCCTGAACATGAGTGACATTTGGGGTGACTCCTTCCTTGTCGTGGGGGCTGAGTTAGGCCTGGGAGGATGGTAAACATCACTCCTGGCCTCAATCCACCACACCCTCATCCCCATGTGTGACTCCAAAATGTCTCCAGACATTGCCACGTCCCCTAGGAGCTAAGTCACCCTTGGTTGAGAATCACTACTATTGAAGGCAAAATAACAATAAGGTGATATTTATCACATTTTATCATGTTTTTCTCTGCTTCTAGAGAAGGTTTGAGAAATGCTATATTAGGGTGAGTTTGCAAAAATCACATGTTATAATAAGTGACTTCTTAGGCTGGTAGAAGCTTAACCCTTGAATCAAGGGTTTAAAAAAAAACCTGTCATCTGGTCCTTGGCATGTAACCGGATATATGACTTGAGATATGTATTTATTACTGCCTTCCCTGTCACCTGGAGACAATAGCACATGTCAAGTGTGTTCTCTAGATTTGCAGCCATCTGCTGAGCAAGAGTTCCCCAGGCTCAGTCACTCCATGATTTTTACCTATACCCGTAAAATAACCAAATTATTATTTGGCATTTTATATAAATTAACTGTAACCCTGCTTTCTTTTTCCTCACTTAAATACCCACTTTAGCCTTGACTTAAGCAATTCCAGGGCTTCCCAGGGGATGCTAGTGGTAAAGAACCCGTCTGCCAATGCAGGAGACTCAGGTTTGATCCCTGGGTTAGGAAGATCCTCTGGAGGAGGGCATGGCAATCCACTCCAGTATTCTTGCCTGAAGAATCCCATGGACAGAGGAGCCTGGTGCTACAGTCCATATGGTTGCAAAGAGTCAGACACAACTGAAGTGACCTAACACACACATATGAGCAATTCTAAGTCATGTATTTGATGTGCTTGTTATATTTTCTCCAATACAGTTAAAAGTAAACACAAAAAATGTTAAAGGTCTGTGCCCTACCTAAAACCTTCTCACCAGCAGGAGTGTTCAGAACAGCGTTTGTGAAACGTGGATATAAACTTGAACAGGTGAAAATTCTTTGCAATATAAAGATCTTATTTTGAATTGAAGATAGAACTTAATTCAAACCAATATTTGATGAAAAAACTAAGTTGGAACATTTGAAATGAGACAAGTTAATTTCTTTTCTGCTTGGTTGCCTTTCCTTGCTCCCACTAGGGGGTGGATCTCTGATGGGGTGTCTGTCTGGGATCTCGGTGACTTCCCCTCCCCAGCCTTCACACCCCAGGAGCTGTCCGGTGGACAAGAAACTCACTCCATGCAGGGGAGCTGAGCCAGCTTTGAAGCCCTCTCTGATGGTCCCTGATCCTCTCCAGAAAACCTCTCATTTTGTCTGGGAAGTCACAGCAAATTGATGAATCCAAGAAATTAAAGGGTCTCCATGCAAGGTCTGTCATGGTCAGAGGGTGAAAGGAACTCAGGAAGCAGGCTTGCTTGTGCAGGAGGTCAACTCTGTGTGTACTGAGCCTCTCTTATATGCCCCTTCGCCCTCGTGCTATGGGATTTTTCTAAACATTTCCTAAATCCTAACCTCTGACTCCCTAGAAGCACGAAATGATGTTGCAAAAAAAAATAATAATAAACACACACACACACACACACACAAAACAGTTGTTTGTAGCATCCCTGCCAATGGCCTGAAGATTCTCCCCTGATTCCACTGCCCCCACTGTCTCCAACCAGAGTCAGAGAACTTTTTAAAATGAAAATCAAATCTCATTGTGCTCCCATTGAAATTCTACTAGTGGAGCCTCCACTACACTTGACACAGTAGCCAGGCTTTTGGTGTCCAGAACCTTCCACAATACTGTCCCTGTTTCTCCAGCTTCTTCTCCCTCCACTCTGTTCCCTTCCTTGTTTCCAGCACCTTCCAGCATCTTGCTGTAGCTTGAACATCCCAAGCCCTGTCCTGCCTCAGGGCCTTTGCACAGGCTTCAGTTGCAGATGCAACATTCTTTCCCTGAGTGTTTGCCTGGCTTCTCCACATACACGCATTCAAGGCTCGACTCCAGCATCACCTCCTCAGAATGGCCTTCCCTGACCACCAGTCTTGGTCTTTTTAGGGCATATCTCATTCTGTTTGTTCTCTTATTATCATCATCTAGAGGTTTTATTTTAAATTAATTTTTATTGGAGTATAGTTGATTTATATTGTGTTAGTTTCTGCTGTACAGCAAAATGAATTAGTCACACACACACACACACACACACACACACACACACACACACACACATATATATATATATATCCGCTCTCTTTTAGAGTCTATTCTCATGTAAGTCATTACAGAGTATTGAGTAGAGTTCCTATTGTACAATAGGTTCTTACTAGTTGTCTGTTTTATGTATGGGCTTCCCTGGTGGCTCAGTGGTAAAGAATCTGCCTGTCAATACAGGAGACATGGGTTCAATCCTTGGGTCAGGAAGATCTTCTGGAGAAGGAAATAGCAATCCACTCCAGTATTCCTGCCTGTGAAATTTCATGGACAGAGGAGCCTGGCGGGCTACAGTCCATGAGGTGGTAGAGTCAGACACGACTGAGCGACTAAAACAAACCAGCGTGTATATGTCAATCCAAATCTCCCAGTTTATCCCTCCTGCCCATAGAAGTTTTAAAATTATTAGTATTTCTAAATCTTCTTGTTTCCCTGTCTGTAAAAATGGATTTTCTCAGAATGTAAGATCCACAAAGGTAGGAATCTGGTTCTGTTCCCCACTGAAACCTGCATACCCAGCACAGGCTCTCTGAGTATTTTCAGAATGAACAAATGAAGTCCATTTTGCAGATGAAGAAACTGATCCCCGACTCTTCCCAAAGCTCTGAATGAGTTTGCTCTGCACTGACTGGGGGCTCCCCTTTTCCAGGCAGTCCCTGGGATCTTCCACTGGAGGATTCCTGTCCCCTCATCAGACCAGCTCATGCACCCTCAGTCTGTCTCTGATTACTGGTTGCTGCCACCCACCCGCAGACTAACAAACGTGGAACAGCTGTGCCACAGGAAATCGCCTCCAACTCAACCCTGATGCAGCAGGAATGTCTTTACTTAACGTAAATAGGCTTTTAACATTCATTTTATTCTCTTTGTGCAAAATACCTATCATTAATTCTGACTTGCAAGATCAAACGGTTAACAACGTGTTGATCCTAGCTTACTTTCAAGTGATGTATTGTATCATTTCAGAGAGTTATGGGAGGCTGATACTTTCTTTGACAAACACATCCCAGTCCATGAGAGGGGGTGAACCAGCATCCCAGCCCTGGGAAGGAAGCAATTAACAGCTCCACTCCACGGGTTCCAAGCACTGTTGCGTCATGCCTCCAGGTTTTATCGAACACTGGTTTTTCCTTTTGCATTCTGGTTTTTTTTTTTTTTTCCAACCAAAGGAAACGAGCTTCTCTAATCCATCACCCCCAGCAGCATCAGAGGTAGAGTGGAAAATCAAACAGCTTCTTTGAGCATCACTGAGGTATTTTCCTCCCTCTGTGTTGCCTGGCATGGCTCTGCAGGGCTCTTTTGTGATGGACTTCCAAGGAGGACCTGGTGGCTTTTTAGCTCTTTGAACCCCAAATGCCGATAGTTCCAAGACAAGAACCCGTACCCAATGTCTCTAGAGTCCAAACGAGTATATAAGTCAGTGACGTTGTCTGGGTATACTGGGGTAAACTGCAGAACTCATGCCCAGTTCAAAGGGGCTGCCACTCCTCAGAGACACATAAGGGCTATTTTTCAAGAGCCCCTGGAAATCTGGATGTGCATGTATATGTGTGTGAAAACGTAAAACTACCACACAAGCCAAACAAAACCAGAGGGCCAATGGCCATTGGTTTACAAGTCTCTAACCAAGCTTCTTAGGTGGGAGCATGGTTGCTCTCCAGATGAAGTCAGTGGTGAAGGATTTGGACAAGCCACTGAGGAAATGAAGCACGTCC
This sequence comes from Antilocapra americana, assembly GCA_007570785.1. NCBI lineage: Eukaryota > Metazoa > Chordata > Mammalia > Artiodactyla > Antilocapridae > Antilocapra > Antilocapra americana. The sequence continues at coordinate 3,377,352 of ML660204.1, read as the reverse complement.
TCTGGGAAAGTTAATTTTATTAAAAGTTTGCTTCGGAGGAAATTTCTAGAATTACTACTAGACCATGAGAAACACAGTTTTTATGCAAAAACAGACTGAGAAATGTTGTAGAGAAGAATATAAAACACAACTCACTAACAATCAGCCTTCAGAGCTTCCCTGGTGGTTTAGTGGTAAAGAATCTGCCTGCCCGTGCAGGAGACAGTGGGTTCGATTCCTGGTCCTGGAAGATCCCACATGCCGAGGAGCACCTAAGCCTGTGTGCTGCCACTAGCTGAGCACAACTACTGTGGTCTAGAGCCCAGGAACTGTAACTACTGAGCCCATGTCCTGCAACTACTGAGGCCGGCATGCCCTACAGCCTGTGCTCTGCAACAAGAGAAGTCACTGCAATGAGAAGCCCTCACATCACAGCCAGAGAGCAGCCCTCACTCACTGCAATTAGGAAAACTCTGAGCACAGCAACGAAGACCCAGCACAGCTAAAAATAAATAAAATTATTTTGTAAAACACTCAGATTTCAAAGCAATTTTGCTTTTGCAGCAGGTGGATACTGGAAGACCTTCCAAGTCCCCAGTTTACATGCTCTTTTCTTCTACCAGTGAACCAGTGAAGTTGCTCAGTCGTGTCCAGCTCTTTGCAACCCCATGGACTGTAGCCTACCAGGCTCCTCCTTCCATGGAATTTTCCAGGCAAGAGTACTGGAGTGGGTTGCCATTTCCTTTTCCAATTTTCTTCTGCACCAGGAACATTTGGATGGCAGCTCTGAGAAACTCAAGAGACTTGGTTTGCTCATCTGATGACTGGGTATAATAATTGATCTTGCCTTTTGGAGTCACTTTGAGGAATCGGCGATAAAGTGTATGAAGTCTCTGGCCTCTCAACGTGTCATCGTACTTTCTAGCTGCCCCTCTAGTGTGGTCAAGTCCCTGCACTGTTCCCACATCAGCCACAGAGCATGAGGAAAGTGGGAGACGGTACTCAGAACTTGTCTTGGATTTGATCTTCTGTCTCCATGAGAATTTTGTGAATTTTAAATGGTCCCAGAACAAACAAGAGCCTGACCTGCATCTCATGATCTTTTTAGCTGGTTTTCTGTATTCCTGAACATTCTCTCCTGTTTCTCACCCCTTGAGTTTTCTCTTTCTCTTGGTTGTAGATCCAGGTATTAGACACAACTCCCTGTTACTCCCAGTGCCTGGTGTGGGCTGACACACAGTAGGAACTCATCAAAATCTGGTGGAAAATAAAGCATACCAAATGAGTTTCCGAATCAGGCCATCTGCTTTCGTGAAAATCATTTCTGGCAGAATTTTAATGAGATTCAAGTATGTTGAGTGATTTACAGAGTTGTTCAACATACACTCAGTCCATCTTGATCTTTTTTTTTTTTTTTTTTTGCTTAAGGGTGGGGGTGGAGAAGTGACATCCTTCAGGGAAAACAAGTCTTGGAGCTGGAATTTGCAACCTGGGGCCTGCCAGGGCCCAGAAAATGACCACCGCTGTAACACGAACCCAGCCTGTCAATGTGAGTATGATAGTTTTAACGTTCCCCAAATCTTGCAAAACGTGTGTCCAATTAACCACTACTGAAGGGCCTTATTTATAAAATAATACTTTTGTGGTCAGGTTGCACTTTTTCCATTCATTTCTGGTACACGGGCTCGAGTTGCAGATTCTGCCTGTGATTAATAGACACAAACACTGGATTTCTGCTGGCCTCCGCAGCTCTGGGTGGGGTCTGGCCAGAGTAGCTTTCCGTGTGGAACTCAAGAAAGAGACTTCTCCTCTTCTTTTGGCCTCTCCTGCAGAACCCGGGGCAGAGGGAGGATCAAAGAAGTGCTGGATGGGAGGGGATGTGAACTGTAGAGGAAAAGTCATTTTTCTTGGATAGAAGTTGGGTCCCACTGCCGTGCGATCCAGGCAGGCCCCTGACACATCCCATCGGCTAATTGGAGGGGGAAGTCTGCAGAATTTTGTGGTATGTGGGAAATAGCTCCCTGGCCCACTCAAGGGTTTGGTTTCCTTTCATAAAGCCAGTTTTATTCCTGTTAATGCTGTGTGCACTGTTGAATTACTTTAATGGAGGCAAAGTTCAGTTGGTGAGGATTTAGAATTTGGAGCTGGCAGGACACACAGGGACAGTTTGGTTCAGGGGTGGACAAGCTTTTTCTGCAAAGTACCAGATAATAAGCATCTCCAGCTTTGCGGGCCAGACCATCTTGCATTTACTCAACCTGCTTTTGCAGCCCTGGGAAATATGTAAACAAATGGATAAAGCTGTTCCAATAAAACTTTATTTACAAAAGTGGGTGGCTGGGTGGAGTTGGCCCACAAGCCCTAGTTTGCCAAGCCTGGTTTAGCCCAACAGGAACTGGGATGCACAAATTGAAGCAAGCTGACCACTTCACCCAGGGACTAAGTAAATTCTCTATCAGTCAGTTCATTTCAATCGCTCAGTACTGTCCAACTCTTTGCGACCCCATGGACTGCAGCACATCAGGCTTCCCTGTCTATCACCAGCTCCCAGAGCTTGCTCAAACTCACGTCCATTGAGTTGGTGATGACATCCAACCATCTCATCCTCTGGCATCCCCTTCTCCTCCTGTCTTCAATCTTTCCCAGCATTGGAATCTTTTCCGATGAGTCAGTTCTCTGCATCAGGTGGCCAAAGTATTGGAGTTTCAGCTTTAGCATCAATCCTTCCAATTAATATTCAGGGTTGATTTTCTTTGGGATTGACTGATTGGATCTCCTTGCAATCCAGGGGACTCTCAAGAGCCTTCTCCAACACCACAGTTCAAAAGCATCAATTCTTCGGCGCTCAGCTTTCTTTATAGTCTAACTCTCACATCCATACATGACTACTGGAAAAACCATTGCTTTGATTAGACGGACCTTTGTTGGCAAAGTAATGTCTCTGCTTTTTAATATGCTATCTAGGTTGTTATAGCTTTTCTCCCAAGAGGCAAGTGTCTTTTAATTTCATGGCTACAATCACCATCTGCAGTGATTTTGGAGCCCCTCTCTTGTCTATATTGTATGTGAACTTGAGTCTACTGTCAATGATGTGCAAGGACGATAACTCTGGTTGAAGTTAATTTCTCTTTCAAGCCCCCGTTCCAGGGAGCAGAAACCTAACTTGAGGGGTTTGGGTTCCTCCTTTTCCTGGAGCAGAGCTGAGGGAGCCCATCTAGCTCCAAGTGAGTGAGTAGGATCTGATCCAGGTTGTCCTGGGCACTTGCTGAGCCTGCCCCTTTCCCCTCCACCCTGGGCTTAGCTCTCAATGGTCACACCTGTGCAGTCTACATATTGAGAGCAAAACCTCCCCAGGGTCCTGGGTCCCTGGGCCACATTGGCAGAGCAGCCCGAGGGCCTACAGCAAGCCTTCTTTGGATGCTGTGAGGTTTGGAGCTAAAGGAACTCTGTGAAACTCCCATGCACACCAGACAGAGGTTGCTGAGACAGCTTCCCCTTGTGTATCTCAGGATGCCAGGAGCTGGCTGTTCCCTGAATCCTCTTCTACAAATGACTGGCATAGGTTTTTCTCTATTCTCAGATCTGTAAAGTAATAGGAGGTTCTATCACTCACCTCTACCTAATATTGGGAGTCCTAGGGAAAGGGAGGGCACAGCCCTCTGGCACTTTCCTCTCTGTGTTAGTCAGCTACTGATGCACCAGTGCTGCATAATACACAGTTCCTAAACTCAGTGGCTTGAAGCACAAAGATGGGTTGAATATAGCTCAGCTGACCTTGGCTGGGCTCTGTTGGGGTTTGCTTCAGTCTGAGGGTCTGCTGGGCTGGGTTGCAGATCTCAGACTGGGCTCACTCAGCTCCATGTGTGTTTGCTCTGAGGCTCAGACTGAAGAGACAACAGCTGATCCTGAGGTTAGTCTTCTCCAGATGGGTCACTGGGGCACAAGTGCTAGCCAAAGCCTGCACATACTTTGACTGCCACTGCTGGTGTCACATCCACAAATGTTCACTGGTCAAAGCAAATTACATGGCCAGGTCCATGGTCAACCGAGTCAGGAGGGATACTCTGCCCATAGAGTGCAGGAGAGAGGAGTGATTGATGCTGGACAATAATCCAAATAATTGCAACCATCACTCATATCTGTTAGAAATGTTTTTATTCAGCAAAGAATAGAACACACCTCGATGTAGCTCAAATAAAATATTTAGTAACCCCACCAGTTGTGTGGTGAGAGACGTTTCCAAGATCGGTTTGATGCCTTTTCTTCAGCAATGACCTCAGCTTGGCCTCCATCCGGCCTGAAACCCCCCACACTTGGTGCTGTCTCATGGTGGCAAAACGGCTGCTGAGCTTCCAAGTCAAGCATCCTAGCATGATGGCATTCTGAGCAGGAGAACAAGGCAAGCTCTTTTCCCACACACCTTGCCCTTATCAGGAAATTTCACCTTTACTCTCAGTTCCAAGCAACCCTGACTCCTCTGCCCCCTGAGGCCCTTTGTCTCACGTTGACAGTTACAAAGTCTGTGAGTAAAGAACCATTTGAGATGAGAGAGGAGACCAGGAATTGTATCACCATTTGTTTGTGATGCAGCATTGTGGATGCCAATGCACCAGAGATGCCAGTGCCCCAGAACCTGTGAGGGTGGTATGCTCCATGACAAATACACTTTGCAGACCTGATTAAGGTTATGAATGTTAAGACAGAAGGATTATGCTGGCTTCTCTGGGAGGCTTACTCTAATCCCATGAGCCCTTAAAAGCAGGGAACTTTCTCTGGCCAGAGTCAGATGTGCGGCAGGTGAGAAGCCAAAGATTTGAAGCAGAAGAAGAACTTGACCCACTGCTGCTGGAGGGGCCACCTAGAAAGCACGAGAAGGAACTTGGGCAGCCTTGAGAAGCAAACCCCTGCCCCCTACTGTGGGAGTGGGGACTGCAGCCTGACGGCCACCAGAAGCTGAATCCCGGCAACAACCTGACGAGCTAGAAGCAGATTCTCCCCAGGAGCCTCCAGGACAACGCTCAGCCCCACCCAGCCGACATCTGGATTTTGGCCTTTGAGATCTGAGTGGACCAGCGCCTGCCTGACACCTGACCTGCTGAAGAACCGCAGCTTGTCAGCAGGAACTGATGTTACAGTTGATGTGAATTTGTTTGGGGAACAATAGAGAAAATACACAAATGGCATTTCTCTGTCCCACATCCAGGGCAGCCAAGCAGATGGTCCGGGTGTGACCCTTGGCCTCTGTGAGGAGGACACAGAACATGTTCTCTCTAGTGAGTGACCTCTGTCCAGTGGCTCTGTCTACTCCACGGCCCAGCGTTTTATAGGATGTGATGTCTGCCCCACCTAACTCAGAAACGCCTGGGATGACAGTGTCGTGCTTATTCCTGGGCCCACCACACACCTGCCAGTCTGACTCTCAGGATGGGGCCAAGTGCCAGCCTCCAGCTCCCCAGACTCTAGTTGAGCCCTGAGGTAGGTGGTGTTGGTGGGGTCTCCATCCCAGCTGAGCCGACTCCCCCTGGGGCAAGACCCTGCCTTCTAACATGTGCCCCTCAGCAGACAGGCAGGTACCCCTCCCCATCCCTATGCCAGGGAACCCCACACTTTCAACTGCAAACCCTACTTTCTCCAGCTGCTGGGCCTGGCCCAGCAAGTGACTGACTTGGGAGTTTATCCCAACACAGATTAGCTGGGGAGACAGAAGTGATCAGGGTCCTGTGGTGGGTGCGTGGAGATCCATCCTGCTGGGGCCCCCATCCCAGGACGCAGTCAGACATGTATTAGTGTTATCTGGAAAGAAAGACCAGTTCCCTACCCACCTGGCCCTGTCCATCATTGCCTGAGAATCGCTCACAGAGGTCACCCGGCACATCTGAGGAGTACCCGCAGGTGCTGCATCGGGTCGTTTGGGGTCATGTTCTCAGGAGTCATGACAACCAGAACATGTGGGTGAGGCCATGGCAGCAGTTGCCATAGTCACCATTCATCCCTCCATCACCTCCCTTTGGACATAAAACAGATGTCTTTCCAGGTAAATGAATGTAGTTAACATCATTTTCATGACTGCAGAGTATGGCCTCAGAAAGTCTGCAATCCTATGCCATTTAACATTTGACTGACTCTGTTTTCTCTCTTGTGATAAAGAGATTTGCAATAATAGCTTTTTTGGAGGGCCATGCCTCACAGATCTCTGAAAATTACTCATCGGTTCAAAAAGCAATGTTCTCTCCCTACCCAACCCCATGCATGCGAGTGAGGGTGCAGGCATGCACACCCTGCCCTGCTTCTTCTGGCTCCCGACTGAATCCGCATGAGAAGCAGTGAAGCTCCTGCAGGTGGGAGCAGACACCTCTGCTCCAGCAGGAAGTGGCAGCTGAACCCTCACGGGGCTACAGGAGCTCCAGGCAGGGGGACGGCACGTCTACAAGAAGCTCAAGTAGATTTCCCAAAGCACAACGTCATTCATTTGTTTTGTTTTCTGGTGGGAGTAAAATGGGCACCATAAAACTCACCCCATAAAACTCAGGTCATGGAAGACCTGTGACCCTTGGGGGATGAGCAAAAGAGAGTGTTTGAGGGAAGTGCAGACACCTTTGGAGTCACAGGCCAGCAGGAGCCTTGTTCTTGGCAGTAGAATCAAGAGGCCTTTGACACAGGGATGGGGGGTATGGGAGAAGTTGCGGGGCGGGGGGTGAAGCTAACTCTCTTTTACATACAGGATGTATACAAAAACACATTCTGTATGTGCTCCATCTTGAACCTTCCTATGCAAAGTCCAGGTCTGGTTGTCCCTCTCTCTTCCTGCCATCCCTCTTTTCACCTCTCTGCACAGCTCAAAGGAGCTGGCTCCCCATATTGCTCCAGAGGATTAGTAGACTGAGCTCCCCAGAAGTTCATCTGCATGAGCTCTTGTTACCAATGGGCACCTAGCAGGCTGAGCCTGCCCTCCTTCCACTAGTTTTGAACTTCTGCGATGCCAGATTCACCGGTGGTCCTGGGAATCCCAAGTCCAGGGTAGAAGGTGTTCTGTTGGCACTTTTTATTTTTTTAATATTTTATTTATTTGTTTGTTCACACTAGGTCTTAGTTGCAGCATGTGGAATCTAGTTTCCCGACCAGGAATTGAACCCAGGCCCCCTGCATTGGAAGCATGGAGTCTTACCCACTGAACCACCAGGGAAGTCCCACAGGCTGTTACTGATGGAGTCTCTGCTGTGTGCTGACCTCTGGCAAGCTGGGGCCTCAGAGTGAAGCAGAGACAAACTGAATCGTAGTGGTGACTCCCCAGAAGATGAGACAGAGAGCAAACAGAATAGGCAAACAGGCAAAGAAGGAAATTCTACAGGGTAGTAAGGGCCATGCAGTAGGTAAATAGAGCATTGAGGGAAGGAGTAACCAGGACGGGGATGGTCAGTTGGGGAAGGAAGCTTCCTTCAAGGAGCTGGGGAAACCACAGCCCTTAAGGCGCTGGGTGCATTCAGCATATCTGAGGAACAAGAAGACCAGTAAGGCTGTATGATTGTGGGTGAAAAGAAAAACAACATGAGGCCAAACAGTGGGCAAAAGACAGGTGATGGGAAGTCTTGAACTACGGGTGAGGAACCTATGAAAATGGGAAACCTAGGGACTTTCCTGGCAGTCCAGTGGACCGTAAAGAAGTCTGAGCACCAAAGAATTGATGCCTTTGAACTGTGGTGCTGGAGAAGACTCTTGAGAATCCCTTTGACTGCAAGGAGATCAAACCAATCAATCCTAAAGGAAATCAACCCTGAATATTCATTGGAAGGACTGGTGCTAAAGCTGAAGCTCCAATCAGCCACCTGATTCAAACAGCCAAGTCACTGAAAAAGACCCTGATGCTTGGGAAAGATTGAAGGCAAAAGGATAAGGGAGCAGCAGAGGGTGAGATGGTTAGATAGCACCACAGACTTAATGGACATGAATCTGAGCAAACTCCAAGAGACAGTGAGGGACAGGGAAGCCTGGTGTGCTGCAGTCCATGGCCTACAAAGAGTCAAACATGACTTAGCAACTGAACAATAACAACAACCAGTGGTTAAGCCTTGACCTTCCAATGCAGGGGTGGGTCGAGCCCCAGGGACTGGATCCCTGTTTGGGGAGCTAAGATCCCATATGCCTTCAGCCAAAATACCAAAGCACAACACGAAAGCAATATTTTAACAAATTCAATAAAGACCAAAAATGTGTGTCTGACTGATCTCATGGACTGTAGCCCACCAGGCTCCTCTGTCCATGGAATTCCCCAGGTAAGAATACTGGAGTGGGTAGTCATTCCCTCCTCCAGGGAATCTTCCCAACCCAGGGATCAAACCCACGTCTCCCATACGGCAGGCAGGTTCTTTACTATCTGAGCTGACAGGGAAGCCCAACACTACTGCAGTGGGCAGCCTATCCCTTCTCCCGAGGAACCTCAGACCCAGGAATTGAACTGGGGTCTCTTGCATTGCACGCGGATTCTTTACCAGCTGAGCTACCCGGGAAGCGCAAAGCCTAAAAGTTGCCCACATCAAAAATAAATAAATAAAATAAAGAATATTGGAAGCCTAGACCCCCCGTAGGATGCCTGCCCTCACCCTCTCTCTTGGATGGTGCATGGCTGGCTGATGCCCCAGGGAGCATGGAAGCCCATGATAGGAAAGTCCTGATCACGACTTGGGTTGAGAGATGAGTAAGAAGTAAACTTTTCCTGTGTGTATATTTCCAATGGCTGCTATTGCAAACTACCCAAAACTCAAGGGCCCCTAACAGCACAAATGTATTATTTTCCAGTCCTGAAGATCATAAGTTTGAATATCATGGTGTTGGTTGCCTCCTGGAGGCTCTAGAGAAGAATCTGCTGTCTTTCCAGCTTCTAGAGATGCCTGAATTCAAGGTTCTTGCCTCCACCTGCAAAGCCAGGGATGTGGCATCTTCAAATCTCTCTCATTTCTTTCTGAGGCACATCTTCTTGACTCTGACCCACATGCCTCCCTCTTACAAGGAACCTCGGGCCCACCCAGAGGATCCAGGCTAATCCCCCATCTCAAGGTCCTTAATCACATCTGTAAGATTCCCTTTGCTGTGTATTATTATTCACAGGCTTTAGAAATTAGGACATGGTGATCTTTGAGGGGCCTTCATTCAGCCTGCCACCCCGAGTTAAGCGGCTGAGGACTGCGGATTATTTGTTACGTCATCGCACAGGGGTTACTCTTACTATTGCGCGGGGGTGTAAGGTTGACTACCATATCGAACATCTCCATCTGCTAATCATGCCATGCTCAGACCTGAACAGAAATCAAAGAAAAGTGAAATAAACTTTCTTGGAAGGACAGAGATTCTGCTTTAAATAGTTTTATTTACTGATGATTTTTGGCTGTACTGGGTCTTTGTGGCTATGTGGGCTTTCCTCTCGTTGTGGTGAGTGGGAGCTACTTTCTAGTTGCTGTGAATGGGCTGCTCGTTGCCATGGCTTCTCTTTTTGCAGAGCATGGGCCCTAGGGCACCAGGCTTTAGTGGCTGTGGCACGCGTGCTCAGCAGTTGTGGTTCTCGGGCTCTAGAGCACAGGCACAATAGTTGTAGTGCATGAGCTTCACTGCTCCAAGGCACGCGGGATCGTCCCTGACCAGGGATCAGATCCATTGTCTCCTGCATTGACAGGCAGATTCTTTACCCCTGAGCCACCAGGGAAGCCCCATAGATTCTTTGAGTGGAATGAGGATGTTCACTAGGAGTTGCTCTGTAGAAAATTCCAGTTGCCAACATCTGATCCTAATGGTAAAAGGAAATAGGACTAAAATTCAGGGGAAACTACCACCTATTCCTACTCAGCTACCAAAAGGCTCAGAGCAATTTTCTTTCCCTCAAAGAGCCTCATTTACATCCTCTATAAAATAAAGGGCTTCCCTAGGTTCAGAGTCAGAAAACACAGCACTCAGGCTTCCCCTGGACCACTCTGTGCCCATCAAAGACAACCAATCAATCGCAGCAGAGCACTCCATCTCATTTAATTCAGCTCAGCTCGAACGCTTGCTCAGTGCACCGCTCCAGGCAGGCACTGCCATCGAAGGGGTCAGCCCGCAAGATGGGAACCAGCTGAATTTGGGGGCCTCGACAGCCTCGAAGCTCTATTTTATTTTTTGCATTCTATGAACCTCTGATTATGTGAACAATCTTATCCTAGCAGGATGGAGTGCAGCCAAGCTGTGAAATCTCAGAATGTTTCTTCCAACGATTACAGTGACTCAGCCTCCAGACCCACCTAAAGACAGCCCCAGACATCTTTACCTGGGAGGCAGTTGCGCCCCCCACCCGACCCTCTTGTAGCCCAGTTTCTCAATGACATGTTTCAACTTTCCCTTCCTCTGGTTTGGGGTAGGGAAAGGGCTATTCACTTTAGAACCGTGGAATACAAATAATATTTCTCTTGGAGAATTTTCTCATTCCCAAGGCCGTTTTGCTGGGTTCCAGGAGTTCACAGACATCACAGGGTGTTGTTCAGCTGTATTTCTTAAACCCACAGGGCCCACTGAATACTCATTCACACCCATGGGCTCACACGTGTGTTCTCACTTACTTCAAGCCTTCCTTCTCCTCCCTCACAGCCACTTTACCTCTTTATACATTTGCTTCTCTCTTTTTTTGAGATTGTTTTTTTATGTAGACCATTTTTAAAGTCATTATTGAATTTGTTACAATATTGCTTCTGTTTTATGTTTTTGTTTTTTGGCCATGAGCCATGTGGGATCTTAGCTCCCCAAGATTGAATCTGTACCACCTGCATTGGAAGGAGAAGTCTCAACCACTGGACCACCAGGGAAGTCCCTCATTTCTTCTTTTTGATGATCCCAATTAAACAGACTCCTGGGACATGGGATGGGCTTCTCTTCCCTGGCAGGGCTACTGATCTCTGAAAACTGGTCCTTTCTCTTTCATCTGTACGTGTGTGTCATGTAAACATTTTTTGCCCAAGTTTTTCTGCATTTGCTATAATCATCAGAGTGTTTTATGAAGTGCTGATATTTGAATGTCTGATTTGTCTGAACGTTATATTTTTAAAAAACAGGATCTGACAATCATCAAATCCTACTTACATAATTGGCATTTAAGAAGTTAATTAAGTCAAATTACATAATAATGGTTTATTACAGGCAGAGGTGCTGGGGGCAGGCTGTCAGCTGAGTGACCTTGGTTAAGTTATTTAATCTACCTGAGCCTCAATTTCATCCAAAAATGAGGATAATGATAGTATCTATTTTTCACAAAATCTGCTGATTATCTCTCACTATGCTTCTCCCCTTCTCCCTTAGCAAGAAAAACCCTGATTATTACCTGGTCCTACAACCAGCTGGAATGAACTCTATCGATTGCAGCTTTTCCTACACCAAAGTCACATGACTGAATTAGGCTAAAAGGGACATAAACTAATATGTTATGCAACTTCCAGAAAGTGTGCTGAGGGAGGGAATGTGCCCTTCTTTGTTGCTTCTTCCTCCTTGCTGGCTGGAATTTTATGTAATGGCTGGATCACCAGCAGCCATCCTGGACCATGGGGGTGACCTTAGGCATGGAGGTCACACATGGTAGAACAAGAAGGAAGGAGTGAGGAGTCTACCAATCCCAGCTTAGCCTTGCTTACTTCTGAATTTTTTTAATTTTCTCCAAACCACTGATAGTTTGAATTTTCTCTCACTTATATTGGACTTGACCCTAATGGATACATTTACCTCAGAAGAAGGTTATTGTGGAGATTAAATGGGTTAAGAGTTGGGTGAACAGCTTAAAACGCTTAGTACATGGTCTGGGACAAAGTTAGTATTCAATATATGGTAGTTACTAGTCTCATTATTATTTTAAGCAAAAATAGGGTCACAGGCAAGTGCTACATCTCTCACAAGAGAAACCCAAGCTGATTTGCATGTTGAATATGAGTGTATATTGCTCTGAATGTGTCACAGTCCCTGACCCATTTGGACCCAGACCCCATATTCCATACTTCATGACCCTACTAGGTTTTCCAGATAAAACAAAGAATTCTCAGATTTGAACTTTAGATCAACAACAAATAATGTTATAGTATGAATATTTTCCAAATGTCACAGGTCGTTGTTCAGTCGCTAAGTCACACGAGACATATTTGTACTAAAACACTATTCTCTGTTGATCTGAAATTAACGTTTAATTGGAATTTCTGCATTTTTATTTACTAGGCAACCCTAGAACCCACCCCATCTTGGTAGCTGATTGTTGTTCAGTTGCACAGTCATGTCCGACTCTTTGCAACCCCATGGACTGCAGCACATCAGTCTTCCCTGTCCTTCACCATATCTCAGAGCTTGCTCAAACTCAGGTCTGTTGAGTCGGTGATGCCATCCAACCATCTCATCCTCTGTTGTCCCCTTCTCTTCCTGCCTTCAATCTTTCCCAGAATCAGGATCTTTTCCAAAAAGTCAGCTCTTAGCATGAGGTGGCCAAAGTATTGGAGCTTCAGCTTCAGCATCAGTCCTTTCAATGAATACTCAGGGTTGATTTCCTTTAAGATTGACTGGTTTGATGTCCTTGCAGTCCAAGGGACTCTCAAGAGTCTTCTCCAACACCACAGCTCAAAAGCTGGAGTAAGAATGGTTACAGATCAGGATCCTGAGGCGCAGACCCTGACACAGCATTCCTGTGCGGGAAGTTTCCTGGGAGAGTTTTGGGGATGAACATGTATCTGGGAGATGTTGGGTTGTGATGCAGTCACAACAAAGTCCCCACTGACCCCCTGAGGGAGCTCTGGAGTTGGATGCCCTGTAGAATGGTCACGGACATGGACAATGGGTCTGGACATTTATTCTTTGACTTTGGCCAGTCATTGGATGCAGGCGACCAAAGAAGGGGCCAGACCTTGGGGGTTGTGGCTGTCAGGGGCTGAAAGTGGCTCCTGGAGAGGGGCTCGGCTAAGAATTATCAGTCACTGGCACCCCAATAGCCCTAAAAGAAGACTCCCAGTGGCACACACTGGTATTCCCTACAGGCCTAGACAATGATCTCAGCAGAGGCTGCTGGTGGCCTGGCCACCAGGATCCCGGTGTTCCTCTGCCTGGGACAGCTATGCCCATCAGGGACACACAGAACTTTTGGTGATGACCAAGCAACCACATCATTTCAGGGAGTTGAGAAAAAAAGGCTTCAAAAGAGAAGGAGTCTGTGACCAACTCACAGTGGTGACCCCTTAGGAGAGGGACATGACAAGCCCATTTCTATGTGGGAACTCCTGTAACCAGGACCCTAGAGTCATCTGGAATCCTGAACAAGCTTCTCAGTCTGTATGCCAGTCTCAGAACAGAGTTTCATATGAAGAAGCACAGTCCAGGGACCAAAAGTTATTAAAAAGGAATTGATATTCATCAGCTTCAAAAAAGAACATAGAAAAGGGTCCAGGTCACACCCACAGCCTCATTTCTCAGATTCTCCCTTCTTCTCTCCTAACCTCCTGGCCCCTTCTACTGCTCTGGAACCTCTCGCCTGCCTCCAGACTTGTCAAATCCTTGCTGTGCTTGGTTACTCAGTTGTGTCTGACTCTTTGTGACCCCATGGACTGTAGCCCATCAGGCTCCTCTGTCCGTGGGAATTCTCCAGGCAAGAGTACTGGAGTGGTTTGCCATTTCCTCCTCCAGGGGATCTTCCCAACCCAGGGATCGAACCCAGGTCTCCCGCAGTGCAGATGAATTCTTTACCGTCTGTGTCAAATGCTTACATCTCGCCATTCCTCCTCTTTCATGTCTCTTCATTATGTGGATTGATGGCTTTTCTAGGTAGGTGATAGCCACTTTGGTCCCAGGTTTTCATCCCTTTGCTTGCCCCATTCTTCAAATTTTCATTCCCAAACATCTGGCAAATACATCATTTTGAATTAATTTGGGGATATCAGGGTGCAGCAGAGGCAGAAACACTTCCATATCAATAAATCTTACTCTCATCACAAAGATAATTAAAAAAAAATCCTGCCGTTTATTGAACAAATACTACGTGTCAGGCTATTTAGTCCTCTTGTAAAATCCCTGCTGTGTAGAGAATATCTGTACCGATGTCCAGGTGTACTGAACCCTAAAGTCCACCCCATTCTATACCTCTCTAAGAAACAAACAAACAAACAAAAACAAAGCTTGGGATGACAAGTTTGCAGGAGATCTTCTGCAGTGCCTGTTAAGGCTTTAATGTACCCTATTTTTCTATCTCTCTTTAGCTACACAGTGCCACAAAACCCCAAACAAACAACACAACAAAAACTAAAAACAAACCAAAAAAATTTCCCGAATGCCAGCCACATTCCAGCATCCCTTTGAAAGGAGAAGCTGTTGTTGTTTTAAAGTAGCTTTCAGTAGACCTCTATAATACATGGGAAACAAACATTTCAGAAACAAGCTCTGAGAGAATCATTTTCCTGTTGCTAGACATACGGGATGGTCTGGTGGTGAATATTTTAGCTCTTTGTCGTGGTCACTGTTTTAGCTCTTTGTCTCGGTCACTGTTTTAGCTCTTTGTCTCGGTCACTGTTATTGTCTCCTGCTTACCAGGAGACAGTTTTTAAAGGCTGAAATTACAGGCACCTTTGCTGGGAAGCAGGATTCCTGGGCAGGTGATAGGCAGTGGAATAATCTCTGAATCTCAGAAAAAAAAAAAAGCAGTTCTTTTCTTAAGAATGTTCCCAGTTCTGCACTGAGAGGGCCTCAAGGTATGATCTAGCCTCTTGTTTGTCATTCTGAGGCAGGTAGGGTCCTGTGAGATAAGCAGATACTGGCCTGCAAGAGATGGTGACCGGTGACTCAGGGATCTCCACCTTCAACAGGGCGGCCGGTGGGGGCCTCCAGAAAAGCAGGCTCCACCACTGATGGGAGCACCCGGGGTGAATGGGGAGCTCCTGGCCTGACGGACCAAGAGTGAATTCCTGACTTTCTTGGAATGTGGGGCTCCGGCAGCAAGGAGGGGAGTTACGGAAAAGGAGGCTGGTGTTTCCTTCTAGGGTATGCCATGCGTGTCTGACTCATGGCGGACCTTGTCCAAGATGGTTAAAAGATGTGCGTGAGGGAATTCCCTAGTGGTCCAGTGGTTAGGACTCAGAGCTTTCACTGCCGAGGACCTGGGATCAATACATGTTTGAGGAACTAAGATCCTACCACAAGCTTCGCAGCATAGCCCCCCCCTAAGAAAAAAAAGAAGTGTGTGTGTGTGAGTTTCTATGAGAACATAAATTTTGCTCATTTTGAATATAAATACACATCTCTAATAAAAACAGACTTGGGATTCCTGGATGTCCCCCGGTTCAGGTGATATCCAGGGTCTGTGCCCATCTCTGGTCTTTGGCTGCAGCGAATGTCAGGCTCTGTGGTCTGACTGCCAGCCCCTCCCACTGCTTCTCCTCTCCCATCTCCGCCTTCCCCCTTCCCGCCCTGTCACAACTCCCAGCTCCAACCCCAACCCCGAAGTTCTGAAAGGCTCTCCCCAGCTCGGGTCCCAGTAATCTCTCACCCAAAGCCCCAGTGACACTCAGAACCCTAACCGTCCATGTGCTTGGAGTCCCCATCAGAAGCCCCTGGGACTCTATAGACTCCCCCTGAGGCAACAAGCCGAGCCTCCTCCAGGGCAGGTGCTCAGCAAATACAGCCGTCTCTGCTGGCCACCCTGTGTCCACCTCTTTCCCTCTAGCTTCCAACCGAACTGCCCTCCTGGGTCCCCCATAACTCAGGGTGAAAGACATGTGTGTGTGGGAACCTTTCACCCCCAGACGGTGATAGAACCCAGCTGGACAGGAGGCAAAGACCGTGGGCTCTACACATCCTCCGTGCTCACAGCTGTGCCTGGCTGCATCCTCAGCCCCCTCTTCCAGGCCAGATCACATCTACACGTGACCACAGGTGCTGAGCGTGCAAGGAAGCAAAGCAGGGAGCTGGCAGTGTAAGGGCAGAGGTCAGGGTGGTTCAGCCCTTGGAGAGCTCCTATTTCCATGCAGCAAAGGGAGGAGGCCTGGGAGGGAGCCATCAACCCAGGAGACCTGGAATTTAACCTTCTGGGCTGCCAGCGCCTGCCATTCCACTTCACGTGTGGGATGATCCCTTCCCAGGCAGGGATGAGCATTCAGCTTCCTGGAGCCCTCTTGTCAGGCAGGGAGGGATTCCTGGCTGGGAGTGAAGGGGTCAGAAATGCCAAACCCTCCTGGCCAGGAGCAAAGTGAAAGTGTTAATTGCTCAGTCAAGTCTGACTCTCTGCAACCCCATGGACTGTGTAGCCTTCCAGGCTCCTCTGTCCATGGAGTTCTCCAGGCAAGAATACTGGAGTGGGTTGCCATTCCCTTCTCCAGAGGATCTTCCCAACTCTAGGACTGAACCCGAGTCTCCTGCATTGCACATGGATTCTTTACCCCCTGAGCCACCAGGGAAGCAAGCATCTGGGTAAATTTTAGAATCAATTTGTGCCCTTCCACTGGCCTTTGGCATTCAGCAGGCCCAGCAGAACACACATGGTAAAGAAAGCTCTGAAATAACAGGACTAGCACACAAAGATAACATAAAAAATACAAAGAGTGTGGTGGGGCTCAGAATAGAACCAAACTGAAAATACCAGAGATGTGCATAAGAGGGGACATTTTTTAAAAAGTAGCGCAGTCACAAAAGATAATTCCAATTCTTGGAAACCAGTGATGTGCCTGGTCAGACAATATGACATTCTTGTCTCTGCAGATCAACATAGCTGAATATTGGTGAAGTCAGGCAGTTCAAATGTTGACCTGTGTTTATATAGAGGTCAACCATAATATAAGTGAAAATGCAGGTACTTAAACGATAAGCAAATAAGATCAAGTAGGCTTGCGGCTCCCTGTCTAAGACATATCTTGGCCCCCCATCTCCACATCCCCAGCATCCATCTGGTCCTGGGCACCATCCTCGCTCTCCTGGACAACCCGAGCCATCTCCCCTCCCCTCTCCCAGCTGCCAGCCTTGCCAGGTGGACTTTTAAACACACAGATGTGTTCCCATCCAAGCCTGCCCAAACCTTTGAGAACTCCTCTTTGCCCTACGATAATGTCCAGGGCACAGCCGGAACAACTCCACCATTGGCCACCCCGCCTCTAGCTGCTTGTCCTTCCTCGAGGATGCTGTGTTCTGCTTTGCCTCCAGGACCTTCCACACACTGTCCCTGTGTGAGGAGTACAGACCAGACCCGGTAATGACCCTTCTTTGGGCATTTACCTCATGCCAAGCAAAATTCTAATCCTCGTAATGGCTCCATCATTTCTGTTACGAGTTTCAGAAAATGGAGGGTCGGAGTGGCTCCTGAGTGTGGGTGATGGGAACCCAGGCAACCTGGCTGCAGAACTTATGCTCCCAGCCACTTCACAACCCGTGACTCTCTATGGCCGCACCTTCAGCTCCAAGAGTGGGGCCAGGTGAACTGCACAACCAGGCCCTGGAAAGAGTTCTCATCAGCACCTCCTGGGCATTGGGAGGGGTGTGAGGCCCTTGGCCTCAGGCAGGGTGGGATGGGGTGTGGGGATCTGGGTCTGAGTCCGACTCTGCTATTTCCTGGCTGAGGTCCTGGAGTCAATGGCCTAACTGCGTTGGGCCTCAGTTTCCCCTTCTGTAAAGTGGGAGTTAAAGACAGTATCTCACTCCTGTGGCTGAGGTGGGGGAGAGGGATGATGCAAATCGAATACTGAATGCCTGGCTCACATCAAGTCAAGTCTCGGCAAACTGTAGCTCTTTTTAAATATCATATAGTAACATATATATGTGGAATCTAGAAAAATGGTGTTGTGTGTTAGTTGCTCAGTCCAACTCTTTGAGACCCCATGGAATAGAGCCTGCCAGCCTCCTCTGTCCATGGAATTCTCCAGGCAAGAATACTGGAGGGGATTACCAGTGGAGATGCAGGAGATGTGAGTTTGATCCTTGGGTTGGGAAGATCCCCTGGAGGAGGAAATGGCAACCCACTCCAGTATTCTTGCCTGGAGGATCCCATGGACAGAGGAGCCTAACAGGCTACAGTCCATCAGATCACAGAGAGTCAGGCACAACTGAGCGCACACACAATGAGAACATACTGTGCAGCGCAGGGAACTCGACTTTATTCTGTGGGGACCTGAATGGGAAGGAAGTCCAGAAGGGAGGGCATATACACACACATATAACTGATTCACTTTACTGTACAGCAAAAACTGATGCAACATTGTAAAGTAACTATATTCCAATAAAAATTAATTTTAAAAAAATTGTAGCTGCTCTTGCTATTTCTATTGTTATATTATCAT
Organism: Antilocapra americana; assembly: GCA_007570785.1. Classification (NCBI taxonomy): domain Eukaryota; kingdom Metazoa; phylum Chordata; class Mammalia; order Artiodactyla; family Antilocapridae; genus Antilocapra; species Antilocapra americana. The sequence goes on along the minus strand of ML660204.1, from coordinate 3,359,083 downwards.
CACCGTCATGACCTGTGCATGGACGATGAAATGGGGATCAGAGGGAAACTGTCTCCAGGAGCCATCAAGCTTTTTCTGGTCTCAGGGTCCCATGAATGGAAGCTCCCATTTTCTGAAGATTCTTTTTTTCTAGATCGGAAGCAGACCTCATTTGCAGGAGCTGACTAGCTTTGACCCCTGAAGCCCACTTCGCACAAGGAACCTCGTCTAAGCAAGTGACTCGAGAGCCCAGGCAGTGTTCCTGCCTTGCTAGACCCCACTTTCTCATCCATGCGACAGCGAGAGGTGGTGACCATGAGCTAAGAGGATGAGGTGAAGTTCCAGTCTGGTAACCAGCCCTGTTGGGCGGTTGGTCCCTGGGTGCTGTCTGTACCCTGAGACTGGGCCCCACCCTCTAGCCGGGTGGCCCTGGGCACAGCTTGTGGCGTCTCTTGGCCCTCTCATCGCTGATAGAGGGGGTGAGTCCTCTTTTCCAGGGTGTGTCTCCCCAGCCTCTCAGCATCAGAATGGAATGAGAACACTACTTTCTCATCGCTCAGGCTGGGCGTGGGCTTCTTCCCTGTGCCTTCCAGCTTCCTGAGGTGTGCCCGAGCCCACGAGAACAATTATGTCTAATATTTATTGAGCACTTCTCCGGGCCTCTTCTTCCTCCTCACGGCAACCCTGGCAGTGGGTGGCCTTAACCCCTTCCTGACAATGACCCGTGTGCACACAGAGAGGTTAAGCCATCTGCTCACATCTCAGAGCTGGTGAGAGGCCAGCAGAACACCCAAGTGACCGAGACCCACCCCGTGAACAGACGCACCATGAGTACTGATGGGAATGGTTCTGAGTCCCTGGCCCCTCCAAGCCCCCCACAGGCCCGCCAGACGTCACCCCGGTCTCCCCAGCTCTCCACATCTCTACATTCACTTCCCCAAACTGCCGCCCCGCAGCTGTCCCTCTCCCCAGCTCTGTGGGGACTGGGAGGGGGCACTGAGATCACGGGGAGGGGCCGCCCCACAGCCAGAGGCCTCACCCCAAAGCAGCTCTGGGGACCTTGCCGGCCCTTTGTCAGCCTCACACACTCATTAAACTGGGTTGAACCGAAGGTCAGGGTTTACTGCACATCCAGAAAGATCCTCGTTGCTCAGTCCAGCCCAGACACCAGCCCTGTGAAAGAGCTCTGGGCTCTCCCTGCCATTTCCACAGAAGTTTTTACGACTCAGTGGCTGAAAAAATCGGAACCAGCCGAGAGATGCTCTTGGCTCCCTGCAAGCCGGCAGCAAACTGGCCCAGTGGCCGGGAACCTCCAGGGCTGTGGCGGCAGGAGCCCAGCAGGGGCCCTGTGGCTCTTTCCTTGGCTGCACAGAGTCAAGTTTGCCTAGCAAAGGAATGAGAGAGGATGCAGCAGAAGGCAGAGGCAGGGAGACCTAGTGATCAGACCTGGAACATGAGTGATGTGTGTTGGAGGTTCTCCTGCAGACAGAGGTGCAGAGAGAAATAGAAATCCCAGGGCAGGTTCTCAAATTCTTCCTCCTCGCAGTAGATTTTTTAAGTGGCCCCATTCCCTACCACTTCCTCTAGCCTCACCCTTTGCTGTGACTGGGCGGCACCTCCCACTAACAGGTGGGGTCTGTCCTGCCTCCTGGAATCTGGGCTGGCCCGTGACTAGCTTCGGACAAGTCTTATGCATTAGGTTCCTCGGTCATGAGAGGCCTTGCGCACTTCCACTCTGGCTTTTGGATGCCTGCCTCTGCTGGGATATAAGCTGGAGCTGGCACCTGGAGGATGAGAGATGGGGAGGGGTGAGCGGGTATCTGGCACCCTTCCCACACCAGCCACACACCTAGGGAAAGAGTGGTGGGAGCTTGAGTCTGGATGATATAGTCAGAGCCCCTGGATCAAGCTATATGTATATCAGTATACTTCCTGACACCTCAGTTAGCCAGGAAAATATCTCCCTTGTCTTTCCCTAACCCAGCATGAGCAGGGTTTTCTGTTATTGGCCCAGAGAGGCCAAGATATTCGCATGAGGTCACACAGCAAATCAGGTCTGAGTCAAGACTGGACATGAAGATGCAGAGTCCCAGTTTAGGATTCCTTCCTCTTCCTTGTAGTGAAGAGGGTCAGCTGGCCTTGTTCCCACCCCTAAGCATATTTTACATGAATGTCCATGAACTTGAAAAGCAAAAGGAGACAGGGGTCAGAGTTTCAAAGCAATTAGGCTGGATTCTTACGAGGTTGTGCAAAGCAGTCTGGTCCAGGGGGACCTTGGCATCCCACACTAGGGAATTCCGGATCTGAGAGCCTCTGATTGGGGCTGAAAAGGCAAACAGCAGACTTGTGGTTACCTCTCGGGTCTGTGTCTTATTGGTTATGATACTTATGCTTCATAAACCTCTGTCCTTACTTTTAAACTGGTCATAGCAATATACCAATGTCATTCACCGAGTCATTTGACTAACAAGTATTGAGCAACTACTATATGCCTGGCACTCTGCTGAGCAGTGGAATTCAGGATGTGCAAGCGGGCAGAACCCCTGCCTGGTGCTTATGGCCTGGGAGTCTCAGGGTTGATGCAAAGGTTAAATGAAGACCACTCACAACCAAGGGAGTTTGTGCAGGTTGGAGGGGGCGTGGAACTCTGCATCTCAATTATGGGGGCTGTTACATTACTGTGTTTGTCAAAAGTACATTTACTAACAAAACAAAACTCTACATTTACTACACATAAATTCTAGCTCAGTAAATAAGAGATACGAAATTTCATTAAAAAAAACACAAACAAAAAACGAAGAACATCTTTCCTTCCCACTATAGGAGTTAGGCTTATTTTGCAAGTGAAGGAGATAAGCTTTAATACAATGAAAGATGGACTCATTAAATAAAAAATTCAAAACAGAGTCAGTCAGGTGGATATTTGGGGAAACAAAACCCCTAGTGGAGCGAGCAGCTGTGCAAAGGCCCTGGGGCAGCAATGTGCTCACTGTGTTCCAAGCACAGCAATGGCTGGGTGGGGCAGAGAGCTGGGAGGTGGATCAGAGGTGCAGCAGGAAAGTAGAGTCACGAGGACACCGGCCCAAGAATAGGACGTTGGGGGTTATTCTGAGCCAGATGGGAGCCAAGCCTTGAGGTGTGAGAGTGCTGTGACCAGGCAGGCCCCTTCCCCTGGCAGGCTCCATTCACAGAGCGGAAGGCACAGTGTGGTATGTTATAAGCAGCCGTGAGCACCAGGCCAGGGATTGTTTGTGAACAGAAGCTTTTAGCCCCATGTTGGAGTCATCCACACTTCCTTTCCACCTGCAGAGCTTTCCACCTTGGGGAAGCAACACCAGGGCCGTTATTTGGAGGATTTGCTTTCCTTTTTCTCTAACAACATAAAATGCTGACAAGTGAGAAGGACCCACCTATGTCCAAACCCACCTGTCTGTATCTCAGTCAGGATCACCAGCCATGAAACTGGAGACCAGAGACAGGGCCCCACATCAGACGGGCATCTTGGAGCCTTGGAGTGATACGCAGCCATATTTGCCAACAAGTTAAAAAAAAAAAATGATGTTTTGCATGATCCAGGATTTACACGGTGCAGTCTTGGAGGTGTCACCTTTCTCCCCTTTTCTATCTCAGCGATCATCTTAAATTCTACTCAAAACAAAGAACTCCCTGTTGGCAGTTAATCCTCAAAGGGGGAGCTTTGTTCAAGACTAAAAAAACCTCTTTCAACTATGTTGGCAAGGAGCTGGCATTCCTCATGCCAACCCGGCCTGGTATGTCCAGCTCCGACTACAAGCCTGCATTTGGGAGCTTAAGTTCATTTTTTTTTTCACCCCTTGCAAGGAGAGCTCTGTGTCACACGACCCATTTGTGGAGCAGGTAGAAGAGGTTGAAAGTGAAATTAGGACAGGAACTGGAAGAAAAGCAGGGGAGGGAGAAGGGGTTTAGAGTGCGCTGAGAGAAGGGAGGCTGAGGACAGTGGGGAGCCTGGGGCTTCAGGGAGCTTCCTTCTAGCCCAATGGACCTGTGAAAGGATCCATTTTGTATTCGTTTTCAGGGCTGCCTAATGAATGGCCACAGATGGTGGCTTGAAACAGCATCACCTATTTGCTCTCATTTCTGTAGGACTGGAGTTCACAGTATAACCGGAGCCCCTTCTCGAGGTCTCCCAGGCTCAACTCGCGGTATCAGCCAGCCTGTCCTCTCCTTTGAAGCTCTCATTTCTTTTCCAGCACACATGGTTGTAGCAAGATCCATTTCTGATGGTGGAGGGACTCAAGCCCTGTGTTCTCACTGGCCATCAGTTCCATCCTGGCGACATGGCCCCTTTTGCTTTCAAAGCTGCCAATGGAGATTCTCCTGTGTGTTAAATCCCTTATACTTGTTGTTCAGGAAAGATCTTGTCTCTTTCCAGGATTCATCTGGTCGGATCAGGCCCATGAGAACCAGCTCCTTTCTTAAGGACATGCTAAGCTGCTTCAGTCGTGTTTGACTCTCTGCAGCCCCATGGACTATAGCTCGAGGCTTCGCTGTCCAGGGGATTCTCCAGGCAAGAATATTGGAGAGGGTTGTCATTTCCTCCTCCAGGGGATCTTCCTGACCCAGGGATCAAACCTGCATCCCTTATGTCTCCTGCATTGGCAGGTGGGTCCGTTACCCCTAGCGCCACCTGGGAAGCGCTTCTTAAGGTCACTTCTTAAGACCCATAACATATCTGTCCACAGGCCCAGCTCCTGATGCTGACAAGTATGCTAAGGGGTCATCCTAGAAATCTGCCTGCTCGATTTCTTCATGGTCCTGAGTGGACTTTCAGGGGCACTTGCTGATGCCAGGCCTCAGAAGCACCAGCTGTGAGCCTGAGAAAGCCTCAAACTCTCTATCAAGGCGGGGAGCTGGGGACTGAGACTGGGAGTCAGATGGACAGGGGCATGGATCTTAGCTCTTGATCACATGACTGTCCATTAGGGTGGAATGGGTTATGCTGTGGTAACAAACAGTCCCCACATTAAATAACTCAAACTCCAAGGTGTACCTCTCATCCCTAACATGCACCCAATGCAGAGCAGCAGAGGGACAGTGCTCGCCACGGGGACCCAGGGGCCCAGGCAGACAGAGCAGCCACCCTCTCGGTTGTGACCAGTAGCCAAATGCGAGGCAAAAGAGGATACAGTCAAAGCAAATAGCCCGGCCACATCCCACCCCGAGAAGGCAGGGAAGTGCTCACAGAAATAGTGAGCTGGGCTGTTTCTGAACAGCCCTCACGAAATGGGTAGGTGCTCTTTGATGCTTTTCACCTATATCTGAGCCTCAGTTTTCTCAAATGTAAAATGGATGCAAGAGTGCAGACTACAGAGGTGAGGATAAACAGGCACTGAGGGCTTGATAGAGCAAAGGCCACATGTGAACTGGGTGGTATGAACATTTCCACTTTATCAAGGAGGAAACTAAGGCCCAGAGAAGGGAAGGTCACACACAGGCAAGTGGTGGGTTTGAATTCAGGTCGACCTGACATCGGGATTCCCAGGTAGCGCTAGTGGTAAAGAACCTGCCTGCCAATGCAGGAGACATAAGGAGATTGACATATCAACCCCTGGGTTGGGAAGATCCCCTGGAGGAGGAAATGACAACCCACTTCAGTGTTCTTGCCTGGAGAATCCTATGGACAGGGGAGCCTGGTGGGCTACGGTCCATAGGGTTGCACAGAATTGGACATGACTGAAATGACTTAGGGTCGCACAGAGGCATGACCTGACCTCAGTGCCCTCTCTCTACCCTCCCGTGCTGCTGCTGCTAAGTCGCTTCAGTCGTGTCCAGCTCTGTGCGACCCCATAGTCAGCAGCCCACCAGGCTCCCCCGTCCCTGGGATTCTCCAGGCAAGAAGATTGGAGTGGGTTGCCATTTCCTTCTCCAGTGCATGAAAATGAAAAGTGAAAGTGAAGTCACTCAGTTGTGTCTGACTCCTAGCGACCCCATGGACTGCAGCCTACCAGGCTCCTCCGTCCATGGGATTTTCCAGGCGAGAGTACTGGAGTGAGTTGCCATTGCCTTCTCTGAGATACCCTCCCTAGGAGCCCCTTATTTGACTTTCAGCTCCTGCCTCCAGGCTTCTTAGATCAGCACAGTCTCAAGGCCTGATTTCTTTCCAGCCTCTCCATGCAGAGATCTAGTCAACCACCACACCTGCCCTGAACAGCAGTTTGACTGACTTCATTTTTTATTCTGAACAGCTGGTTCCTAAGAGACTCACTTTATAACATTCTGCCAAGTCCTCACGGCTGGCATTTACCTCAGAAATCACTTAAGCCAGGGGTAGTTTCCATCAGGAAGGGAGAGTATGTCTACCAGGTGCTGATGGCAGATCCCTTCAGCTATCATCCATCCTTCTAAAGTACAATGGAATTTCACACTATCTGTGATGAATTTACCACGATTTAAAATGTTGTGATACAAGTATGTGTACGGTTGAATCCCTTCGCTGTTCACCTGAAACTATCACAACATTGTTAATCAGCTGTACTCCAATACAAAATTAAAAGTTAAAAATAAAATAAAATAATAAGTTGCACCAGGGACTGAGGGTAGGGATGGGGGTAGGAGGAGAAATGGGGAGTGACTGCTAGTGGGTACAGGCATTATTTGTGGGGAGTGATGAAAGTTCTGGATTTAGATGGTGATGAGAGTTGCACAGCCTTGTCAGCATACTAAAAACCACTAATTGTATACTTTAAAATGATGCATATTATAGTATGTGAAATTATGTCTCAATTAAGACATGTCAGCTTGTTGGTTTCTGCCATATATCAACAGAAACCAACAAAATTCTGTAAAGCAATTATCCTTCAATTAAAATAATAAGAAATGTCATCTTGCTTGGTATTACAGCCTATTTCATAGTTGGTAGAGTCACAAATCCACTCTTTTTCTGCAGTGTTCATGTCCCTGTTTTTTTCTGTGTTGAAAGTGCCCCATTTCTCCTGAGAAATTGCCCTTCCACCACTGACTTTGGCCACAAAAAAAAAAAATGAGCAAAGGACTTGACATTTCCCCAAAGAAGATATACACATGGTCAACGGGCACATGAAAAGACACTCAGCATCACCTGTCGTGAGGGAAATGGTTACCTTTTGGCTGTTGAGTTGTAGCAGTTCTTTACATATTCTGCACACTAGATGTCTATTCAACGAGTAGCTTCAAAAGTTGGTCGACCAATGCCGACATTTAGAACTGATAAGGAAAAACTCAAATGCCTGCTCCTGTGGTTGGATGGTCATTATGATAGGTTGAAACGATGGAGGTTGGGGTACCTCGAGGCTGCAGCACAGAACCCTTGTTAAAGCCAGGATGTGGCCCTCATGGTTTGTCTTTTTTAAAAAAAACTTTAGATACTAATGTTATGAATATCTGTGTTACTGACTTTCGGATTTGTTTGAAAAAGGACTAAATTATTACAGAAACAGTCAAAGTTCCATTTCCCCTCCTTAATCCCATGCCCGTGACTCCATTAGGAATTGTTGTTATTTAAAGCCCCTTTCCTGAGGAATTCAAGGCTGTTCATAAGAGAAAAGTATTCAAAGTGTTAGTCTCTCAGTCATGTCCAACTCTTTGCTACCCCATGGGCTGTAACCCACCAGGGTCCTCTGTCTACGGAATTCTCCAGGCAAGAATACTGGAGTGGGTTGCCATTCCCTTCTCCAGGGTATCTTCCTGACCCAGAGAGACCACATTGGTAGGCAGACTCTACCATCTGAGCCACTAGGGAAGCCCATAAGAGCAAATACAGATATAATACAGATATAATTAAATGCTGACTGAGTAGAAGTCAGAGCAGGTGATAAACTTGCTTGAGCTCACCCTTCTTGTTCCTGAGCTCTTAAGAGGTCACCCAAATTCTGTCACCCATCAAGGTAACATATCCCCTCTCCTGCTTGGCAGAGAGTGGCCAGGACATTACCTTGATGTCAGGGAAGAAATGGTCACAGCTGGGTGTAGCCTATTCATGGTTGGGAGGGTGCAGTGGTCAACTTGGTCCACCAAGCAGGGCCCAAGAAAAAGGAAATTGTGTCACTGGAGGGACATGGAGGGGGAGGATTACACTGAGAGAAACGTCTAACGGAAAGACAAATACCATACTATATCGCTTCCTATATCGCTTCTTGTTCTAAGTCACTTCAGTCATGTCTGACTCTTTGCGATCTAAGGACTGTAGCCAGCCAGGCTCCTCTGTCCATGGAATTCTCCAGGCAAGAATACTAGAGTGGGTTGCCATTTCCTTCTCCAGGAGATCTTTCCAACCCAGGGATTAAACCCAAGTCTCCTGCCTTGCAGGCAGATTCTTAACAGTCTGAGCCACCAGGGAAGCCCTATGTGGAATCTAAAAAAATGATAGCCATAAAGTGAAATGCACAAACTAGTAGGTTACAGGTTTGTGGAGGGAAGGGGGCAGTGGCATAAGAGGTACACACTATCAGGTGTGAAATCAGCTAAAAGGATATCCTGTACAACATGGGGAATAGAACCAATATTTCATAGTAAGGGTCAGTGGAATCTAACCTTAGAAATTATAAATCTCTAGACTATACATACACCTGTCAGTTCAGTTCAGTTGCTCAGTCATGTCCAACTCTTTGCAACCCCATGGACTGCAGCACGCCAGGCCTCCTTGTTCATCACCAACTCCCAGAGTTTACTCAAACTCATGTCCATTGAGTCAGTGATGCCATCCAACCATCTCATCCTCTGTGGTCCCCTTCTCCTCCTGCCTTCTATCTTTCCCAGCATCAGGGTCTTTTCAAATGAGTCAATTCTTTGCATCAGGTGGTCAAAGTACTGGAGTTTCAGCTTCAACTGAAACTTCCAATGAACACCCAGGACTGATCTCTTTTAGGATGGACTGGTTGGATCTCCTTGCAGTCCAAGGGACTCTCAAGAGTCTTCTCCAACACCACATTTCAAAAGCATCAATTCTTCAGCACTCAGCTTTCTTCACAGTCCAACTCTCACACCCATATATGACTACTGGAAAAACCATAGCTTTGACTAGGACCTTTGTTGGCAAAGTAATGTCTCTGCTTTTTAATATGCTGTCTAGGTTGGTCATAACTTTTCTTCCAAGGAGTAAGCATCTTTTAACTTAATGACTGCAGTCACCATCTGCAGTGATTTTGAAGCCCAAACCTGTAGCTTTCATAAGATTGTTGAGCAAGCTTTACTTCAGTAAAGAAAAAAAAAACAACAACTACTGTGGACAAGGTCTCCATTATTGATTTACATTTTCCTGTGGCTGCCTTGAAATTCTTATTAATTGCACACTCAATCCTGTCCATTTAGGGTTGCTTGACATAAAAAATAATAATATAAGACTTCCAGTTACATGTGACTTCTAAATAAACAATGAGTACTTTTTAAAATATGTCACATGCAATTTGTGGGACATACTTATCCTAAAGAGTTATTTGTCATTTATCTGAAATCCAGATGCAACTGTACATCCTGTATTTTACCTGCCAGCCTATGCCCATCCCCTTCACCTGACAAGAGGAGTGAGGCTAGGATGCAGCAACTGGAGTTGGATCAGTGTTCTTTCACTTAACATGACACTGTGGGATGAACAGAGACAACAAGTTTTGTCTTTTCTGTAAAACTGGTCCTAAGGAAAAATATGTGCCCATACCTTGCATGCCAGTGTCCCCATTTCTTGTTAGGAGATGTTTCTGCTCCAAGCCTCATGGCAGATGGGGAGGGTGAGGCTGAGGCCAACCTCTGAGTCTCTGGCTCTGCCCTGGCCGAGACTTTGGGGCTTCCTCCAGCCATAACTGTGTTAAGAGAATCTGGGGTTCCAGGGGGCAGAGGAGGGGGGAAGGATAATACAGTGAGAAAACACACTTATATTGAGCGTCCACATGCCAGGCTCCCAGTCGAGTCCAAGGTTGCAAAGATGAGCAAGAGAAATCATGCAGTTGGTGATCTTCCCAAGCTGTGAAGGGCACACGTCCCACAGATGCCGATAACATGTAGAGTGTGATGCTGAGTGGCGGGGGCCAGACCTGAGATTCCGTAATTCTAACAACCTGGGGGGCTGTGATGCTGCTGGTGTAAGACCACATGCTGAGCAGCCAGGGGCTGTGTCACTTAGGAGATGACAGGGTGGAAATTTGGTCTTGGGGGCAAAATTGGGTCAGCCAACCCATTTTGCCCTCACTTGTGAGAAGCTGTCGCTTGATCTGAGCAGCATGCATGCCTGCTCAGTCACTCAGTCATTTCCAACTCTTTGCGACCTCGTGGACTGTAGCCCACCAGGCTCCTCTGTCCTTGGGATTCTCCAGACAAGAATACTGGAGTGGGTTGCCATGCCCTCCTCCAGAGGATCTTCCTGACCCAGGGACTGAACTCATGTCTCCTGTATTGGCAGGCAGATTCTTTAAAACTGAACCCCCCCCCCCCCCCCCCCCCAGGAAGCCTCTGATCTGAGAAGAAATAACTTTTCTTTTGACGAGGAACCTAGAGTGAGAGGGATTTTCTAGGGGGAGATGAGGGATTGCAGCCCCAGACCAGGGTGCTGAGCGAGCTGAACGAGGGCCTTGGTGTCTGTGATGAAGAGTCACAGTCAGCAGAGGTCTTGAGGCCCTGAGAGTCTGCCCTTCTGTGTCCCCAGTCACTCACAGGGATCTGGCCAGGAGGGCCATGCAGCAGACAGTAATTGAGGACAGCATGTTGTCACTATGGGCCTGGCATCCACACACAGAGGCAACAGGTCCTCTGCCCTGCTGTACCCCTGCTGACCACCCTCCAGGATGGGGCAGGAGCTGGGGACTGATCCTTTGATGTGGGGCTGCTCCCAGTAGTTACCCAGACTACCCGCTTGTGAAATCAAATATAAGGGGTTGGAAGACTTTTATGGGGGGCTTTTGTGCTTCCAGCAAATTCCAGGGCAAGATTTTACAATCCCTTGATTCCAAGTCTCCTTTTGCCCCTTACTCCCCGGTGTCTGAAAGGAAGGAGGTGGGCTTGATTCCAAGTCTCCTTTTGCCCCTTACTCCCCGGTGTCTGAAAGGAAGGAGGTGGGCTTCCACAGAGGGTGGGGGTCACAGAGGTGAGGGTGGGGGTCTCAGGTAGCCACTTGAGAACCCAGGGAAGAAGTAGAGAAGCTGGACAAGGGGTGGGCAGGGAGCCCGGAGATCAGAGTTGAGATCCTCAGCGGTCTTGGGTCAGGAGACTCCAGTCAGTGTCCTGGGAGCCACATGGGACCCCCTTGTCCTCCGCTAAGGCCTGAACTCAGTGCATAGTGAAGGGAAACTTGAGAGGCCCATGGACGCAGCATTTCCATGAGGGACTTCAAAAGACACCCACGAACTCTATACAGGAGGCCTGGCAGCCTGTTCTCCACACAGGATAATGCGGGATAGCCCCCAGGGTGGACCGGAGAGATGCAGAAATGTTTGTGGAGACCAGAGATGATGTTTGAGTGGGGAGATTGCCCAGAGACAGATGCAGTCCTGGTGAGACTCACAGACAGGTGGAGACAGCATGCCAGCCGTGAAGGGACAGAAAGTGACAGCGGGACAGAGAAATACACATGGAGAAGCAGATATAGGGACAGTGGAGAGAGACAAGGTGAAATGGCAGAAAGACAGAGAGACAGAAGGAGACGAAGAGATGGAGAGAGAGTGAGACAGAGAGAGAGAAGAGGGACAGAAACAGAGTGGCATAGGGAGGCCAAGCTTCAAGGAGAAAATGAGAACACGAGAAAGAAAAAATGTGTTGTAGGACTTCTGATGACCCATCTGGACGCTGTTAGGGTATGGAATCTGCTCTAAGCTCTGCAGGTGGCTCACAGGCCGATGGGACATGGACCCCGAGGAGGACCGGGGAGATGGTCCCCACCCCGCGCTCACCCAGGGCAGACAGGGAACCACAGCCCTCTCTTGTGGTTCCACGGTGTAGTTGCTGTCGTGTCGTCATGTCTGCTCTTGGTGTCAGGGACTGTGCATGCAGACAGACTCAGCTCTGGAGGTCACTGCTTGGGTGGAGCCCAGCTCCGCCACCTAGTTGTCAGGGCCAGGCCCATGGGCCCCCCAGGCCCTGGTGTCCCTCCCACGGAAGGAGGATCTACCAGTACCCACCCCCCGGGGCCACCCTGGGTGACAGCCACCCTGCCACCCAGGGTCTCCTGGCGGGCTTGTAGATCTGAGGTCATCCTGGTGGGGGGCCACGGAGGGGCCCAGGCCAGGCTCTCCAGGCTGCCTGGTGCCACCTGAGCAACCTCTATAGGAAAGGGTGTGTGTGGGAGCATGAGATGTGTGCGAGAAAGAGTATGTGTGTAAGTGCGAGGCGTGTGAGTGTGTCTAAGTGTGTATAGCTGTGTGAAAGTATGTGGGGGGCGTAGTCGTGTATGTGAGTGTGGGCGTGGGGGGTGTGAGTGTGTGTGAGTGTGAGGTAGGTGTGTTTGTGTATGTGAGTTAGTGTGAGGCGTGTGTTTGTGTGTGCGAGGGGTGTGTGTGACTGAGGTGTGTGTGTGTATAGGTGTGAGGTGTGCGTGAGGTGTGTGTGTTTGTGAAGGGTGTGTGTGTGTGAGGTGTATGAGTGAGAGTAAGGTGTGAGAGTGAGGTGTGTGAGTGAGAGTGAGGTGTGTGAGTG
>ML660204.1:3159045-3346464 GCA_007570785.1 Antilocapra americana | reverse complement strand
GTGAGTGTGAGTGAGAGTGAGGTGTGTGAGTGGGAGTGAGGTGTGTGTGTGTGTGTGTGTGTGTGTGTGTAAGAAGCACCATCTCTGAGCAGTCAGGCTTGTGGGTCATCTCATCTCAGGATCCTTAACTTGCCCACATCTGCACAGTCCCTTGTGAGGTGCAGGGTGACATATTCAGGGTCCAGGGGTGAGGACATGAACCTCGCTGGGGACCGTGATTCATCACCCCACACCTTCAGCCTCTCAGACCCTAAAATTGGTCCTGCCTTCTGGGGTTGTGCTCCTGGGGGTTGGACATATGCACAGTCATGCCCTCGGGAACTGGCTGGGGATGTGAGGACCCTCAGGATGGTGGAGGTTGGCATATGGACTCTGCCACCACCTGCCATGGGACGAGACACCCTCTGTGCAGGGCCAGAGTACGACCGTCGCCTGCCCCAGAGGGCAGGAGGGCTGGCGGTGATCAGGCAAAGCCTCAGCTCTGGCCCCAGTCAAGGCCATGAGGGTCCCCCTGCTGTTCTTGTGTCAGGAACACTGGTCATCTGAATGGGGTCCTGGGCCGGCAGCTCTGCCTCGGGCTCCCAGCGGGGTCGCCTCCCTTACGGGTACGTTTGCTGCCCTCTGCTGGTCACAAGGAGGTTCGCCGGGCTCCCTGTGGCTCCTCGGGGCTGCCTCTCCTGTTGGTTCCTCACCTTGGGTGGGCTCAAACTTATGCCCCTGTGAGCTACTGTCAGTTCTGTAACGAGTCCCTAGGATGAGGTGGCCCAAACACAAACAACCTGTGGCTCTTTTCTTTGGGCCAGAAAGCCCAAAGGCTAGTAGGGTCTTCTTGTCTCCGTCAGTCCTGTAGCCTGGCATCTACCTGCTGACATTCTAGAGCCACTCGAACCCATGCACCAACCTTGGTTAAGCCACTCTTGGCTGTGTGCCACTGGATAAATTACTTAACCTCTTTGAGTCTCAGTCTCCTCTTCTGAAAAATGGAATTAATATCTACCTTGTAGCGTTGGAGCAATACGTATTAGGTAATATATCTAATGGCTTCCCCAGTGGCTCAGCAGTAAAGAATCCACCTGCAGTACAGGAGCCGTAGGAGATGCGGGTTCAAGCCCTGAGTCAGGAAGATCCCCTGGAGGAGGACATAACAACCTACTCTAGTATTCTTGCATGGAGAATCCCATGGACAGAGAACCCTGCCTAGCTACAGTCTATGGGGTTGCAAATAGTCGGAAACGACTGAAGTGAATTAGCACGCACACAATATATCTAAATTTGTTGAGCACATACTAGGTACGAACCCTATACTAGTCACTTTACAACCATATGTAATTCTTAACTGGTTTCATCAAATCTTCTCAAGAACATTAGGAATGTGGGATTTCCCTGGTGGTCCAGTGGCTAAGACTCAGTGCTCCCATTGCAGGGGGCCTGGGTTCAATCCCTGGTCAGGGAGCAAGATCCCACATGCCACAACTAAGAACTGGTGCAGCCAAATGAATTATAAAAATAAATATTATAAATATTAAAAGAAAACGAGAAACTTAGGTTGGAGGCATTGTTGTGATCTCCATTTTACAGATGGAAAAACTGAGTCTCAGAGAGGTCTCCTGCCCCAGGTGGGTGCAGCCAAGCATGCAGAACCAGGGTGCAAAACTGGTCCCCCTAAACTTGAAGCCTACTCTCTACCCTGGCTCCCTTGGTCTCTGGTTCCAGCAGAAGTCCAGACTGCCCAATACATATGCTCTTGATTTTTTTTTTTTTAAGGAAAATAAATGAGTTAATGAAATCATTTGTTTGGCAGTCATTTTCTTTCAAAACATGGGGTGGCCGTGATATTAACAAAGATTCTTGGGAATGCAGAGTTGGGACCCCCATCTTCGATGCTTTTTGCCATGGGCACCCTCAATGTTACATCTTGTTCCTGCCCCCACTTTCAGCCCACAAGAAAGATCCCAGTTGTTGAGACAGCCCTGGTTTCTGACACCCCAAGAAAATTTATCCCGACCACTCTTTACCGCCCGCTGTGGTCACATTGCACAATCCTCCTTTGGAGTTTTTATTGTCAGCTCTTACTGATTTTAAGAAAGCTCCTAAAACCAATTCTAGCTTGAGTAATTTGACTTTTGTAAGAGCAGAAGCAAAGTTTTGATTCTAATTAGTAAACCACAAATACCATTGGTGGCCTCTTTTTAGGAGGAGAAACTAACAGCCTAAAATCCATTAGAAAATTCTTGAAGGGAATATAAAAAACACTTTAGGGTCTATTTTGTACCAGGTGCTTTTGGCCTATCACCTCGTTTAATCCTTGCAGCCACCAGAGGTTTTACCTCCTACAGATGGGGGAGCTGAGCCTCAGAATGCCCAGGGGTGCCCCAAAGACACACAGCTTTTCTGAGACACCACTGGGTTCCTATCCAAACCACCCTGCCCTGCTCCCCACCCTCTCTCCCTGGGCAAGCCTGCTTGTTCAGGATGGCCCCCACTGTTCCTATCAGTCTAAACCTGGAGGTGGAAAACATTTTCTGTAAAGGACCATCTAGTAAATATTTCAGGCATGTGATCTCTGATTTTGGAGGATGGGAATAGTCATAGGCAATATGTAAGTAAATGGATGTGGCCATTTACAAAAGCAGGGGATGGATGGGTTTAGCCCAAGGCTATAGTTTGCCAACCTGTATCTTAGCCAATCAGGGCAATCAATTTCCTTTGGCAAGTGTTGCCAGGAAGGGGCTTGGGCTATGGTTCTGGCCCACAAGCCCTGAAAGAATGTCACTGAAGGGGTTCTGGGAACATGCTCCTTTAATCTTAAAAAAAGACAGTTGTTGAAAACCATTCCCCCCCCCCCCCGAATCTGCATGCAGGTTGGAGAAGGTGCAGCTCTCTTGCGCCTCTAGGAGACAAGGCTGAGGACCAAAGCTGTATATGGAGGGTAGAAGAATCCTGATGATGGTGCCAACGAGTCCCTGGATGAGCAGTATGGCTTTTGACCCCTCCTCTGGACTTAAATGATGTAAAGTTATAAAGATACATATTATTTAAAGAGTCTCTGGTAGAAATTTCTTTCTTTGTAGCTAGAAGTCTCCTAAACTAGGTTATCCAAAGTTTATCCTTTCCCTTCTTCCCCATATGGTTTTCCTGGCTTAACTGGGTTGATTTTATGTGCTGCTGAGTAGAAGAAACACCGATCTGTTTCCTTCCAGAGGACAAGCAGCTGCAACCCTTGAGTCAGCCCAGAATACCCAGGAGAATTTTCATTTATGTGACTTTTGCCTTTTAAAACCAATTATGGAAATGGATGCAGTTGAGTCTCAGAGCAGGTGTGTTTATGATTACAGAGAGAGGTGCACAGGTGACCTCTGAAGTCATCTGATTGACAGGTAGGTGCAAGGATGACCTTGAGTGTGTGTGGGGTTTAATAAAAGACAGACGGGGGAGGGCAGAAGGTTGGAGCACTGCATTGCCTCCTCGGCTGTTTCACAGCAGATCAGGTAGTGGGTCCAGGTGACCCTGAGAGCACTGAAGTCTGTGAGATCAAGGACTCCTTGGTGGAAGAGTCCCCCCAGCCAGCCCCTGCCAGCTGTGGACTGTTAGGGGGCAGTGGTGGGTGGGGGGTGTTCTCCACACAGACAGCTTCTGCAAAAGCCACATATGAGGATGAGCCATCCCAGGATTTCTCCTGCATTTTGTGTTCTGGCGCCAGAATTTGCATTCTGCTCACATGATTCTTGAAAATCTCCCGAAGTACCCACAGGTTAAAAACATCCCTGGGCTGTGTTCCCAACACAGGCTTGTGTGACAAATGCCTGAGCTACCCTAGGGTTTCTCCACCTGGGCCCTGGAGAGGAGGCAGGAGCCAAGCAGGCCCCTGGGGGCAGGAGAGGGGTACTAGCACCTGAGCTGGAGGTGGACCAGAAACCCAGAGCTCTTCCGTCAAGTGGAGGCCAACCCCTACCCTCAGCTTTCCCCAGGGACTCCACTAGAGCTTCCTCACCACACAAAAGCAGAGCTTCCCACAACTCATTAAGGTTTTTTTATGTTCCATTTTTAAGTTAAAAATAAAATGAATAACAGAAGACTTCAGGGAAAAGCCTCTCCCTGAAGCCACATGATGGTCCTCAGCAGCTGAGCCCCTGAAGGCCCATGAACCCTCAGTCCTAAGGCAGGGTCTTCATGTGGACAGGGAGGGGAGCATTGAGGTGCAAAATGAAAGCAGATCTTGCCTAGTAAGTTGTCCCCTCTCTGGGGCTTTTGCCCAGGTAAAGGAGAACTCTCTGACAACAGAGCAGGTGCCCCCCGGGATGCCTTTCTTGTGTCAGATCTGCACTTAATGAGATCTTCCAGCTTCTGAGCTAACCGTCCAGATCATTCAGTATTTAGTTGCTGGGCAGGTCCTGTTGCCAGGTGAATCATGTTCAACCTGGCACATCATGGAATGAGAGAGGGCAAGAGGACCACCAAGGGCCCAGAGTTCTAGAACTTCTATGATTCCCTCGACTTTGTGGGAGCAGCCAGAAGGTGGAGCTGAGAGCATTAGATCATTCAGAATGACTGGCTTTTAGGCTGCTAAAGCCAAGGCTTTTGTCTTTCAGGAGCTTCTTTGACTCATTAATTCCCTTTGACAATAGATTACTCACATTTTCTAATTTCAAAGCATATTATAAAGCTACAGTAGTTAATACAGCACGGTACTGCCATAAAGACAGACACACAGACCAATGGAGCTGAATAGAAAGCCCAGAAATCGACCCCCAAGTACATGGTCGAATGACCTTTGATAAGTGTCAAAATCACTCAATGGGAACAAAAGCAGTCTCTTCAACATGTGGTGTTAAGAAAACTGTACATCCACATGCACAAGAATGAAGTCAGACCTTTTATTTTATACCATAGGCAATATCATTCATGACAGCCAAGAGATGGGATCAACCCGAATGTCTATCAGTGGATGAATGGATAAGCAAAATGTTGTATATACATACAATGGGATATTATTCAACCTTAACAAGAATGGAAAACCTATCACATGTTACAACGTACATGACCTTTGAAGACATTTTGTCGTTTTTCAGTCACTAAGTCATGTCTGACTCTTTGCAAATCCATGGACTGTAGCTGGCCAGGCTCCTCTGTACATGGGATTCTCCAGGCAAGAATGCTGGAGTGGGTTGCCCATGCCCTCCTCTAGGACATCTTCCCAACCCAGGGATCAATCCCGTATCTCTTACATTGGCAGACAGATTCTTTACCACTACCACCACCTGGGAAGCCTCCTTCTTTTTGAGGGTTCTGTAAAGTTTTACTGGCCCTGGGAGGCTGTTTTTGTAAATCAGAGGCTGACAGATGTTCAGGGCAACACTAGCCTCTCACAAATAAGGTGATGAGGAATGTCTTTGTACTTAAATTTCTATACACACAGGCTAGAATATATGGAGGATAAATTCTTAGCAGTGGAATTGCTAAGCCAGTTCTATTTTGAGGAGCACTGCCTATGTCCTCCAGAGAGGCAGCCCCAGGAAACATTCTCCCCTGCAGCCCTAGAACAGTCACCTTCTGGTCTAGGGGAAGTTTGTTTTCATCTGGAAAAAAAATATGGAGAAAACTAAGTTCTCCCTCTGGCTTGCCTTTCTTTCTCCAGAATAAGACAGAAGCTCTTTTTGATGGATGCAGGTAGGGAGTGACCTAGGCTTCATTCTGATTTTGGTTTCTCTCTCATCCTGCCTGGACACCTGCATGCCCACTAATTTTCCTCCTCCAAAATTCAGCTTGAATCAGCCACCTTTCCCCTCTGCCACCATAACCCAAGCCACCACCCTCCCTCCCCTGGACAGTTACCCTCACTGCCTCACTGGTTCTTCTCTGGACCCTCCATTCTAGTCTTCACAGAGAAGTCAGAGTGGCAACTGTCACCCTTTGATTAAAATGGTCAAAAGCTTCTCATTGTCTTAGGACAAAATCCAAGCTCCTTCCCCGAGTATCCAAATCCTGAATCATTTGCCCTCTACCTCTCTCCAGGATCATCCCCCATAATGGTCCTTGAGGTCCCTTACTCCAACCACTCAGACCTGCCCACACTCAACCCACCCAGCTTCCTTCCACCACAGGGCTTTTAAATATATATATATTTATTTATTTATTTAATTTATTATTTATTTATAAGACCATAACAGGTCTTAGTCATGGCATGTGGGCTCTCCAATGCCACATGTGAGATCTTTAGTTGCAGCATGCAGGATCTAGTTCCCTGACCAGGGATAAAACCTAGGCCCCCTGCACTGGCAGCTCAGCATCCCAGCCACTAGACCATCAGGAAAGTTCCCCATCACAGGACCTTTGCATATGCAGCCCTCTCTGCTAGAAATGCCCTTCATCCAGATGACCACATGCCTGACACCTTCTTATTGTTTAGGTCTCAAAACCTAAATCACTGCCTCCAGGAAGCCTTCTTTGATCACCTAATCCACACTGTCTTTCTCCCAGCCACTGCTTTCTACATCCCAATGTTTGATTGTCTTCATAGCCTGGATTGAAGTATATAAATGCCCTGTTTGTTTGTTTCCCATTACTCCAGCTCCAGGGAGAGCTTCATGGGAGCAGAGTTGGATAGTGACATTCTGGGGGAAAGAGCTGTAAGCAAAGATGGACAAGAAACTCAGCTGTCCCCACAGACCTCACAAGGCAGACTACCTATAGTTTCCCAGGACTGCCATTGCTTTCACAGACCAAGGAGACACAGTGTCTCTTATATCTAAGAGAATCCAACCAGTCAGACACTCCTAACCACCAGGCTGATATTTAGCTTGCGACTTTGAGTGCAGAATGGGCGTTCCCATGTCAGTGCCCCAGGTTCCTGTTTAGGGCCTGGGTCATGGGAACCCAGAAGAGGGTTCTGGAGCAGGGTCTGGACAGGTGGCTCGGGCAGTAATCCTTGGGGAGTGGTGAAAGGCATGAGCTCCCACTGCTGATTAATGAGGTGGGTCTGGGAGGGGCCCACAAAGCCAAAGAGAAGCTGAGCCCATCTGCTCCCCGTGATGCAACCTGGGCCCAGCCAGCAATTTCTGAATCAGCACCTAGCGACTCTGCCTGATCTTGGAATTTGGCACTGAATTCGGCACAGCGTAGGCAGGTATTGGCAGAAGAGAGTTCAGTGCCTGAGGACTCAGGGAGCTCAAGATGTGGGAAAGATTTCCCACCTTTTTGAAGTTTCCAGATGTTGGGAAGCAGACAGAGGAATCCAGAACTCTGGATACAAGCAACCTGCCATTTATAGCGTGGGATGGGGCAGGTCTGTTGAAACTCAGTATTTTCAGGCCGGGGTCCAGCCCCAGCGGGGTCCGGGGGTCTTGAGGGATGGGTGGCATCGGTGGAAGAACTGAGCTGAGTTGGTGTGTGATGATGAAGCAGTCTCTCTTTATTGCTGTTAGTTTTGTGGGGTGATGGAGAAGTCTCCCCAAAAGGAGATGGAGAAGTCTCTCACTTTATTTCTGTTAGTTTACAGTTTTATAGCCAAAAATATCCCCATTACATCACAACTATTCTATGCAATCTTTTGTTTTCTGCCTACCATCAGCAACTTTAACATTAAGCTCAGTTTCCTTGCAAAAGGTGGGATTTCTGCATAATTAGACTTAACAATAGTATGTTTACCATTTGAATGTCTCTAGCATACCTTTTATTTAGCATAATGTGGGCATATATACACTGTCTTACAAGATAGCCTTTTCAGCAAAGATAAAAATCTTGCAACTTATCCAGGAAACATAGGGCTAGAATCTATCTCAAAGAGAGAGGGTTGTAAAAACTCACTTTCCGTATCCGAGAGGGAAGAAGGCTGTAAATGTTTACTTTACTTTAAGAATGTATGCATTTCTTTTGTCCCCAGGAAAGGTGTGCCTCTCCACTCATCTCTGAATATTCAGGGATCGATAAGGGGCATCAAAAAACAGCACACAAGAAGCCTCCTGCCAAATGTTCCCTGACAAGGTGCAACTATGTAGAAGCTAGAAAGGGGGGCTTAAGCTTGAAACTGTTTTATTCTATTAACCTATTTTGGTTTTTACAAGGAAAGAGAAAAGAAGAAAAAGAGACAGTTTAGCAGCACTGCTTTAACAATGAAACCCTATTAACCTTATAACTACTAAAGGGAATTCCTATGTCTACACTACCCTAAAGCAATCAGTGTCTCCAACTATGCTGGCCACAGTTATGAGCATTCCTAAGTCCCATTCCAGTCTGGCTTTTTCAAGGAAGGGAGCCTCTTCCATCGAGTGGTGGGGGGAGTGGGATGTGGAAAGGTGACCCAAGTACGAGCCCTTCTGGTGGTGGCTTTGCCATGACCCCCAGAGAACTCTTGGTAAACTCCACAGTAACTAGTAGGAGGTATAGTAATCTATTTAAATGTCCCTTATTCCTCCTTAGTCCTCGGGAAAGGGAATATGCCTTCCCGGATCCTCTGAGGGAAATAAGGTCTGAGGGAATTATCTCAGGATGAATTTTTTCTAACTGGGACTGATCTGAGATGAGCTAAAACATAAACAGATGAGCATAAACAGAACTTCCCAAGAAAAATACCAGGAGGGACCTTGCCTTGGGATGCCCTGAAGGAAAATCCACTTTGCAGTTTCCTTCTCAGTCTCATGACTTTGTCATCCCAGTGAGGGGGCATCCTGACGGCTCCCGGCATTTTCAGTCCACAGAGTTGACTTGAAGATGGACAGATTACATGCAGGGAAGTGCTTTGTGGACTCCCAAGTCCTGACTATAAATGCCATGAGGCAGGAGGTCTGTACACTACTGGAGTAGAAGCTCCTAGAGGCCATCCTAGAGTTTTTTCCCCAGTACCTTGCACACGGGGAACACCATACACATAGCTTGTGGAGGAATGTTGAGTATGCCTCTGGGTCTTAAGTGATAGAAACCCAAGCTGAACCAGCTTCAGACACCAAGAGAATCTAACAGAAGGCTCCAAGGGCAGGAATATAGCTGGGCCTCAGGATCCCAAGAGTCAAGACTCAGGAACCTCTTTTCTCAGTAGATCTGCATCATTTTCTTTCTAGAAAGACTAGCTTCCTTGGCTTCACAGGGCCACATGGAAGAAAACATGGCTGTCAACAACTTCCAAGGTTTACAGTTTCCCATCCAGGTACACAAAGGCCATTTCCCAGGGAAGGACTCTGGTTGGCTCAGCTTGGATCCTGTGCTCATTTCTGGACCAATCAAAGAAGAGCAGGAAGTCAGGGCCTGTATTATAACTAGCTACTTCTATTGGCACCTAGTAAATGATGGTGGGGGTGGAAAAGGAGTACAAGAAATGTCTAATCCTAGAAAATGGAATGCTGAATAAATAATCCCATGGGTGTCCATGAAAGAAGTCATTTTATATGAAAGAATAATTTTTTAGAACTTTATAAAAATAATACACTCTCACAGTAAGAAATACTAGTAGGAGAAGGGGGAAAAAATCACCCATAATTCAACAACTCAGAGATAATCAAAATTAACATTTTTCCCATCTCTCTTTCTGGTTCTTCCTGGTCTTCATTAATGTTTCTAAATGCTAGGGAAGGGAATGAGAGGAAGGAAGGAATCATCCTTGAATCTCTTCTCTTTCCTGTTCATATTTACTCATTCCCGTGATGAATTCATCCAGCCTCATGTCCAGAAGATTGCAGGGTTTCCATCTTCTGCCTGCACCTCTTGCTGATACCTCTTGTGTCTCTAGTGACCATTTCAACACATTTATGGGTAATAAACATCCTAACTGACCCCATCAGAGAACCAGTTCCTACCCACCCACCTGTGTTCCCACAGTCTCCCCATCTCCTTCAATGGCAGCTCAACCTTTCCAGGGGCTCACTTCTGGGGTCATCATGACACCTTCTCCTCTCTCTCTCTCCATATTTAATCTGTCAGTGGAGCCTATTGGACTCTTTTCTAAAAACATCCTTTACCAGACCACTTTTCATCCCATCCACCTTGCCCCCTGGTCTCATCTATGTCGTTGCCCAGCCTCCTAACTGGTTATCCTGCTCATCCCAGTGCCCACTTTCAACCAAGCCCAGTAATCCTGCTCGGGTAGACGTCAGTTTGTACTGCTTGAATGTATGAATGTCCTAACTGGGTCTCGCCTCCTTCCCCTTCATAAAAAGCAATATTTTTGGTAAACTATGTGCATTTAAACCCCACTATTTTGGGCTCCCCAGGTGGCTAAGTGGTAAAGAATCCACCTGCTGATACAGGAGACACAGATTCGATCCCTGGGTTGGGAGGATCCCTTAGAGAAGGAAATGGCAACCCACTCCAGTGTTCTTTCCTGGAGAATCCCATGGACAGTGAAGCCTGGTGGGCTACAGTCCATGGGGTCACAAAGAGTAGGACACGACTGAGCAACTAATATTATTCATATCAGCCACCAGTCAGGATACACAGCACTTCCGGTCCATCTCTGTTCCCCTGCTTGCTCCCCCTGGGCCTGAGTCCTGGGCGACTGAGCCAAGGTCCCAGCAGGATTGCTGGGACTTGGAGCACTGGGAACTGATTCCTAGAGTCACTCTCCTGATTACTACTTCTCCAGCAGTAAAGCACACACTTGATAACAGGACCCTAAGTATGACTTGGCTGAACCTTGACTTAGCTCAGCAGAGCTCAAAGATGCCCTGAACTCTTGTGGGGTGGGCCCTGCAGGGGCGGGGAGTACTTTAAACTGGAGAAGATGCCCCAGGGCATTCCTGGAAAGGGGAATGACCCTTCAGGGGCAGCCTTTCCCTCCGTTTGATGGGGAAGGTGGCAGCATCGCGGGAGGTGAGGCTAGAAGAAAGCGTCAACCAGCCAGCAGCAGGTCAAGACCCCGACATGCATCAGGGAGGTAGTGGTGCTGTCTGGAGCCTGGAGAAGACAGTCCCCCTCGGGGCTGGCTCCAGGGTTTATTAAATACCAAGCCTTCTGGGCCAGGAAAAGACTAAACAAAATGTGTTTTTCCTCTGTGAGCTGATTGCATCTCTTCTAAAGGGAAGATAGGGGAATCACCTTGGAGGGTATACTACTCAAAGACCAGCCCTCTGGGACCCCTGGCCTGGCCTAGACGTTCTGCCCCTTGACCCCGGTCTCAAGCCTTGGACAAGGTCACCAGCTTCCCTGGGAGGGGAGGGGGACAACCCTGCCACAAGGCAAGTGGGAAGGGACTGGCATCTCCAGAGGAGGTGGCTGGATTCTCAGGTGGTTCAGAGAGGAAGTTGTTGGGGGCTGCTGGG
Source organism: Antilocapra americana (assembly GCA_007570785.1). Taxonomy (NCBI): domain Eukaryota; kingdom Metazoa; phylum Chordata; class Mammalia; order Artiodactyla; family Antilocapridae; genus Antilocapra; species Antilocapra americana. The sequence goes on along the minus strand of ML660204.1, from coordinate 3,335,218 downwards.
CAGAAAGAGAAAAGAAAAGGTCTAAGGAAAAAACCCTGGGAAAATCCATGATAGGAGAGCCACAGGAAACAACCCAAGGGGAAAAACTAAGAGCTTGTCCTAGTGGCTCAGACAGTAAAGGATCCCCCTGCAATGCAGGAGACCCAGGTTCAATCCCTGACTAGGGAAGATCCACTGGGATACTCTAGTAGGGAATGGCTACCCACTCCAGTATTCTTGCCTGAGAATCCCATGGACAGAGGAGCCTGGTGGGCTATGGTTCATAGGGTTGCAAAGAGTCAGACATGACTGAACAACTAACACTTTCACTTCGCTTTCATGGGACAACCAGAGAAACAGGGTTAGATGGAGTGTTATATTCTGCCTAGAAACTCAGTTGAGTTTAAAAAAAAATTGTGATATAGAACAATGGTATGGCCCAGTCTTATTTTTATGCTTTAAAATATTTTTTAAAATTATTTAATAAAAGATAAAGACTGATGACACATTTTTTTCATATTAATTTTTTCACTGCCAAGAAAGCTTTAATGAATTACTGCAGAACAAGGAAAGGCCTTTTTATTCTAAAATGTACAGCAGAATGACCAATGGGATCCATTCTAGAAATGCAGGAATATTTTGATAGAAAGAATTTCATTAAAGAATTCATATTAGCCAGGAAGATCCCTGGAGGAGGGCATGGCAACCCACTCCAGTATTCTTGCCTGGAGAATCCCATGGACAAAAGAGCCTAGTGGGCTACAGTCCATGGGGTTGCAAAGAGCAGAGCATGAGTGAAGCAACCTAGCATTAGCCAGTTAAGGAAGAAAGCTACATCATCATCCTTGAGAGATATTCAAAAGGATGTTTATAAACATGTACCACCAGAGCAGGTGTAACTGTGATGCCATTCCAGACCAGAAACCCTACCCCGAGGGTGACAGTCACAGCGGATGCACTTGACATTAGCAGCCATGGATGGAGCTGTTTCCACAAACAACTGGGCTGTGTGTGTCCAACTTCCTCCTTCCCAGGCAGCACAATCAGAAGACAACTGATTGTCATTCTTTTACTGGCCTCTTGTGCTATGCAGACAGAACTTGAAGAAGGAGAAAATGTGGCAAGGAAGGTTACCATGCTGATCCAACCTCACTGGGGCCTCTGTGCTGTAGAGTGGGTACCGGGGTCCCCAGGGTGGGAGGAGTGTCAGAACCGCTGAGCTGCTGCCTGAGGGTCGTCCTGAGCCGGATGCTGTGATTCCACAGTCAGAGTGAGAGGAGAAGGCCCAGTCTCTCCTGCTATCTACTCCCTGGTATTTTTAAATCTTTGACTTCCATCTCTCAGAGCCATCTGGATGAGAGGTCAGCCAGGGCCTCTAGCTGTTGGATGAAAAAAAAAAGTCAGAGGAAACTGGCCCAGGTATTTTCCACTGATTGAAAAGACTATTTCTGGTTCCTATCTGGTGGGGAGGAAACAAATCTATTTGACTGAAGCAGAATTTTTGCTGGTGTTTTCTCCCCCAGCCTGTGCATCCCTCCTCAGCCCTCACACACCAAGTCTCAGCATAAGTGGTAAGATTGCTCATCACCATTTGAGTGGGCATCACCCAGAGTCCTTTTCTCCCCTCATCACTGCATCCCCAGTTCAACCCACTGGTTTTAGTTCTTCTGCCCTATTTCCAAGGTCCTGAGTCCAATCCTCTTATCTTCTACCATCAGCCTGAGTCAGTGGTTTTCAACCAGAGTGTGTTTTGGTCCCCTGGAAACATTTGGAGGGACTTTCCTGGTGGCTCAGAGGTAAAGAATCTACCTGCAATGCAGGAGACACAGGAGATGCAGGCTTGATCCTTGGGTGGGGAAGATCTGCTGGAGGAGGGCATAACAACCAACTCCAGTATTCTTGCCTGGAGAATTCCATAGACAGAGGAGCCTGGTGAAGTACAGTCCTTGGGGTCACAAAGAGTCGGACAAGAATGAATGACAGAACATGCACACACATTTGGAATGTCTGGAGACATTTTTGGTTGTCGCAACATGGGGGGGCCAGTTGCCTCTGATCTGGTGGGTGTAAGCCAGGGCTGCTGTAAACATGGGACAGGACACAGAACAGCCCCTCAGCACAGAGATGCCTGTCCCTGAATGTCAGTAGTGTGGAGCTGAGAACTCTAGTGTAAGCAGAGCAGCCTCCCCCTGGGCCACCAGGTCTCCCAGCTTGGGCCTCGCCCAGTCATCTCAATGTCACCGACCTTCCCACTCCCTGATTAAACCACCTCCACGATTGCTCTTTATGAGTAAAGCCCAGTTCCTCTCATGGTCTCCAGCCCTCCTGAGGATGCTCCTGCTCTGTGGTTTGACTGCTTCCTTCTTCTTCCAACTCCAGAGTCACCTCTTCCTGGAAGCCTTCCTGGGTCTCTACTCCCTAGCACTTGCTGCCATATTACCCCATTTTATATCCTCCAGAGACTCATCATCTTTTCTGTTATCTTACTTATCAATTCTCCCCTTGGTAAACATTTGCAGTGTGCCCATTCTAGGAAGCAAGCTTTCCAAGAGCAGGTACTCCCTGCTTCATTCACCACTGTCTCCTCGGTACCTGGCACCAAGAGAGGCCCCATCAACACTTACCAAATGACTGAAAACCATGCTTTCATGCAGATTTACCAACTAAAGCCATGCCATCATTTTCAGGGCCCAGTGCAAGATGAAAATGAGTATTTCAAGACAGCAGAGCATCAAACCCAGCACAGGATCCTTCCGAGTACAAGGCCTTGATATGCTCTTGAAGCAGGCTCTGATTACTGTTTAAAAGGTGAAAGTGTTGGTTGTGTCAGATTCTTTGGGATCCCCATGGACTGTAGCCCACTCAGCTTCTCTGTCCATGGAATTCTCCAGGCAAGAATACTGGAGTGGGTTGCCATTCCCTTCTCGGTGTTACTTTTCAACAATGACAGAAGAATAATTTCTTAATATTCTCATTTCAGCCATTGCCACCCCCCCCAAACTCAGGACCCGCTGGCCTGAAGAAAAATAAGAAAAACGTGGAAAAGTCTTTAAGACTGTTCTAAAGGCTGAATGGACTTCTAAAGAAGGCTAATATTATCTATTCTGCAATCACTTTCATTTTATATTTTTGCTAAAAAAAAATTCTTTTCTGAAATGATAGTGTTGAAAGATGTAATTATAAAATAAAAGGTTGGAAAACTCTCCCATCAAACCCGCCCAATGTTTTTGGTGTTTGCTTTATAAATTCCCACTGTGTGGACCCACCCCAGCATCTGAGAAAGCCCCATTCCATCATCCCACCCAGGAGTCAAGAGGGAGGCCCCTTGGCACAAACCCTTTCAGAGAATTGGCTGGTGTTTGTGGCCAGCAGAGGGGGCCCCAAGAATGCCAAATCCTCTTGGCTGGGTCCCAGACAAATCATAGCCGGTTCCCAGCTCTCAGCTTCCAGAAAGTGTTAGTTGCTCAGTTGTGTCCGACTCTTCACGAACTCATGGACTATAGCCTGTCAGGCTCCTCTTTCCATGAAATTCTCCAGCCAAGAATACTGGAGTGGGTAGCCATTCCCTTCTCCAGGGGCTCTTCCCCACCCAGGGATCAAACCCAGGTCTCCCACATTGCAGGCAGATTCTTTACTGTCTGAGCCACAAGGGAAGCCCTCTCAGCTACCAGCGTTATCCTTTTTATTAGTGGGGAGGTTCAGGAAGATTCAGAATTCGTGAAAAGTTTCCTGGCCACCCTTTATCCCTTTTTGCATTTTAGACATGAAGTAAAGCCTGTTTTCTTTAAATCAGTGGCTCTCAGCCCTGGCTGTCTGTTAAACTTAACTGGAGAGCCTTCCAAAATAAAATTAAAATGCCCAGAAATGGTGCCTCTGTTGATCAGGAGTGGGGCCCCAGGCATTAAAGTTTTGCCTGCTCCTCCCTTCCCCTAATTCTAACTCTAATAGGTTGAGAGCCCCTGCCAAATACGGTTGCTATTAAAAAATGGTGGTTCGGTGGTTAGGACTTGGCGCTTCACTGCCGTGACCCGGCTTCAACCCCTGGTCAGAGAACTAAGATACTGAAAGCTGTCTGGCATGGACGAATAAATGAATAAATGTGTTAATCGCTTAGTCAGTCGTGTCCAATTGGTTGTGACCCTGTGGACTGTAGTCTGCCAGGCTCCTCTGTCCATGGAATTCTCTAGGCAAGAATACTGGAGTGTGTTGCCATTCCTTTCTCCAAGGGATCTTCCCAACCCAGGGATCAAACCCAGGTCTCTCGCATGGCAGGCAGATTCCTTACCATCCGAGCCACTAGGGAAACCCCATGTATTAAATAAAATAATATAAATTCTTAAAAAAGAAAATACATTTTTAAAAAGTAAAAAAAAAAAGGTGGTTCATGTTTTTTCAAAGGGAATGAGTATCTTCTTTTTTTTTTTTTTTGTCCTGGAGCGACTATCTTCATTTCACTCTTAAAGGATAGTTTGCAGTAAAGAATGGACAGAACCTTCTAGCTTTGACTAGAAGAGTTGGAGACCGAGGGTGTCTATCGCCTTGTCATCTGAGCTGTAGGCACTTAAGCAACTGGCCCCGTCTCGGCAGAGTTCACCCTGGTTTTCCTGTGGTGCCTGCGTCTTAAGCAGACACAACCCTGGGAACTCTGCAGCCAGGTGTCTGGGCACAGCAGGCCCCAGGTCTAGGCCACACTGCCACAGTCTCCCAGAGCCAGGCTGAGCCTTGTTCTGCCAATCCTGGCAGGGCTCCACCTCTGGGCAGCATGGTGACAAGTACAGACTGCTGGCCGAGGTGTTTCCTGCTAATCATCTTTACAACAAAAGGAGTAACTCAATGTTTCTGCAAGGTGCTAGAAACCCCAAATGACTCAAAAGGAGTTTGGGGGAGGGGGTGCGGTTCCTCCCGCTGGTCAGAATGAGTAATCCTTCTGAGAGATTATGAGCAATTGAATAAGAAAACTGTCTCGTGGGCAAAGGGCCCAAATGGGGAACTATTTCGGTGGGAAGATTTGCACTGACTGCCCCTTCGAGAGGTGTTCACAGGTTAAGACTCCTTCCCCAGGTGTGAAGAAAGGGCCCTCCCCCGTGCCAGCCTCTTCATTTAAAATCAAAGGACAAGGGTCTTTCCTGTCTGTTCCATTCTGAGAGAAGACACAAGGGGCCCTCAGAACCTTGCCCAGGTCTGGGGGTGCCAAGCAGGAGTGGAAGTGTTCGCCCAACACCCCCTCATCTGGGGAGTGGACCTAATCACCCTGACAGCCTGGAATTCCCGCCTCACAGCTGGGAAACGAGGCCTCATCTCTCTGTTACATATAAAATCTTTGTGTCATTAATAAACCAGCTCCATCTCCAGCTGCCGTGGAGGAGGCAAAACCAGTGATTTCACCACCCTGCTCACCTCCCCCCCTCCTCCATGCCTATTTCTTAAGACCGTTTCTTTTTGAATCTTCTTAAAGAGAGAGTGTATCTTCCAGCATTATCTTAAAAATAAATAAATAAATAAACTTTCCTCTTTTTTAAAAAAAAAATATTTATTTTGGCTGTGTTGGGTCTTAGTTGCAGTTCGGGGTCTTAGCTGCCCCTCAGCATATAGAACCTTAGTTCCCTGACCAGGGATCCAGCCTGTTTTTCAATCCTTCGTTGAAAGGTGGATTCTTAACCACTGGACCACCAGACCAGCCGAGGGAGAATCCTGAACTACAAAAACTCTGAGAGTAAAAAGGACCCGACAATCCATGTTTCTCCCTACAAAGCACAACAGCTAAAAAGCTGTCAGACCAGCAGCATTTGGAAAAGTTTCCCTCCCAAAGGCTAAGACTCCTTGCCATCTTTAAAAACTTCATGCTTCTTTTACTCATTGTCAGGGGACCCTTCTCAAATCCAGAGATCATAAGCAGAATGAAGCCTGGCCTGGAAAACTGTTGACCCCAAGAAGGAAGATAAATAGGAATAAACAGCAGAGAAAAACCAGCCCAGAGTGGCAGTGTCCCTCCAGCTTCGAGAAGGCAGCTGTGAGCTTTCAATGAAGTGAACTCTCCAGAGCGTGGCTTCATAAACACTAGTTCCTATTAAGTAATACATGCAGAAATAACAATATACTTAAATCAATCACAAATGAAGCCTGGTTTACCCAGAGTCTCCAAGTAGTAAAAATTGGTTCCAATATCATTTCACCCACGTCAGAAGTCAGGTTCAAAATGAGTTTTGTAGGGAAACTACAAATTACATTTTTAAAGATTGGTCTATAATTATAGCCTTAATTAATTACACCAGGGATTTGTTCTTGAAAAAGTGTATAAAATGTGCCCTCTTTTGCACTAGGGAGATGGCCTATGGGCAGGAACCCTCTTGTTCTTATAGATCTGAGAACCCTGAGGTTTTCACACTTTAGATTTTGCTTCAGAGGAAGCCTGCTTGCTCTCTTAGATGAAAATTCGATAGATGATGTTTAACAAGGAAAAACCAAAGAAGTACATGCTCTTTGGGGAAAGAAAGTTAGTGCAAATAGAAAAGGGTTGGTTTGGAAGGACTAGTAGGTACATTCTCTTCCCTCTCCTGGGTACAAACTTATTTCAGATCTTGGTGTGATTCTTCCCATTTTTAACCCTTGTACAAACATCTGCCACCTGTACATCTACTTTTTTAAAAATTTTGTTTTACTGTGTTAAAAGTCACATAATATGAAACATGCTATTTTAACCATTTTTAACTATGCAGTTCAGTGGCACTACATACATTCCCACTGCTGTGTGACTTTCACCATCACCCATCTCCCAAATTTCTTACCTTCCTAAACTGAAACTCTGTTCCCCCTGAAACATCCCCATTAAACACTAACTCCCCATTCCTCCACCCCATCCCTACTCCCACCCCCCAGCCCCTGGCAACGTATTTTCTGATTCTATGAATTTGAGACGTCTAGGTACCTTGTATAACTGGAACCCAACAGTATTTGTCTGCACCTAATGTATATTGGCAGGGTGGCAGGCTTCCCTGGTGGCTCAGTGGTTAAGAAGTCACTTTTAATGCAGGAAATGCAGGTTTGATCCCTAGGTCGGAAAGATTCCCTGGAGGAGAACATGGCAACCCACTCCAGTACTTTTGCCTGGAGAATCCCGTGGAAGAGGAACCTGGCGGGCTACAGTCTACAGGGTCGCAAAGGCTCGGACACAACTGAAGCGACTTAGCACACGCAAACAGTGTATACTGGGAAGTATTTTTAAGCTTAACCTAATACATGTCCCACAAACAGATCTATTTTTAATGCGGTATGCTGCATGTTGCTTGCTGCCACTGCTTTCTTACCATTCAACATTCATTCTGGCAATCGCCAACTCAGCCTTCAGTGCAAAGCATTTTAAGTTTGAAGAAATTAGACTTCTGATCTCAAGCCTGGCAGGTGTTAGGTCTCAGAAATTGGTGAACAAACTCGAGAAACGCAGGACAGTTTTCTAAATCTAAGTTATCTGCCTCATCCACATCCTGACCCCACCCCTCAGAAGGCCCTCTGGTAACAGCTGTAAGTATGGTCCTTCACACCCTCTGGGCTCAGGTCAACTCGCCAACACCCATCTCTAGTTGGGTTTGTCTTTAAGAGAACTTGGGCGCATACAGTACGTACTGCGTTGCACCTTGTACATTAAGTCCCCTACATGGAAATCTTCAAATTGAGAACTTTCGAACATGTGAACATGCATTCCATCAGGGTCAGGCATGAGTGAAACTGCAGCTTGCCCTTCATCTCCTATTGTTGACCATCCTTCAACTCTACCGTCTTCCACCTTCTCCCTCCTCCAGCCGGTAACTCTTCTTGCCTGTTCACTCCATGCCAGGATCTGTATGCCAGCTGTTGTTCTGTACTACTGTGCTTTTCAATACCCTGTACTGTCATATTTTAAATGTTGTCTTTATTTCTGTGTTTTCTTGTTTATGTATTATGTGTGTGTGTAAAGATTAGTCTTAGTTGGGTACCTAGGCTAACTTTGTTGGACTTATGAACAAATTAGACTTGCAAACAGGCTCCCGGAACGGAACTTGTTTGTATGCAGGAGTCTTACTGTACCAAGAACAAGGGGAAAATTCGGCAGAGTGGAGACTGCCTCTTAACTTCTCTGGGTCTCAAACACAGATGACCTTTTTGTAAACTCTGGAGGGAGCCCCTTGTGCTGTTATTGACCTGATTTTTCCATCCAGAGAAGGCTCCTGCCCCTTTGCTGCTTTCAGTGTCCCAGTAGGTCGGGATGATGCTAAGCACCTCTTGAGAAAAAAAGGTTGTTTTTCAGTCTTCTACAGAGGTCTTCCCACACTCTCTGACCTCTCCACAGGCAGTAACAGATTTCCTTGCCCCATCCCTGGTACTGGAAATGAGACTCTCCGTGGAGAGTGATGGTACAGATATGGTGACCAACTCATCCAGGTTCAAAGTGCAGAGTCCAGTACCTTGAGAACCTCCTTAGTCCCAAGGAAACTAGGACAGTTAGTGGCCCTGGGTGGGGATCAAACCTCTAATCCCTTCTTGAGAGCTCGGTCAATGGCAAAATTAGGAGGGTAAGTTGATGGCTGGAACCAAGCAGGGGTATTTATCCCGAATGTTCTGTGTGCTCAGGATGGTTATGTTTGTGTGTTTGTGCATGCTCAGTCATGTCCAACTCTTTGTGACCCCATGGATTATAGCCCGCCATGGATTATAACCCACCAGCTGTATAATAATTCTGTCCACGGAATTATCCCAGCAATAATACTGGAATGGGTTGCCATTTCCTCCTCCAGGGGATCCTCCTGACCCAGGGACTGAATCCTTGTCTCCAGCATCTTCTGCATTGCAGGTGGATTCTTTTACCACTGAGTGACCTGGGAAGTCCCTATGTTTGTGACTGGCATTTATCCAGAGACAAGATGCCAAACTGCGACACTGGTGCACTGCCTGGCTTTTTGGCCTCAGCTGTGAACGGCCAGAGAAGCCCCTTCCCTGGAATTGTCCTTCATGGGCAGTCCCACTGACCATCAACCTCCGCAATGTAAAGTGGGCCCTGGGATCTTGCAGCAGAGTTGGAGAGCTGGCTCAGCCCCAGAGAAATCCACCCAGAAGCTGGGAAGAGATAGCAGCTGAAGGAGAGCAGGTTGGGACTGGATCGGGTGCTGCCTTTCCCCGAGGCTTAGGCAAAATGATGCAGAATAATCCACTCCCCAAACCATCTCCCCCAACTCATGGCCTGGCCCCAGCTCTTCTGGGAAGCTGGGACATTTTGCAAAGCTGGAGCTCACAACATACAAGAAGGGCCAAATGAGTGGCCCAGATCACCTTGCTCACAACCCATGAGGTTTGGCCATCCAGTTTCCCTGACAGCCCTGGGCCCCTCACTCCACCAAGCACCCAAAGTCACCATCTCCCAGGGTTGAGGAGAGTTTGGAGGACAATGAATACATATTTAGGTATGGCTGAGTCCCTTTGTTGTCCACCTGAAACTATCACAACATTGTAAATTGGCTATACTCATATACAATAAAAAGTAAATAAATAAATAAATCCCCCAGCCTTGCTGGATTTGATTATGTTTAGTTAAGCCTTCCTCCTCCCTCTTAAGAACTGATGCACAAATTTCATTAGATAATGCCACACAATGGGGTTATTCTATTTTCCTGTCTGTAGTCAGAAGATAAAAACTTACAGCCTCCCATGAGTCAAAACTTGCCAATTTTATTTGCCACTCACATTTCTTAAATTTTTAAAAGTAGTCATAAACTCAGTGTTTAAAAATTGAGAGATCACACTCTACAATCTAAATGTCTTAATGCTCTTTTAATCAAATAAATAAACAAAAATAAAACCCTGGGACCAATAGGCCTGCTCCAACAGTAATCAAGCATGACTGAGTGGAAGATGCCTCCTGGAGATGGGTATGGATCCTCCGGTTGTCCACAGTCCTCACCACTCTCTATTGTTATACTTGGCCTTTATTGGCACTAGCAAGCAAGAGCCCTGCCCTTCACCACCAGTGAGCAGACTGCATTTCCTGATCTGCTCTTCGGTGTTTGAGGGCAAAGTAGCTACACCCTGTACCATGTGTAACTGGGACTCCTAGGTGCATAGCCAACATCATCTTCTCTCTTTCCTTCCAATCTTTCTCTTTCCTTCCTAAGACAATCCTGCTTTTATTCTGAGTGGTGATGTGCCCTGCTAAAGGACTTTATTTCTAGACCCCCCGCAGCTAGAAATGGCCCATGAGATGCTAGGGAAAGTCAATGCATGGGGCTGCTCAGTAAGTTTCTTAAAGGCAGGCTGGCTCAGCTGAGAAGCATGCCCTTTTGGGGGGCAACTCCCTGCTCCTTTACCCTGTTTAAAATAAGGCATGATGGCTGGAGCTCCAGCAGCCATCTCGGACCATGAGGAGACTTGAGACTGGAAGTTTCATGCTAAGAATGAAAAGCAGAAGGAGCCTAGGTTCACCATGATGGGGTATCTCTTTCTAGTTCTGGCCTATTCTCCTCTAGACACTTTTTAAATGAGAAGGAAATAGGCTTATTTGATTTAATTAAGTCATTTATTTGAGTTCTCTGGGATAGACAACCAAATGTAATTCTAATGATATGTTTTGACCTTCATTTTACGTCCTTATGGAAGTGTTTGCAATATACCTTCAGCTTTGCAATTTAGATTTCACCATCCCAGATTCAATTTAGAAACCTGTGCTCAAGAACTAGATAGTCCCTGGGTTCTGTCGTCTCCAAATACTTCTTGACTTGATCATCTCATCAAACAATACACTAAGAAGTTAGGAGGGGAAAAAAAAGCAAGAATTGACATACACTTTTTAAAGGGCTCTAGGCTTGTTTTCTTAAGAGTTCTAGAACTTTTAGGAAGGGAGCTTTAAGATTCCGGTGCTCTTTTTAGCCTACATATATACCTTACCCTTAATTGTGTTCTTAAGGCTTTAGAACCTTCTTTATAGTGATTTAGAATTTAGGTTTTGTCCTTAGATGTAAGCAACTCAAATATTTACTTGCAGTTGACTTCTTCACTGGGGGCCCTAATGAAATATATTTTTCTTTAAGGTCTTGGAAGACTCACTTCCAGAGTCAGGAAATTTTTTCCTTAGTCACTAGAGTGGCAGGACTGTCCACCAGAATTTTAGGTGGTAATGATGGTGTTCCACCTCTGCTCCATCAATATGGGAGCCACTGGCCACATGTGGTTGCTGAGTTCTTGAAATGTGGCTCATGTCCCTGAGGAACGGAACTCAAATTCAATTTTAATTAGTTTAAATTTAAACAGACATATATGTCTCCTGACAACTATATTGGGTAGTTCAGCTCTTCCTTCTCTTCTGTAAATTATTAGAATTTCCCTTTCAGGCTCCAGAGATGCTGTTGATCTCAACAGCTCCCTTTCTCTAAGACCTAAATTTTGCCTTGATCCTTTGAGTTGCATCAAGTCTGGGTTGGAATCCTGGCTCCCTGCTCACCTGTTGTGTTGTTTGGGATAACTTCCTCCTCCTCTTGGGCCCTGGTTTTCTCCATACACAACCTGTCAGGGCTGAGCACAGCAGTAAACAACATGGCATATGCAAATGGCATCTGGCAAGGAATAGTTGCTCCAAAGAATTTTGTTTTAAAAAGTCCTACTCTGTCCTGGTTTCCCGTTACTTGAGTTCTAGCTTATCTTTCCTTGCACAGTATCAATTCCTGGAGGACAAGGTTCTGGTTTTCCTTTGAACCTGGCTCAGTTCTCAGGGCTGTGGGCGAGTCAAAAGTGAAGTGACTTGAGCAGCTTTCAGATGGAATCAGTTATCTGTGTCCTGGATCCTTCTTCCCCTGGGAGCCCTGCCTCCCACAGTGGGACATGTGGGAGTTGGTCTCTAGCTCAGAAGTGGTATGTCTACCCAGATGGTCCCCATACAGTCCTCCAAAGGACTATGTAATGGGTTTGTCCTTTTCGAATCCCACAGACCATTTGAGTCCACCCTCTCTGACTTTGACAGCCAAAGTGCCCAACATTTGAAGGTTGAGGCACCGCCTCTAGGGCCATGTTTTCTTCCAACACAGGTCTTCTGATCTTGTCCCTTTAGCAGAAAGACTGTCAGACAATTTGGATATGGATTCCCTAGGAATTCAATTGAATAGATAAAAGGATACCATTTATGTATGTTTGGGGGCTTACTAAGTGCCCAACTCTGTAATTGCTTCATATGAATAACATCACAGCCTTGTCACAACACCCTTATAATGTAGGTCCTAGTGTTATGCCCATTGTACACAGGGAGAAACTGAGATTCACAGAGGTTCCCCAGGTGAATGTTTTTCAAGTACGTCTTATTCTAGAAATGGGATTATGAGATGAAATTTGGGACACTCTGTTCAAGTTGAGTTTCAGATAAACAACAAATAGTGTTTTAGTGTAAATGTGTCCCATGCAATATTTGAGACAGCTCAGTTCAGTTCAGTCGCTCAGTCATGTCCAACTCTGCAACCCCATGAATCTCAGCATGCCAGGCCTCCCTATCCATCACCAACTCCTGGAGTCCACACAAACCCATGTGCATTGAGTTGATGATGCATCCAACCATCTCATCCACTGTCATCCCCTTCTCTCCTGCCCTCAATTTTTCCCAGCATCAGGGTCTTTTCCAATGAGTCAACTCTTTGCATCAGGTGGCCAAAGTATTGGAGTTTCAGTTTCAACATCAAACCTTCCAATGAACACCCAGGACTGATCTCCTTTAGGATGGACTGGTTGGATCTCCTTGCAGTCTAAGGGACTCTCAAGAGTCTTCTCCAACACCACAGTTCAAAGGCAACAATTCTTCAAAGCTCAGCTTTCTTCACCATCCAACTCTCACATCCATACATGACCACTGGAAAAACCATAGCCTTGACTATATGAACTTTTGTTGGCAAAGTAATGTCTCCGCTTTTTAATATGCTGTCTAGGTTGGTCATAACTTTTCTTCCAAGGAGTAAGTGTCTTTTAATTTCATTGCTGCAATCACCATCTGCAGTGATTTTGGAGCCCAGAAAAGAAAGTCAGCCACTGTTTCCACTGTTTCCCCATCTATTTGCCATGAAGTGATGGAACCAGACACCATGATCTTAGTTTTCTGAACGTTGAGCCAACTTTTTCACTCTCTTCTTTCACTTTCATCAAGAGGCTCTTTAGTTCCTCTTCACTTTCTGCCATAAGGGTGGTGTCATCTGCATATCTGAGGTTATTGATATTTCTCCTGGCAATCTTGAGTCCAGCTTGTGCTTCTTCCAGCCCAGCATTTCTCATAATGTACTCTGCATATAAGTTGAATAAGCAGGGTGACAATATACAGCCTTGATGTACTCCTTTTCCTATTTAGAACCAGTCTGTTGTTCCATGTCCATTTCTAACTGTTGCTTCCTCACCTGCATACAGGTTTCTTAAGAGGCAGGTCGGTGGTCTGGTATTCCCATCTCTTGAAGATTTTTCCACAGTTTACTGTGATCCACACAGTCAAAGGCTTTGGCATAGTTGATAAAGCAGAAATAGATGTTTTTCTGGAACTCTCTTGCTTTTTCTATGATCCAGCAGATGTTGGCAATTTGATCTCTGGTTCCTCTGCCTTTTCTAAAACCAGCTTGAACATCTGCAGGTTCACAGTTCATGTATTGCTGAAGCCTGGCTTGGAGGATTTTGAGCATTACTTTACTAGCATGTGAGATGAGTGCAATTGTGTGGTAGTTTGAGCATTCTTTGATATTGCCTTTCTTTGGGACTGGAATGAAAATGTATACTAAAAGAAGCGCTTGCTTTTTACCTGAAGTTCGCATATACCTGGGCTTCCTGCATGTTACTCTGGTCAGCCCCCTCCGGGCAGACCTGGTCCCATATACCAGCGGAACTCTCTGCTGCAGGCATTAGACAGGTTATTCTCAATTCAGATCTGCATCAGACTCGAAGAAAGAGAAAACCAGGTCTCCCAGTCACTATGAAATATATGGGTGCTCATTGGTTTGTCAAGTAAGCTGCATAGGTCTGTGCCCCACCAGCTCCCACAAGTTCTCTACTGCCATAATTTACAAGAATGCCTAAGGGGATGGCAAGGCGGGAGCCCATTCCTCTCATTTGCTGCCAAGTCGCAGTGTACCAGTCATCCTTGTCAATCTCTGGTTTAATCATTTAGCTGTCGTAAAGGACTCATTAAAAACACCCGGGTTTATAGGAAACACCTCCCACCCGGTTCGGAGGCAGGCCAGGTCAGGAGCCCTTGTACCCACTGGCTCTCTGAGCCCCATGACAATACTGCTGACTGTAATTACACCCCAATGTTTGGAAATGGGTGTGGGAGGTGGGGTGAGTGGGTGGAGAGAGGTAGGGAGAGAAGCAGAGGAGAGTCCCGGAAACTCCAGGGACTGGGCTTCAAGGAGGCAATGCCTGGTGGAGAGCCCTTCCCAGACCCCTCCCCACCTGGACTCAGGCTCCTTTACTCCTCGTCCTCCCCAGAGACTGTTCCGCTCTCTGCGTCCTGCATGCGCTGGTGGGCAGAGTGGACTTGACTCTTCTCTCTCTTGTTATATGTGCTGTCTGGATGGTCTAACATGTGAATGAAGATCCTTGCACCAGCCCTGTCTTCCCTGCCTTCATGTCCTTGCACTCACATGCACAGATCTGTCCCCCGAGCTCCTCTGAGGGCCTGCTGGTAGCCCATGGAGGCGCTGGGGACACTGTCCTTCTCTGACCATCAAGCCCCACCACTGGCCATGACGGGGCCCCTTTCCAGGCTCGGGGGATGCAGTCGCCAATAGGCTGCCCCTTCACTGTTTTTGACCTCTGGGCTTTACCCCCTAGTGGCCTACTTTTAAATGTGGATATTGTTCCCAATTTTTTGTTTCTGGTTTTTGTTGTTGTTGTTGTTGGCCACCCCTCGGGGCTTATGGGATCTTATTTTCTGGACCAGGGATTAAACTTGGGCTCTGCAACTTCCACATCTCTAACATTTGGGGTGGATAATCCTCTGGTGGCATGTCCTGTGCATTGTCAAGTATGATCAGCATCTCTAAGCTCTATCTACTAGACTACAGTAGCACCCTCCCCCTAGGCATAACAGCCAAACAGCCCCCCAGCCCCCACACTCCTTAAGCCATTATGCTTTGTTTCTAACACAACACTTTTATCTGACAGGCTGTATTTTTATTTGTATGTTAAATAAGTAGAATATTGCATGATATACAGCCAGAGGTGCAGCTGTTAGGCTGTGGCTCCAGGTGGGCCAACTATTGGCTGTCTGGAATCCCAACCACTGTTTATTTGCAACCTATGTGCACTAAGCCACTGGGGGAAAATGTGAATTCTGAAAATTGGAGCCTCAACATTATTTGAAATGCATGATGTGGAGAAGTTTGATCAAGTATGAAATTGTTTCATCGCAACATAAGATGTGTCCTTTTTAAAGGACCTTTGGATTTTTTTAAAAAATGTCATTTCACTTGTTTTTTCTTCCTTTTATGAATGTTGTTTTAACATTTTAAAGATTTTAGTCCTTATTTACTCAAAATTTTTTACAGATAGTAACACATGAAGACCATCTTCAGCAAAATTCGTCCACAGGAATCATGTGGTCATAACAATCTTAAGATCTGACATAAACCAGATGAGTTAATTTTTTGTTGTGGTTCTCTTTTTAAGATGACAGTTTTATTTGGAAATTTTAAACAGAACTCAGTATCAAATACATTCCCATAATCCTTTGTATTTTGTCCTCCTTATCATAATTATAGAATATTTTTAATGAAATGCATTTTTTTTTTTCACCAAACTCCATGCAGATGCCCCCTAGCTGTCTGGCTGACCCCAGTGCACAGTCAAAATACTATCATTTTCTGTTTGTACCAGTTGTCAGCAAGGGGTAGTGCTTGCCTAGAGAACAGAGGTTAGATTCTTGGTGTCCAGTGTCAGGCTTGGCTCAAGAGTTGAACACAAAGGTCTTTGCTGCAGATGATTTAGTAAGTACATGCAAGGCCTTTTTTTTTTAGCTTATAACAAAAATCAGCCCATCCTTACTTCAACAGGGATCCACCCACGGTGAAGCAGCATGTCTTCCTGGGTTCCAAAGATAGGACAGGAGCAGTCAGGGTATGCTGGGCACCCTTCTCAGACTGGGGGTTCCGGTGAGCAGCAAGCTTGCCTTCAGAACCCACTCTGAGGATGCCGCCTTGTACCCGGCCCGGGGGGTCGCAGTCAGCAAGACCCAGTGCCTGTCCCATGGAGCTTACACGCTCCTGGTGAAATCATTCCATGGAGGCCTATGGTGAATACTTCATATGTATTAACATGCTTTATCCTCACATCAACTCTCTAAGGTAGATAGTACTATATTAATGACCAGAGAGGTTGGGTGACTCATCCAAGGTCACACAGCAGCCCCTGGTGTTTGAAGCATGTGCTAATCTTACCGTCTTTCTCAGGGGTGGCAACTGGAGGTGGCATCAGGCTTGGGAACCGCGTCTGGTGTTCAAGGTGACTTCAGAGGCCCCGGTGCCCTGAGCAGGGGTCTTGGGCAGCAGGGCAGGGCGCTGCATGCCAGGACATGAGCACGTCATGCTCCCAAGTCGGCAGTCTCACCCCTGAGATTCCCTTTCATCCCAGAAAACCTGCCATTATTCACGGGAGATAAAAATCAGCGTTCAACCCATTCCAAATTGCAACCGGCTGAATCCTGGGACAGTTGCCACGGGCTCTTGGGTTTGGGCTGAGTTTACAGCTCAGGCAGAAGGATCGGAGGCAGGGACAGACGGAGCACCACCATGAGGACAGTCCAGGTGGACATGTCGCAATGGTGAGCGCGTCGTGTTCTTCTGGGCATGGAATCCACCGGCCCCAGAACATCTCCGGCAAGCTGGCACTGTCTTGTTTTCACATTGGGCACTGACGAGGAGCTTTGTGGTTTCATTGCACCAAAGTTTGTGTTGGCTGCTGTGATATAGACACAGATGTTTCAGGTAGAGCCACGGTTCCTGTTCTCCTTTCCCCGCTGTAGATAAATTACCAGATTTCCAGAGAGAATCCTAACCCTGTCCTCCTCCTTAATTCCCTGTTCTACTCCACCTCAGAAATTCCCACCAGCTTTACAAGCACCAACAAAAGATTAGAAGAAGATTCATGTTTAATTAATTTTAGCTTTAAAATAGACCCATTTTCTTTAGACTCAGAGCCTGAAAAATCTGTCCTTAGGCCATAATCAGAAATGTGGGCACAAATTTGGAGGCAAATACATCCAGGGAGCAGCACGTGATGGTGCAAAGCTAGAAACAACCTAAATGCCCAGTGAGGGGGGAAGGGTCAATTATGACAAAACCACAGGATGGCAAGGGCTGTTGTGCAACCCCAGAAGTCACTGTTTTCCAGGAAGAAAAAATGACGTGGGAAAATTCTCATGGCTTGAAATTAAATGATTAAAACCTACACTCTAAACTGTAAGTAATGAAGGGAGTTTATATAATTACATCTCAAATGTGGTGTGTGTGTGTGTGTTAGAGAATAGAAGGAAATATTATCTTAATGGTAATTATCTATATACAGTGCAATATTTCTTTTCTTTTTTTTATATCTTTATTTTCCAAATTTCTACTTTAAAAACCTTTAACTTTAGATAATAATCAGGAACAAAAATGTTGTTTTAAAGTGTCTTTTCCTGTCTCTCTTTTATTTATTAATTTTTCCAATTTTTTGGCCATGAGGCATGTGGGATCTTGTTCCCTGGCCAGGGATCGAACCTGCACCCCCTGCTTTGGCAGTGCAGACTTTTAACCACCAAATCACCAGGGAAGTCCCTCCTTTCTTTATTGCCCCTAACTACAACATGAACATACACTTCTTACAAAAGATTAAAGTAATATTCATTTTATTTTTCTGGGGAAAGAAGCAAATGGATATTCCATAATGTATGGTGAAGGAAGTTATTTGATGTCATGGAATAAAATAACATCAAAGCAACACAACTTCAGAGGGAAAAGAAATTAGCAGCTAGAAATGGCAGGCACCGATGAGATTGATTTTGGCACCATCAACAGGTTTATAATCCCAAGATATTAAAACACAAAGCACATAAAAGGAAATGCCAACTGGAAGAGAAGATTAGTTGACATAGATCTTCAGAAGCACAGAAACAAGATTTTATTTGTTTCTTGCTAAAGATATTTCCCTTTTCTTTCCTCGCCCTCATCTCCCTCCTATTGTCTGAAACCAGAATAAGCTGCAATCATTTTCGGGGTGTCCTAGCATTTTACCAGCAGTTTCCTAAAGCCTATATCCCATCTGGATGGTTTCACTTCAGTGTTCCTCATCCAGGTGCTTAGTTGTGACCCACCCCACAAAAGGAGGGCCTCACCCTCAGGCCCCTTCTGGTGCTCCTGTACTAAGATTTTAATCTCTTTATTAAAATCTCACAGTGACATTATAATGAGGGGCTATTCTTCCTATAATTCCCATTTTACAGAACAGGAAACTGAGGCTCAGTGGGAAAAAGGAATTGGTGCAAGTTCTCCTAGCCAGGAAGCAGGGGAGCCAACATTCAGATGTCAGCCTGTCTTCTTCCAAAGCTTTATGAATCCTGCTCATGAGAGTGAGCCCTGAATGGAAAGCAGCCAGATTAGTTTGACCTGGAAAACTAGGTGAAAACTGAGATTCTGAGAGGGCACTGTGTATTTAGCCTGGCTGATTGGTGGAAAACAGAATCTCAGTGGGGAACTGCATGGCCCACTGTCCAGGGTGGGTCTGCAAGGAGGACCAAAGCCCCTTGAAGCCGTGCCAGCCTCGCTGTGGAGAGTGCAACATCAACAACTTCACAGGTGCCCCAGCAGGTGAGAAGGGCTCGGCAGATGAAGGCAGCGGAACACAACTCCTCACCCAGCAAAAAGCTGTGAATCAAGTGACTGCAACACGGGAGGTGACTGAAACAGCCCAGCAATAAACAACCACTCAGTCATTTTTTATTATTTCTTTTTCTGAAACTAATCCGTTCAGTGTGAGTCAGTTTGCAGAGGCTGAGACCATTCTCCTGGAAGTGATGGTGCCCTGAGTAATTGTATCAATGAGCACATCGCAAAGATGACTCCCATCTTCCTGAAGGGTCCAAGGAAACAGTCATTGCTCAAAGCCTGGAGTTCCCAGGGCTCCACATTTGGTGATTGTGGTTGTGTTGCTGGGTAAAATATAACACATATAATGGGACATTCTACCCTACAAAAGTATATGTTGTTGACCTGAAATTCTGATTGAATGAGTTGTCCTGTCCTGTATTTTATCTCCAAACCTACCTATTCATCCTTCTTGTTCTTTGAGCAACGGTGACATACAACCAGCAGAACTAAACAAGACACACGAGAGACTTCTACAACGGAAATGGACCCTTCACTGCCTTGCCTAAAATACGTTAACCATTTCCTGTTGCTCTTAACAATGGTTTGCAAACTGAGTGTGCATCAAACTGATGCACTGGAGAGCTTGGGAAAACATTGTTTGCTGGGTCCTGCTTCTAGAATGTCTTGCTCAGTAGGTCTGGGGTAGAGACCAAGAATTTGCGTTTCTAACAAGTGCCAAGATGCTAGTGCCAGTTCCATACTTTGAGATCTGTGTTCTTAGGATGCAGATTAACCCTCCAGCGTCCTCCACTGCCATGCCCCGTGTGACCCTTCGTGGTCTAGCTCCTGCCCACCCCGCTGGCTTATCTCTCATGATCTCCCTCCCTCTCCAAGCTCTCTGGCCTCCCTGTGGTTCATTGAGAGAACTCTTCTCAAGTCCCCACAGGGCCTTTGCACAGGCCATTCCTTGCCATGCACTTGGCCCCACCCCACCCCTATTAACTTAGGTAGGAGGTATTCTGATTATCTGCATTTTACAGGTGTAGAAACAGATTTGGAGAACCTGAGTCACTTGCCCAAAGCCAAGTTGATAATAAGAGGTAGAGTCAGGGACCTAAAATTTCATCCGCTACAGACTCACAGATTTGGAGAATGAACTTATGGCTGCTGAGGGGAAAGGAGGAGGAAAGAGATAGTTATAGAGTCCGGGATCAACATGTACACACTGCAAAATATTTAAAATGGAGAGCCAATAAGGACCTACTATATAGCATAGGGAACTCTGCACAATGTTATGGATGGGAGAGGGAGAGTTTGGGGGAGAATGGATATATGTAAATGTATGGCTGAGTCACTTTCCTGTCCACCTGAAACTATCGCAACATTGTTAATCGACTGTGTGTTACGCACTCAGTCATGTCCAACTCTTTGTGACCCCGTGGACTGTAGCCTGCCAGGCTCCTCTGTCCATGGGATTTTCCAGGCAAGAATACTGGAGTGGATTGCCATCTCCTTCCCCAGGGAATTGTCTATACTCTAATATAAAATAAAAAGTTAAAATGAAAAATAAAATTTCATCTGCATTTCCAACACCTGCCTCCTTTCTGCCAAGGTGCTGCCTCCCCCAACTGGGAGTATTCTGTTTCAAGCCTCTCTTAAATATTGGCTTTTGTGAGATTGCTACTTGACAGTTATTTATCTTCAAACCAAGCCCCTGGGGTTGAGTATTTCAGGATTTGTGAAACAAGTTCACATTCACCCTTTAACACTCTTCAAGATCCAATAGACTTGGCTCATATCCCTTCTCATTGTCTCAATACTCTTGACTGAACTCAAGAGTACTCATTTCCCCATCCCCGAATTCACACACACACACACACACACACACACACTTCTGTAGACAGAGCTTTGACACTGAAGTTGTCATGGCAACTAAAGCTCATTCTCTCTCTGAATCTTCCTCTGGTGGTAGGATGACACCAACTTCCTGCCTTCTGTTAAAGATAGCGTCAGCTCTTGGCATCTGCCAGTGAAGGTAGGACAAGGTTATGGTTCCCTGTGGGTGAGTGGAGCCCAGGCTTTATTTTATTTTTTTAAGCTTTTATTTATTTACTTTTGGCCAAGGGTAGCATGTGGGAATCTTGGCTTCCCTGAAAGTGAAAGTGTTAGTCACTCAGTTGTGTCTGACTCTGCGACCCCATGGACTGTAGCCCTCTAGGCTCCTCTGTCCATGGGATTCTCCAGGCAAGAATACTGGAGTGGGTTGCCATGCCCTCCACCAGGGGAATCTTCCCGATTCAGGGATTGAACCTGGGTCTCTCGCATTGCAGGCAGACTTGTTTACCATCTGAGCCACCAGGGAAGCTTAGTTCTCTGACCAGAGATCAAACCCACGCCCTCTGCAGTGAAAATGTGGGATCATAACCACTGGACCACCAGGGAACTCCCAGGGAGGGTTCCTGTGAAGTTCATCTAAAGAAATGAAGATTGAGCTGGGACCTGAAGGAAGTGAGCAGAAGGCAGCTGGAGTTGGGTGGTGGGTGCCTTCCAGTCTGAGGGAACGATCTAGCAGAAAGGAAGTAAGTGCGTTACAAGGCTGTGATCAAGGTGTCAGCCGGGATGAAATCTCATCTGCATGCTCGGCTGGGGAAGGATTCACTTGGAGCTCTTTCAGTGGTTGTTGGCAGGATCCAGTTGCCCAGAGGTTGCTAGATGATGCTCATCATGGCTTTTCAGGGTGTTGGCTAGAAGCTGCCTTCAACTCCTTGTCCTGTGGACCTCTGCATCATGGCAGAGGCTTCCTCTGCCTTCCTCAAAGTGTGCAAGGTGGGAAGGCCACAGAGAGAGTTTGGCAGGAGACAGAAGTCACAGTCTTTTGTAACCTAACCCTAGAAATGACATCTATCCCCTTTTCTGTCTGCTGCTGGTTAGAAGTGCAGGACTGGGACAGTCCACACTCACAGAGAGGACTTCTCACAAGGGTGTGACCATCAGGAGGTGCGGGCCATTGGGACCATCCTGGAGTCTGCCTTCCACAATGGAGGGAGACAGGAAAGACATAAGTAGTCAGTTGCATGAGCAAGGGGGTTTCTCAGAGTCATAAGTCAGGCGGTAAGAGAATGATGGATAAATTGACACTCCATGAGGACAGGGACTGGTCACTCCTGCTCTGTCGTTCATTCACTGAGTCATGACCGACTTTTTGTGACCCCAGGGACTGCAGCACTCCAGGCCTCCCTGTCCCTCACCATCTCCTGGAGTTTGTCCAAGTTCATGTCCATTGAATCAGTGCTGTTATCCAACCATCCTGCTCTGTACCACCAGCCTTCTGCCTGCAGCCTGGGACACCATCACCAAGGGAACAGTGAGTTAGTGAATGGAGTTATTTGTCAGGTGTGGATATGTTACATATCACAGCACTGGGGCCAAGGTTCTGCTTTCTGGTGCCAGACCAAGATGCCATCTACCAAAGCCTCCATTGAATGGGTGTATTTCCTGTTTGGGGTGTGCCCGTTTATTTTTCTTTTCTTAAAAGCCACTTAATGAGTTTTCTTAGCTCTGGGTTGGGTATTTAGTGGCTGTTTGGGTTCACATCTTTGGAGGAATTAATAAGAAAGTTTTTAGCCTCTCCCAGGAATATAGTTTCTGGGCTTCCCTCCCTGTCTTTCCTTCAGCAAAGGTGCACACGCATTTCAAGAGAGACACAGCACCTTTTCATGTGAATGGAAAGCTCAGGATTTTACTTAATAAGCTCTCGACTGCCCTCCTGCCTCCATTTAAAAAAAAACAACAACCTGAAAAACAAGAGCTGAGTTTGATTCTTAAAGATGCTGGATGCTATCTGTTCCCCTCTGACTCCAAATTGGGCTCGGGGCCGGCCACTGTCGTAGCAGGAGCCAAGATGGGAGGGTCTTGGGGGCTTTGCTCCTATAGCTCCTGCAGATGGTATGTTCCTGCAAGAAAGGAGGGTGGAGGCAAAGAAGAAGCAAGCGATCCAAGCACACAGACACAACTCAGATGCAAACCCGGAGAGGTGCCCACAGCCCTGGTCTCATTTATTTCAACTAGAAATTCTCCCTCGAATTTGCTCCTTCTCATCATCCGCACTGTTACTTCCCCAGGCCAGATTTCTCACCTCTAGCACTAGTGAGATGAGCAGGTTCATTCTCTGTGGCAGGGGCTGTCCTGGACTCTGCAGGATATTTAGCAGCTCTCTTCCTTCAGCCCCAGCCAACCAACTCTGGTGTCTACCCACTAGATGCCAGTAGCAATGCTCACCACCCCATAATTTTTTAAAACTTTTTTTAATGTGCTTGTTTATTATTTATTTGGGCTGCACTGGGTCTTTATTGTGGCTCTCAAGCCTGTCTAGCTGTGGTATGTGGGATCTTCTTTATTCCCAGACCAGGGATTGAACCCTTGCCCCTTGCTTTGGGAGCACAGAGTCTTAACCACTGGACCACAGGTAAACACCACCCACCCTTGAATTCTGACAATCAGAAATGACTCCAGTTGTTGCCAAATGTCAGGGGTGGGGACGGGGTTACCCATGGCTGAGAACCTTTGGCTTAATCCAAGGGCCCCCCTTCTCAGTCCTACTTTCCCTTCAGCCTGGCCTCCTGGCTTCCACTGTGGCCACCTTGTGTTTCAGACACAAAAGCACTTGACGTGTTTCCTTGATCGCATGACTATAGAGCAGCATCCATATCCTCAGGGCCTAGGACCATGCCTGGGATGTAGTAGATGCTCAGTAAATATTTGCTAAAAGATGACACGTTCCTGCAGGCAGACAAGGCGTCCTTTATGCTCTACAACCAGCATTCAGCTCCACAGGCTCTTGGGTCCTCTGTCATTTGCAGCCAAACCCATCCTGCCTGAAAGCATGAATGGAAGCATGAACCACCTTCTTAGGGTGGCATGACTCTTCCCAATTAACAGATGGAGAAACCAATGTGAAGGATGGTTCAAACCATCTTTCCAGGAGCTTCTGCAGCAGAGCTGGAGATTTAACACAGAGCTGTCTGAACCTAGAGCAAAATTGGATTAAAAGAAATTCCTCTGAGGAAAAAAAAAATCCCATACAAAATAGGAAAGAAGTAGCTAGGAAGCTGATTCAGTCATACAGAGTTTCCTTGTGGGGAGACACGGGATGAGCCTCATCATGTGGGTCTCAGTGTCTCCTTTTCAAACCTGTAAAAGTTGCAAAGAAAAAAGTGTTAGCGCTCAGTCATGTCTGACTCCTTGAGACCCCTGGACTGTAGCCCATCAGGCTCCTGTGTTCATGGGATTTTCCAGGCAAGAATACTGGAGTGGGTTACCACTGCCTCCTCCAGGGGATCTTCTCAACCCAGGGATCAAACCGCGTCTCCTGAACTGTAGGCATATTCTTTATCCATGCAAGGATATCTCTAAACATCCTCGTGGCTCCAGGAGGCTTGGATTCCACTTCTCCCCTCTGTCATCAATGCCCAGGGGCACGCTGGACCTGTAAGCACTGCCCGACCCGAGCTGCTGTTGGCAGAACCCGGTGCGGATCCTTCGCCTACAGGAAGGGAGCCAGGTCCCCTCCATGCAGCACTCTCATTGAACATTTGGTTTTAATTCTCCAAATTCCTTTGCACATTTTGCTGTCACGATGAGATAAAATCGAGCGTATGTGAACCGAGAGCCGAGAGGGCCTGGGAAAACTCAAGAGAAGAAAAGCAAGTCTAGAGTTGCTGGAATGCCTTGCTGAATGTGCCCACCTCAGGGTGGGGGGCTTACCTGGGCCGGTGAGTGAGCGGTGCCGTGAGGCCCGGCTGGGCTGGGGTCCCTCCACGACCTCCTGGAGTGGAGGGCTGGAAGGAGTGGCCCTACTGAACCCAGCGACTATTTCCCAGCCCAGAGCTCCCTTAGGGGGTGGGGCTCCAGAAGTCACAGATGTTTTCAAAGAAATGGGGGCAGGAGCTACACAAACCCCATAACAGGTTAGGGTCCAGGAGGGCCCCACACATGCTCACACACACACCTTCCCATGTAGTCAGTGGACCAAGGTCCCTGGAAAGATACCAGATTGCCTGGATTCTTCAAACATGATCAGGAATTTACATTCTTGTGTGAAGTCTTCCAACACTGAAATGTCAGGACCCCACCAGGGGCCAAGCCAAGTGCACTGGCTGATCCCACAGTGTCTGTGGGCTGCCCGCCTACCTCACTGGTCATCAGAGTTGCCTCAGCCTTCTCAAATTGACCTCCTGCTCTGGGTTGTGCAGAAATGTGTGATTTAACAAGCATTTACTACAGCTCAGACACAGCCCCAACGACGTGACAGATCTGTGCTGTACTGTGCTTAGTCGCTGCACAGGTGTGTCCAACTCTTTGTGACTTTGAGGACTGCAGCCCGCCAGGCTCCTCTGTCCATGGGGATTCTCCAGCAAGAACACCTGGAACGGGTTGCCATGCTCTACTCCAGGGGACCGTCTCAACCCAGGGATCAAACGCAGGTCTCCTGCCTTGCAGTTGGATTCTTTACCTTCTGAGCCACCAGGGAAGCCCAACGGATCTTAGCTCATTCGATCCCCACAGCGGCCCTGCACTTTGGGGACCTTAGCTCCTTCAACTCCCACAGCAGCCCTGCACTGTGGGGACAATGATCTTCTCCCTTTTATGGTATGGAAGGGGAAACTGAGGCCCCCGGGGGTACAGACTTTCTTTGCCTTTAAGTAGTGTGCAAACTCTGAACAAATACTTCCTCTTCTCTGAGCTTTGGTGTACTCAGCTCACCAAATCCCTGGTGATAGGAAATAATGGTTACGGACATAGAGGGATTTGTGTAGAGGAACAAGAAGCCACAGGAGAGGACTGTGTACCTGGCTTAGTCACAAGCTAAGGCCCTTTAGCAGTTGCATTTATTAGGCTTGAATCATGTCCCTCCCCAAATTCATATTTGAAGTCCTAACCCCCAGATTTGCAGAACATGACCGTATTTGGGAACAGGAGTTTACAGACATAATTAGTTAAATAAAGATGAGGTCATGCTGAGTAGGGCTGATGTTCTCTCTCTCTTTTTTTTAATATTCTAAGTTTTTTTATTTTTTTTTATTTATGACTCCACTGGGTCTTCTTTTTGCAGTGGTTTCTCTTGTGGAGCACGGGTTCCAGGGCGCAGACTTCAGTGGTTTTGGCGCTTGGGCCCAGAAGTCATAGCTCAGTGGTTGTGTGTAGTAGCCAGGTTCAATAGTTGTGGTGTGCAGGCTCAGTTGCTCCATGGGAAGTGGAGTCTTCCTGGACCAGGGATGGAACCCATGTCCCCTGCCCTGGCATTCTTATCCACTGAGCCACCAGGGAAGCCCTGATGTCCTTTTACAGAAAGGGGACCTATGGACACAGGGAGAGCCCTGTGTGAAGACTTGAGCAGTGCTGCCTGGGCCCAGGAGCATCAGAAGCTGTGGGGGAGGACAGGGAGGAGAGGCCTGGAACAGATGTGTCTCTTCAGAGGCAGCACGACTCTGCCAGTACCTGGATCTCAGACCTGCAGCCTCCTGAACTGTGAGACCATAAATTTCTATTGCTTAAGCCACTCAGTCTGTGGTACTTTGTTACAGCTCCAGAAACTTACAGATCATTACCATTCTGGCACAAACTACAGTATCGTGGTTCCTTCCCTTTGCTTGTTAATTCTTTAGGTGTCCAGTTACAGAAGGTTGATTTTCAGTTCATCTTTTAAAAGTTTATTAGAGTACTTGTTCTCTAAAGCACCTAACTGGAGGCTGGGGTGGGGCAAAGGGCCATGGCTGAGTGAGCTGGCAGAGGGGCACCGCCCACATTCAAAACCTGCATCCTTATCCAGGACATCAGTGGTACCCAGGGCAGGGCAAGAAAGCCATTTTGAGGTGAGGGGCTCTGGACCATGGAGTTGCCTCATCCATTGCCTGCTGAGGTTTGTGTAGACCCATAGTTCTCAGCCAGGAAGATTTTGATCCTCCTCACCTGCAGGGGACACTTTGGTTGTTACAAGTTGGGGAGGTGCTACTTGTCTCTAGTGGACAGAGGACAAGGATGCTGCTAAACATGCCACCATGCACAGGACACTCCGCCACTGAGAGCTACCAGCCCCAGTGCTGCAGCTAAGAGCCCTGCCTTAGACAAAAGACACAGGGGTGAGGACCCCGGCTGGGGCTCTGCCCTGCCCCCACTCCACCCTTCTCTGAGCCTTAGACCTCTTATCTGTAAGTTAAGTCATACAAGAACTCTAGGCTTGTGGTCCTGGGCCTGGCAAGTAGCAAGAGTTCAACCAGCCCTCCTCCTTCACTCCTTGGATTTTGCAGGGAAGTTACTGCAGAGGTGTTGGCTTTACTCTATCTGCTTCCCTAAAAGGGAATATTTTAGATTAAGCTAAAACGTGTCCCATAAATGGTGATTGAACGTGTTTTTAAAGATTCATAAGTGCTGCATTTCCTTGCTCCTAAGAGGCTATTAATTATAATGCAGACTTCAGTTTAACAATAACTTCTTGGAGGTGGGGCAGGGGGAGGTAACTCCACAGTAACTGTACATGTTGATTGCATCTGATTTCAGGTGCATCTTATTTCAGGCCCAAACTAAACTGGGGAGTTCCAGCTTCTACCTTGGAGCTCAGTCACCACCATGATGCATTCAGAGGAAATACAAAACCCAGTCCCCAAGGCCTTGACAAGCCACGTTTATCCTTACTGGAATCTGCTTATGGATTAAGAGGGAATTGCTCAGCATATCAAGCAGCACAACTTTCTAAGAATAGATGATTCATAGCATGTTCTGAGCTCTCACTGTGAAAGGCCAAGGTATGGATCAGTGTCTGCTCAAGAATAAAGCAGAGTGAAAAGAGAGTCAACTGTCCCCCAAGACACTCAAATTAGATGAAGATCCACAGAAGTGTAATGAACAGAAAGAACATTTGGGTGAAAGGATGGATGGATGGGAGGATTCATAAATGAATGATTGGATATATGAAATGAAGATAAATTATTTAACACAGAAACAGAGGCTAATCAATGAGACAGAAGCAGATATAGAAATACACAGTGCATGCTAAGTCTCTTCAGTTGTGTCTGACTCTGTGCAACCCTATAGGCTGTAGTTCCCCAGGCTCCTCTGTCCATGGGATTCTCCAGGCAAGAACACTGGAGTGGGTTGCTGTGCTCTCCTCCAAGAGAGAACTCTTTGTAGGCATGCATAATTCATTAAAAATAATAATGCAGCTTGTACATGATGGCACTCAAATTTGTTCCCAGAGAAGGTCATCCAAAGAGTTTCTTTGCAGAAAATTGCTAATCCTATTGTGATTTCCTGGTTAAAGAAAAGGTTAGAGAAACAGGCAAAGAAATGGGCCCTTTCATTGAGGCACAGTTCAAAGAGATGTTCTTTTCCTTGCTCTTCTTTGCTTCCTCTTCTAAAGAGAGTCTGCCTTGATTTGATTTAAGAAACAGTCTTCAGTTCTTCCTCTATTTGCTCTCTCCACTCTCACTGCTCCCAGTGACTGACCACATCATGCCTCAGCCAGAGAGGGAGGTGGCCGTCAAGACTTTGCCTCGTCTGATCTTGCTGTTGTATTCCCAGCTTATAGTGACAATCTACCACTGACTGCCCCACTTCTATTCTTCTCTGCTTCTAGTGAAAAGTGCAATAATTGTCTTTGGGGTACTTGTCCTCCATTCTTAGCTCATTGCCTTGGGAGTACCTTGAGACTTAACTGACTCAGGATCACCCAATGAATCAATGATAGAGTCACTTGATTAGAGTCAATGAATCTTGCAGAAATGTTTGCTAAGCCTAACAGCTCTCTCTTCCACTGCAGAGGTGAGGACGTGACACCCGGAACTTCTGCAGCCATTTTGTAAACCAAGAGTCCAATCCTAGTACTGTTGTTTGGGTTGGGAATTGAGTTACATCTGATCCTAGTGGGTGACACCACACTTTGTCTTTAAATCAAACCAGTGCTTGCTTCAGGCACAGGATTTTGATGCAGTTCTGGCCAGTGAAGTGTGAAAAGAGGCTCCCCACGGCTCCTGGGAAACATTCTGTTGCTCTTCAAACAGACACGCAGGATGTACCAGCCTTACTTGGCCTCTCGAGGTTTTGGTCTTGGGATGAGATACTAACTAGGGCAGCAGCCATCCTGGTCTGTGAAGGAAGAGCAAGGGAAACTGACCCCACACCTGCCCACTGACACTTCTGAGACTTCGTCCAGATTTCTGCGCATGAAAAAGACATCTCTTCTCTCTCTCATCCTCACCTTTTGGCCTGCCCGGGGCACACCTAGTTTTTTATAAATAAATTAATTAATTTTTACTGGAATGAGCAGAGGAGCCTGGCAGGCTACTGTCCATGGGGTCACAAAGAGTCGGACCCGACTGTACAACTAAGTCCACACACATGCATAGCTGATGTACAGTCCTATATAGGTTATAGATGTACAGTATAATGATACATAATTTTTAAAGTTTATATTTAATTTCTAGTTATTATACAATATTGGCTATATTCTCCATGTTGTACAATATGTCCTTGTAGCTTATTTTACAGGGCTTCCTTGATAGTTCAGTTGGTAAAGAATCTACCTGCAATGCAGGAGAGACATTGGTTCGATTCCTGGGTCAGGAAGATAACTGGAGAAGGGATAGG
Source organism: Antilocapra americana (assembly GCA_007570785.1). Classification (NCBI taxonomy): domain Eukaryota; kingdom Metazoa; phylum Chordata; class Mammalia; order Artiodactyla; family Antilocapridae; genus Antilocapra; species Antilocapra americana. The sequence continues at coordinate 3,305,780 of ML660204.1, read as the reverse complement.
CTACCCACTCCAGTATTCTTGGGTTTCCCTTGTGGTTCAGCTGGTAAAGAATCTGCCTGCAATGTGGGAGACCTGGGTTCAATCTAGCTTATTTTATACCCAAGAGGTTTTGTTTCCCCAGAGTAATGCAGGGGTTTTATTTTATTACAGGGCAGAAGAAATAGTTATCAACATTAAATATTTTTACAGCCCCAAAGTAGATTGCTTATGAATATTTTCAAAGTTCATTATTATGGGATCCATGTAGTTTTATACCTGATAAAACAGTATACAGAGGTGAAAATTTAATTTAGAACTTTTTTATTAGAAAGTCAATAGTACATAATTTAGCCCTTACTGAAGGTATTCAAGAAGAAAGTGGAGATATTTTTATTTCCATGTAACTGTCATGTGTCAACACCAAAATCAGATTGATTATATTCTTTGCAGCCACAGATGGAAAAGCTGTGTACAGTCAACAAAAACAAGACCAGGAGCTGACTATGGCTTGGATCATGAACTCTTTATTGCCAAATTCAGACTAAAATTGAAGAAAGTAGGGAAAATCACTACACCATTCAGGTATGACCTAAATCAGATCCCTTATGATTATACAGTGGAAGTGAGAAATAAATTTAAGGAACTAGATCTGATACACAGAGTGCCTGAAGAGCTATGGACGGAGGTTTATGACATTGTAAAGGAGACAGGGATTAAGATCATTCCCATGGAAAAGACATGCAAAAAAGCAAAATGGCTGTCTGAGGAGGCCTTACAAATAGCTGTGAAAAGAAGAGAAGCAAAAAGCAAAGGAGAAAAGGAAAGATATTCCCATTTGAATGCAGAGTTCCAAAGAATAGCAAGGAGAGCTAAGAAAGCCTTCCTCAGCGATCAATGCAAAGAAATAGAGGAAAACAACAGAATGGGAAAGACTAGAGATCTCTTCAAGAAAATTAGAGATATCAAGGGAACATTTCATGCAAAGATGGGCTCAATAAAGGACAGAAATGGTAGAGACCTAACAGAAGCAGAAGATAAGAAGAGGTGGCCAGAATACACAGAAGAATTGTACAAAAAAGATCTTCACAACTCAGGTAATCATGATGGTGGGATCACTCACCTAGAGCCAGACATCCTGGAATGTGAAGTCAAGTGGACCTTAGAAAGCATCACTACGAACAAAGCTAGTAGAGGTGATGGAATTCCAGTTGAGCTAGTTCAAATCCTGAAAGATGACACTGTGAAAGCACTGCACTCAATATGCCAGCAAATTTGGAAAACTCAGCAATGGCAGCAAGACTGGAAAAGTTCAGTTTTCATTCCAGTCCCAAAGAATGCTCAAACTACCACACAACTGTACTCATCTCACATGCTAGTAAAGTGATGCTCAAAATTCTCCAAGCCAGACTTCAGCAATACGTGAACCGTGAACTTCCAGATGTTTAAGCTGGTTTTAGAAAAAGCAGAGGAAGCAGAGGTAAAATTGCAAACACCCACAGGATCATCGAAAAAGCAAGAAAGTACCAGAAAAACATCTATTTCTGCTTTATTGACTATGCCAAAGCCTTTGAATGTGTGGATCACAGTAAACTGTGGAAAATTCTGAAAGAGATGGGAATATCAGGCCACCTGACATGCCTCTTGAGAAACCTGTATGCAGGTGAGGAAGCAACAGTTAGAACTGGACATGGAACAACAGACTGGTTCCAAGTAGGAAAAGGAGTACATCAAGGCTGTATACTGTCACCCTGCTTATTCAACTTATATGCAGTGTACATCATGATAAACGCTGGGCTGGAAGAAGCACAAACTGGAGTCAAGATTGTCAGGAGAAATATCAATAACCTCAGATATGCAGATGATACCACTCTTACGGCAGAAAGTGAAAAAGAACTTAAGAGCCTCTTGATGAAAGTGAAAGAGGAGAGTGGAAAAGTTGGCTTAAAGCTCAACATTCAGAAAACTAAGGTCATGGCATCTGGTCCCATCACTTCATGGCAAATAGATGGGGAAACAGTGAAAACAGTGCCAGACTTTATTTTTTTAGGCTCCAAAATCACTGCAGATAGTGATTGCAGCCATGAAATTAAAAGATTCTTACTCTTTGGAAGGAAAGTTATGACCAACCTAGATAGCATATTAAAGAGCAGAGACATTACTTAACCAACAAATGTCGGTCTAGTCAAGGCTATGATTTTTCCAGTGGTCATGTATGGATGTGAGAGTTGGACAGTGAAGAAAGCTGAGCGCCAAAGAATTGATGCTTTTGAACTGTGGTGTTGGAGAAGACTCTTGAGAGTCCCTTGGACTGCAAGGAGATCCAACCAGTCCATCCTGAAGGAGATCAGTCCTGGGTGTTCATTGGAAGGTCTGATGTTGAAGCTGAAATGCCAATACTTTGGCCTCCTCATGGGAAGAGCTGACTCATTGGAAAAGACCCTAATGCTGGGAAGGATTGGGGGCAGGAGGAGAAGGGGATGACAGGGAATGAGAAGGCTGAATGGCATCACTGACTCAATGGACAAAGGTTTGTGTGCACTCCAGGAGTTAGTGATGGACAGGGAAGCCTGGCGTGCTGCAATTCATGGGGTCACAAAGAGTTGGACACGACTGAGTGACTGAACTGAACTGAACTGTCATGTGTACGTCTTTCTTTATTCTCTATTCTCTATTTCTGTGTCATTCTTTTTGCATCACTCTAGTATGCCTATCTCAATAAAGCTCTCTGTGCATTTTCCCTCCTCTGTATGTATCTGTGCCATGGCTTCTGGTGTCATTTAAAACTAGAAAATGTCCTGCAGGACACGTGGGTTCGATCCCTGGATTGGAAAGATCCCTTGGAGGAGGGCATGGCAACCCACTCCAGTACTCTTGCCTGGAGAATCTCCATGGACAAAGGAGCCTGGCAGGCTACAGTCCATGGGGTCACAAAGAGTTGAACACGACTGAGCAACTAAGAACAGCACACAGCTCACCCCAGTATGTGGTATCTTAGTTCCCTAACTGGGGATCTAACTCACATCCTCTGCATTGGGAGGCAGATTCTTAACCACTGAACCACCAGGGAAGTCCCTACAGTGGTTATTAATTTTGGTCCTGCAGCATCATTTTTGTGGTTGCAGAGTATCTTGTTACACAGTTGTGTCATTACTTGCCTATTCAACCTTCTATTAGAGGACATCTGGGCTTTCGTTTTTAAAATAAGCAATGCCTATTATCCAGAGTGAAGTAAGCCAGAAGGAAAAACAACAATACAGTATACTAACGCATATATATGGAATTTAGAAAGATGGTAACAAGAACCCAGCATGCGAGACAGCAAAAGGAACGCAGACATATAGAACAGACTCATGGACTCTGTGAATGAGGGCAAGGGTGGGATGATATGGGAGAATGGCACTGAAACATGTTTATTATCATATGTGAAATCAATCGCCAGCCCAGGATTGATGCTTGGGGCTGGTGCAGCGAGATTTCCAGGGGGGAGGGAGTCAGGAGGGAGGAGGGAGGAGGGAGGGGGGTTCTGGAGGGGGAGCATATGTAAGCCCATGGCGATATCACGTCATTGTATGGCAAAACCAATAAAAAACAGAAAAGAAAAGAAAAAATAAAATAAATGAAATAAAATAAACAATGCTGCAATGGAAGCCCCATACCAAAATATAAAATATGAAGGAGTGCCTAGGAGTACCTATCAGAAGTATCTTCTGATATAGGGGTCATGGAAGAAGCAGCCTGAGATTTGCCAAGATGACATCGAACTCAGCCAGACCAGTTTTTCGAGGTTTTCCCCTGAAATAAGGTCTTCAATAGCATTTGGCCCAGAAGTCTTTTTCTTTTCATCCCTTCAGAGTTTCCTTGGTGGCTCCATGGTAAAGAATCAGCCTGCAATATGGGAGACCCAGCTTGGATCCCTGAGTTGAGAAGATCCCCTGGAGAAGAGAATAGCAACCCACTCCAGTATTTTTGCCTGGAAAATCCCATGGACAGAAGAGCCTGGCAGCTACAGTCCATGGGGTCACAAAGAGCCCGACAGGACCGAGAACTGAGCAAGGTCAATTTGAGCTCAAACTGTCAGAGATTGCATTGGCAGGGCAAAAGCCTGCATGTGTTTAAGTTTGGATTTTTTTTCTCTAACTCACTGTGGGATAGAGGTATTTGAACCAATACAGTACAGTCCCCGGAGAGAAGAAAGGCAAGTAACCTGACATGCTTCCTCCCAGACATTCCCTGGGGGTTTTGAACCTGTGACAGAATCAGATTCTTTAATGTGACTCTCAAAGATCACATAAAAAAATTTTTTTTGTATTGTGGTAAAACACATACAACATAAAATTTGCTGTTTAATTCAGTGACATTAATTAAATTTGCAATGTTGTGAAACCATCACCACTGTACTTCCAAATTGTTTTCATCACCCCAAACAGAAACTCTGTACATATTATGCAATAAATCCCCAACATCTGCCCCTTTCCCACCCCAGCAACCAGCCCCAGCCTCCGGTCATTGTAACCTACTTTTTGTCTTTATGAATTTGCCTACTCCAGATATTTCATACTAGTAGACTCACACAATATTTGTCCTTTTGTGTCTGGTTTATTTCACTTTGTGTAATGATTTCAAGGTTCAGCCATGGTGTAGCATGTATCAGAACTTTTTCTTTTTATGGCTGAATAACATTCCATTTTGTATATAAGCCACATTTTGTTTATCTATTCATCTGTTGATGGACACTTGGGGTTATTTCCACCCTTTGGCTGTTGTGAAAAATGTGGCAATGAGCACAGGTGTACAAGCCTCTGTTTGAGTCTCTATTTTTATTTTTTTGGCATATACCTAGAAGTGAATTTGCCCGGTCATATTGGTAATTCTATGTTTAACCTTTTGAGAGACTGCCAAACTGCTGTTTTTGTCATTAATGGCTATTTGTTTATTTATATTAAATTTTCATCGAACTATAGTTGATTTACAATATTATGTTACTTTCAGGTGCACGGCATAGTGATTCAGGAGTTTTACAGATTATATTCCATTAAAAGTGATTGCAAGGTAATGGCTACCATTCCCTGTGCTGCACAATACATGCTTGTTGTTTATTGTATTCATAGTAGTTTGGATCTCTTAATCCCATGCCCCTAATTTGCCCCTCCCCACTTTGGTAACCCCTGGTTTGTTTTCCATATCAGTGAATCTGTTTCTGTTTTGCCTGTATGTTCATCTGTACTATTTTTTAGTTTCCACACTTAAGTGATGTCATATAGGACTGCCAACTGTTTTCCACAGTGACTGCACAATTTTACATTCCCACCAGCAACATACTAGGATTCCAGTTATCTACATTCTCATCAACACTTGTTAAAGTTTTTATTTATAGCCATCCTAGTGGGTATGATGTTGTATCTCATTAGGGTTTGCATTTCCCTAATGACTAGTGATACTGAGAATGTTTCCAGGTGTTTATTGGCCATTTCTACATCTTCTTTGGAGAAATATCTATTCAAGTCCTTTGCCCATTTCCTATTTTTTTTTTGCCCATTTTTAAATTGCGTTGTTTGTCTTTTTGTTGTTGAGTTGTAGGAATTATTCATATATTCGGAATATGAAAACCTTATCAGATACAAGATTTGCAAATCTTTTCTGCCATTCTGCAGGTTGTTTCACTTTCTTGATAATGTCTTTTGATACACACAAGTTTTTAATTGTGACAAATCCAGTTTACCTATTTTTCTTTTGTTGCTTATGTTTTTGGTGTCATACCTAAGAATTCACTGCTCACTGCAAGGTTGGAGGTAATTTTAAATCACTAAGTATTGCTTTTTTCTGTTATAAATTTCCTGTGCATAAGGGTGCTGAGTCCTTTACTATCCTAGTCTCCCCAGGGAGCTGAGTTGGCTGGGAGGCAGGTAGGTAGGAAGGTAAGCAGGTGTATAGGTGGGCTTCCCAGGTGGCTCAGTGGTAAAGAATCTGCCTACCAATGCAGGAGCCACAAGAGACATGTGTTTGATCTCTGGGTTGGGAAAAATCCCCTCAAGTAGGAAATGGCAACCCACTACAGTATTCTTGCCTGGAAAATTCCATGGACAGAGTAGCCTGGTGGGCTACACTTCATGGGATCACAAAGACTCAGATGCGACTGGGCACAAACAAAACAAAACAGGTAGATAAGTAGGTAGATTGGTAAATAAATAAATATATAATTTTACTTATTAATTTAGCCAGTTTAGCCAACATTTATATTCTCCTTCTCTGGTCATTGCCCCCTAGTCATAAAAGAGACTCCAAGATTCAGACTGGCCAACCATAGTAGCCTCTGTCCCTGGCATTAGTGATTGGTCCAAGGGGTGATCTTGTAGCCAGACTGAACCAATGAGACCTTCTCTGGATAGATAGACATTTCCTGGGAAAAGAAAACCTCTTTTCATTGGAGGTGGCAAGCTAAAACTGTAGGCAGCTGTTCCTGACCACAAGAAGGTCCATCTGCCAGAGGCAAGAATGAAGCACAGGCAAAGCAGATTGAGACCAGCAGAGATGGAGACTCTCCACAAGAATGGGGTGGGGAGTCCCCTGTTCCAGTCTCAGGGGCTCCCACTCCTCCAGCTTCTCCTTTTATCTTGTGAACATGTGCCAGGACATACCTCCCCATCCCCAGTGACACCAGCCAATTCCTTTCTCCTTCAGTTCTTTCGGGGCAAATTTTGATCTCTTGAAACTAAAACTACCTTGATGGGTACTCCCTCATCCCCCAGCAACATGTGCTCCCTCTTACTGATATATCAGCAGCTAAATACACCTGGGTCCCCAAGTGTATTTAGCTAGAAAATTCTCCCAAGCCTTCATGCTTCTGTGTCCTCTGCCCACAGCCCTCTCTGCAACTCCAGCTTCAAGACTCAGCCAATGTATTTCCTCCTCGGAGCACTCTGCCCTGACCCTCCCTCCAACCCTCAAGGCTAAATGTGTTGATTTCTTCCATGCACCCTCACACGATCCTGTAACACCTCCGAGTCCTACCACTTTGCTCTCACATATTTCCCCTCTGGTCCAGGGGCTTTCTGAGGCAGCCACAGTGTCTACTGCAGGTGAATTGCTAGCATCTAGCCCTGGGTCAGCACATGGCAGTCTCGCTAGGTACCAGCAGAATGACTAAACTGGGGCTTGCAGGCAAACATGCCAACCTGGGCTCCACCACCTGCTTGCCGTGTGAACCTTGAGCAGGTAATTCATTTCATGTCGCCTCGCTTGTAATACAGGTTGATGATAAATGGCATTTCCTTCCTGGGGCTCTCTGGGGATCTAGTGAGACATGCTTCCTGCTCAGTTCTGCTGTCAGGGCTGTCTTCCATCTCTGTTTGCATCTTTTAGGCTCTCAGCTCTGCTTCTCTCCGTTTCTTGTGCCTCATTCTCGACCAGGCTTCCACCACAGGCAGTGGTGGCCCAACCCAAGGGCATCCTTACAGCAACCTTCTTGGCCAACATCTTCAGCTGAATTCCAGGGAAGGACTCTGATTGGTCCTTGGGTCTTGGGTCCACCCCTAGACCAATCATCATGTCCAAAGAAATGGGACAATCTCATTGGCCAGCTGGCTTCAGCACTACCATTTGGGCAAAGAATTGATGGAGCCAACCTGGACCACACTGAGCAGAGGGGAGCAGCTGTTCTAAAGAGTAGATGCTGGGTGATTGAAAGAAAAATAATGCTTCCACCAGACTAAGTTTCCTTATTGTAATCTTCCCATTACATTCAGAAATAAATAATACTCTGTTTATCCAGGAGGATAAAAGTTCAAAAAGAACTTGGGCTGCTTTAAGAATCAGCCCCAGGATTGGGAGATGGTGGAAAAACTCCTTCCTCCTCCCTGCCCATCTTTCTTTTTGCCCCAACATCTCCTTGAAGCAGCTTCTCACTTGGTGCCACTCAGGTGTCAGACCCAGCTGTAGGAAAGATGGTTCTTCTCTACTGGAATCTGGTTTCATGTCAGATTTCGGGGTGATTCTTCACTGCCTTAATTTTTTGTTGTAGTCCGCTATACTTGTTACACCTGTGAGTGTTACACCTGTGCTTGTTACGCTATTGCAGTCCCCTGTGCTAGTTACAGCTGTGTGTGTTATACCTGCGCTTATAACACCCCTAGGTGTGATGCCTATCCTCGTCACACCATTCCAGGCTCCTGTGCTTGCTACGCCTGTGCTTGTCACACCTGTACTTGCTACACCTGTGTGCGTCTCCTCCTCCATTCCCCTGTTTCTTCCCTGTTAGAACAATAAGTACACGGAGATCCCCCCCCACTTCCTGGAGAAACAGTGGCCAGTGCAGGTGAGTCAAGGCTCTGGCATCAACACAAGTGAGTTCAAATCTCAGCTCTGCAGGTTATTAGCTGTGTGACCCAACTCCTATTAGGCACCTCCTCTATGTCCCCATTTTTTCCTCTCTCTGATGTGGATTAGTAATAATGTCTGCCTCTTTGGACTTGGTGAGAGCATATGAGAACCTGAAGAACACATGAGATGGTACACATGAAGGTGGTTTGACTAAAGTGTGTGGAGTGTGAGTTCAAGGCCCCTCATACAGGTCCTTCCAAGGCCCTGAGTAGTGTCCCTCCATTGTCTCCTCATTAGCATATGTTTTTGTAAGATTGTGTGAAAGTTCAGTGATTTCACTGCATTCTGTTAAGGCCACTAAATCTTCCCACTCCCAGTCCCCCATCCCCCTTGTGTCTGGGGATGCTGAGACTGGTGGGTTTTATGGGATCCATGTAGCTGGAGTTTGGTGAAGTCAGGCTGTGTGGTTTCAGGGCCAGGACTAGGGTGAGATGAACAAGGTACAAAGTCGAGGACACGCTTTCAGGCTGAGAGCTAGCACCACCTTGGGGTTAAAACCACCCATTTCAAGGCAGGAATTTCTTCTCCTTGAAAACACCACCTAGAAACATTAACAATATTTTATATATTCCTTAGGGCGACAGGTTTGAGGAGAACAGTATCAACTGGGGTAGCTAAGTCATACGAAGCTGTGGTGACTAAAGCCGGCATCCTGTCAGTCTGTTTACATTCGCAGCACTATAATCAATCCTCACATCCTATACTCTAATAGCAAAGAAGCGATATGGACAGTAATGAGAGCAATGACATGTTTCTTTCCCTGTGTGAGAAATGGCAAGAAGCAGGTCAAACAAGAAAGGGAAACAAAATAATGTACTTTAAGCTGATGCAGAAAAATAAAAATTTAATATCATCAAAAGCAATTAATCTAATATTGTGCGGTAAAGAGATTTGAGACTTATGTAGTCAAAGAGAACAAAAAAAAATCTCTCAAGCAAGAGAATTTCTGATCAACTCCAGCTGTCATGTCACCGCTGGGGAAAAGAACCATTATCGAAAATATGTATTAGGTGGAGCACCTACAAATGAATGAATAATGTTATTTACACACAAACCGCTATGTAGAAAAGCATACATGGAGCTTGACAGCTTGTCTCTGGTGGTGTAATGAGGCCTGAAGGGCCTTGGGGTTCAATGTTGTGCTGTTATAAGCTATTTATCATAACATAGGGTAGAAAAGGGGCTTTACATGTCTGATTGCTACATATTGTTTCTATTGCTGCTTCTTTCTGACGACTTTTTTTGTCATTAGAGTCATTTGTTTTTGTCGTGTGGTGAGTGGTCCTGTTGACTGTCTTTTGATTGTTGTGTTGTCACCAGAATCAGAATCCAGTTTAATAAAAGATCAAGGAAGCTTTTAGGAGCTATTGTGCATTCTGCTTTTAAGAAGCTGTTCGAGCTGTCGACAGTGGACATGATAGTAAATGTGCAGTACCATAAGTTATTTAACGTTTAAAAGAGGAAAATAGTGATAGAGCTGTTTTAAAAACCTGAGTGTAATCTATTGCTGTGTTATTTATTATTTAAAAGTGTGCAAAATGTCTGTTGTGATAGATTTCTTACAGTGTTCGGACATCGTGGTTAGGTTGTCTATTTGACATGCAAATTTGCCTGCTAGGACCATGATGTTCCATTTTTAAATGAATGTAAGAAATGAGATGAAATGAAGACTACTGCGTTTGTGACTTTTGAAGGCAAAGATCCTTGAATTTTAAAGGAAGGTGATGTGCTTTGAGGGTGCTCACAGACTAGTAATACTGTAGGGCTCAAAGGGAACCCTGTTCTCTCTGAATTATAAGAAAGCATCACTGAGCTTGCAGTAAGTAATTCTGTTACAGTATCAGCTGTGTCGTTTATTTTAAATTGTGATAACCACCATCAGGGCCATTACTGGCTCTCTCTCTCATATTGGCTTTCACCTGTGCAAAATCCATAATCCTTCAAACTTCACATGAATGTATATATTATGAAGATTGTTCTCTAGGATGCCATTTTAAAGAAAAATTACTTCAATGGTATGCAGTATGTTTATTCTGTTTATGAAAAAATCATGTTAAGAATTTCTGCCTATATAATACTGAGAGATGGTTTTCTCCTATAGGATATTTATCCACCTTGTCTCTGCTGCCTTCTTTGCCTTAAGGGACACTTTTAGTCATGATTTTTTGGCTCTAATCTAGGACTATTAAGACACAGTCTTTAGAATGTAATGATATTTAAATTTGTTTCTGAAATTCTGTGGCGGGGTAGAATTGGGATAGGAAAATGAAACTGTTCCACTGGTTTAAGAACTAGGAGGCAAGATGATTCACTTTACTATATAAGCTAGAAAGTGACTAGAAAGTTAAGTTTCTGCAGGGGTTGTTTTGGAATAAATAAAAGATAGAGATGCTAGCCTTCAGATGCGTTTTGGTGACAGTACTTTATTTTTATATAAAGTCTAGTATTTGGAAAGTGATCATTGTTATAAAATTCTCTCTTCCTATTCTAATACTATATCATGTTTCAAGCTTCTATTTGAAAACAAATATAAGAGATGACATGATAAGAAAATTTAATAAATGCTCTTTTTGCTTGATTGACTTATATAATCACTGTGTTTCATGATAACTGCTTTTGGAATAATAAGTTTTGTGAAATGCTGACTTTGTGTATATCTTAGAATGCAAGATTAATAAAGTGTGTATACGTGCATTAAAAAAAAAAACCACACCCATTTCACCGTCATCCCACCCTGCTGGCCAGCCACCCCCCTTCACCTTCCTTCCTCTTTCGGTTTTCTTTCTGTTATATTCAAAAGTAGGGTCACCAACAATGAAGCTTCTCATCATCTCTACTGTTTCTTTCTCTCCTGTGCTGGCTCCTTCCTGAGTCCATATTTAGTACAAGGACCAGAACTTCACAAAGGAAAAGAGGAAAAGCAGGTCACTTTTCATCTCCACTAAATGGCCACGTTTAGCACATATGTAATTGCAGCTACCTTCATTCAAATAAAGAAATCACTTAGTTCTCCCTGAGAAATCCCAAGAATCTTAATCCTCATTTTAGCAGGCAATCTGAGTTTAAAAAACATCAGTAGAAAGTCAAAACTTTCATGTGAAGTTTGAGTTTGACTTGAAACATTTAATTTATTTAAAAATAGAAATGTAAATGTAATCTCTGTGTTTTCCTCCTGCTGTCAGAAGCTCTCCTGCTCTGACTGATTCATTAACAAATTAACATGTTGTGATCGTGCTGTGAAAAGTTGCAACATAATTGTTACAGCCACTGGTCCCCAGGCTCTGGAGTTGTGCTTCCTAAACTCTTTTATAGACTACAAATTAGATGCTTTTCATATATGCTATCTAATTTTAATTAAAATTTGCCCTAAAGCTATCCTTAACAGCTTTGGAGTTGCTGGAGTTTTGTCATCTTGGGGTGGTGAACATTTGCAGTTGATCATGTCAAAATCTGTACCCATGGAAACCATTTTCCAACTACTTCTTCCTAGGACCAGCTCAGATCTGCCAGAGTTCTGATTTTGACTCGGCTCAAAATTTATTATCCATTGAGAGAAGGGTGATCCTCTGTGGGCAAAGTGGAGATTTAGAGATTTTAACTGGAAGACAGAGAATGGCTTACAAGGTTTCTGATTCTGAGGAAATCACAGCCCCTCTGACTGTTTCACTTTTCCTCATCTATAAGACGAAGATCACCACAACCCTGTCTGTGATCTATGGAAGTGGTTCCTTGAGACCTTGAGGTCTGGAAAGATGAAGAAAGCCATCCTTCTGAAAGCTATGAAATTGTACCAAAGCTTCACCATGTGGCCCAGCATGCTGCAAAGAAATTTTTTTTAAGCACCTTCTGAAAATCATCAGGACAAAGTAAGCAAGTCCTTGAGGTTCTTGAGGTAGTCACGAGACAAATGTTGGTGAGTTAGAGCAAATGCTGCAGGGCCCCTTAAAATTCCATTGAGAATGCTTCAGAATCTTTGGGGGTCATAGTCCCCATCCTCATTTCCTCCAGAGGGTTGGTAAAATTGGGATGAAAGTAAGAAAGCTCCTCTCCTCCCCTGCCGAGATCTGATGGTATCCTGATGGTGTGGACTCAACTATTCCCGGATAAGGCACCACAGACCTCAGGAGCAGGGAGGCATCACACCAGCCAGTTCAACAGAGGGCTGTGCTTCTGCTTTGTGTGGGGAATGTGATATAATAATACCTCTTCCTGTGCCTTTTCTGGAGAGATTTTATAGCCATTTGCAGAGACCCTGGAGGGCGTTAGGCTTCCCTTATAGCTCAGATGGTAAAGAATCTGTCTGCAACGCAGGAGACCTGAGTTCGATCCCTGGGTTGGGAAGATCCCCTGGAGAAGGAAATGGCAACCCACTCCAGTATTCTTGTCTGGACAATCCCATGGACAGGGAGCCTGGCAGGCTACAGTCAATGGGATCGCAAAGAGTCGGACACGACTTAGCGACTAAACCACCACCACCACCACCTGGAGGGCATTAGAGGAAAAGTTCTCTTAAAACAGTAAATCAAAGAGGACACAAACAGATGGAGAAATGTGCCATGTTCGTGGATTGGAAGAATCAATATAGTGAAAATGAGTATACTACCCAAAGCAATCTATAGATTCATTGCAATTCCTATCAAGCTACCAGAGGTCTTTTTCAAAGAATTAGAACAAATAATTTCACAATTTGTATGGAAATACAAAAAACCTCGTATAGCCAAAGCAATCTTGAAAAAGAAGATTGGAATTGGAGGAATCAACCTACCTGACTTTAGGCTATACTACAAATCCACAGTCATTAAGACAGTATGGTACTGGCACAAAGACAGAAATATAGATCAATGGAACAAAATAGAAAGCCCAGAGATAAATCCACACATCTATGGACACCTTATCTTTGACAAAGGAGGCAGGAATATACAATGGAGAAAAGACAACCTCTTTAACAAGTGGTGCTGGGAAAACTGGACAGCCACTTGTAAAAGAATGAAACTAGAACACTTTCTAACACCATACACAAAGATAAACTCAAAATGGATCAAAGATCTAAGCATAAGACCAGAAACTATAAAACTCCTAGAGGATAACATTGGCAAAACACTCTCCAACATAAACCAAAGCGGGATCCTACATGACCCACCTCCCAGAATATTGGAAATAAAAGCACGAATAAACAAATGGGACCTAATTAAAATTAAAAGCTTCTGCACAGCAAAGGAAACTATAAGCAAGGTGAAAAGACAGCCTTCAGAATGGGAGAAAATAATAGCCAATGAAGAAACGGACAAACAATTAATCTCAAAAATATACAAGCAACTCCTGCAGCTCCATTCTAGGAAAATAAACGACCCAATCAAAAAGTGGGCCAAAGAACTTAACAGACATTTCTCCAAAGAAGACATAAAAATGGCTAACAAACACATGAAAAGATGCTCAACATCACTCATTATCAGAGAAATGCAAATCAAAACCACAATGAGATATCACTTTACACCACTCAGAATGGCTACAATCCAAAAATCTACAAGTAATAAATGCTGGAGAGGATGTGGAGAAAAGGGAACTCTCTTACACTGTTGGTGGGATTGCAAGCTAGTACAGCCACTATGGAAAACAGTGTGGAGGTTCCTTAAAAAACTGCAAATAGACCTGCCATATGACCCAGCAATCCCACTGCTGGGCATATACACAGAGGAAACCAGAACTGAAAGAGCCACGTGTACCCCAATGTTCATCGCTGCATTGTTTACAATAGCCAAGACATGGAAGCAACCTAGATGCCCATCAACTGACGAATGGATAAGAAAGCTGTGGTACATATACACAATGGAATATTACTCAGCATTAAAAAAAAATTCATTTGAATCAGTTCTACTCAGATGGACGAAACTGGAGCCCATTATCCAGAGTGAAGTAAGCCAGAAGTAAAAACAACAATACAGTATATTAACGCATATATATGGAATTTAGAAAGACGGTAACGAGAACCCAGCATGCGAGACAGCAAAAGGAACCCAGATGTATGAAATAGACTCGTGGACTCTGTGGATGAGGGCAAGGGTGGGATGATATGGGAGAATGGCATTGAAACATGTTAATTATCATATGTGTAATCAATCGCCAGCCCAGGATTGATGCTCGGGGCTGGTGCATCGAGATTTCCCGGGGGGGAGGGAGGAGGGAGGGAGGAGGGAGGGGGGTTCTGGAGGAGGAGCATATGTAAACCCATCGTGATATCATGGCATTGTTTGGCAAAACTAATTAAAAAAAAAAGAAAAAAAAACAGTAAATACTGTGATCCTTACTCTATGTACAGGGATGACAGGGGCCACAACCACATACTGTAAATATAAAGGGAAATTGAGCTCCAAAGAGATCCTTATAGAGGTGGCTGCTCACCTGGACACCTGCATGATTCCTCCAACAGCTGGTCCTTAATCTGCAAGAAGACATCTGGTTCATCCATCTATCTATCTACCCATCCATCCATTCATCCGTCCACCCATCCATCCATCCACCCATCCATCCAACCGTCCATCAACCCACTCATTCATCACTGCCCTGTGACTGCCCCATGTCCTGTCCATAAATGCTCTTCTCCTTCATTAGTCAGAGCCAGTTTCTGTTGCTGGCGCCCTCAGAACTCTGATCCTCTATCCAGTGTGAAGGCTCAGCAGCCCAGTTGCAAATAGTAGCCCTGCCTGCCACCCCAGAGAAGGCCTGCCATCCACTCAAAGCTGGAAGCCTCACAGGGAAGAGAGAGACTTGTGTGTAGGAGTGTGTGTATAGGCATGTGTGCACATGTGTGTGTAACACACAACCCACTCCAAGCTGTTCAATGTTGTGTCTATGGTTCCCATGGATCTAAGGATCTAAGGATCCATCTAGGATCCTTCCTTTGGGAAGACATGCCTCCTCCATCCCATGTGGTGGAGGTGGAGTCAACTCACATGGAAGGAAACCCCAAAGTCCTGAATTCTCCACCTGCATCTGTACCACTCCCCCCATCACTTGTTAGACTTGATTTGGCTGAGGTCCTGTCTTCAGCAACATGGACATTTCTTCTCCATAAAGTGTCTGAGGCAAGCTGGTCTCTCAGCATCATGGTCATCTGTACAGAGTGAGCCTACATCCTCCCTTGCTGCCACAGGTCCATCCAGAGCATCCTGGCTCTGACTGGCACCTTCTTGTTTGGCTGTGACATCATAGCAAGGCCTTCTCCTCATTGGCTTCATTACCCCCAAGATGGATGCAACTTGAGGCACAGCTGGCAAGATTGCTTAACACTACTTACTGTGAGAGGGTCATCTCATAAGAGTAGAAATCAAGACAGTTCTATAGTCAGGGATTCCAAATCCATACAACGTTGTCTCTGTTTCTTGGTTCATGTGAAACCAAATCTCACTCAACATTTGACACACAAACACAATGAGATCTTTGCTTCTCTTTCTCAAGAGGGCAGGAGTGAAAATCATTTTGGGAAAATTTCCAATATATTGATTTCCTGAGGCTACCATAACAAATTATCACAAACTGGATGGCTTAAAACAACAGAACTTTATTTTCTCACAGTTCTGAAAGCCAGAAGTCCAAAATCAGGGTATTGACAGGCCACACTCTCTCTGAAGGCTCTAAAGAGAGTCTGTCCCTTCCTTCTTCCAGCTTCTAGTGGCTCTGGCATTCCTTGGCTTGTGGCTGCATCACTCTTGTCCTTGCCTCTGTCTTCACACAGCCTTCTTTCCTGTGTCCTTTAGATGTCCTTTTCTGTCTCTTCCAAGAAAACTCTTATTGTATTCAGGGCCCACCCTAATCCAGGATGATCTCTTGCTCTTTACCTTAATTACATCTGCAAAGATCCTACTTTCAAATAAGGTCACATCCTGAGACTCCAGGTGGACATCAGTTTTGGAGGGGACATCATCAACCCACTACACAGGTTAATATAAACTTTACCTTATCTCATCTTCAAAGATGTATAACCATGAGAAGTTCTCTCACAACTGTTCTCCACCCTCTCACAGCCCTTAGAATGAGGCCAGGCACACAGTGGATGCCCTCAAAATACCTGTATTATGATTCAGTGATTTCAGTGCTCAGAAAGTTAGTCAGGTGTACATATAGGGTGACTCTCTCTCCGCTAAATAACTGATTATTAAAACAGGGATTTGCAAACAACAGCTCTGCAACCTGCTTTTGATGAAAAAGTTTTATCGGAACAGAGACCCACACTTTCACTGAAACATGGTTTACAGCTGCTCTCATGCTACAAAGGTAG
Source organism: Antilocapra americana (assembly GCA_007570785.1). Taxonomy (NCBI): domain Eukaryota; kingdom Metazoa; phylum Chordata; class Mammalia; order Artiodactyla; family Antilocapridae; genus Antilocapra; species Antilocapra americana. The sequence goes on along the minus strand of ML660204.1, from coordinate 3,289,150 downwards.
TGTGAGTTGATAGTCAGAACTGAGGCTGTGCGGCCAGTAAGCTTAAAATATTTACCATCTGACCATTTATAGAAAGTTTCCCAATCCCTGATGTAGAAAAGTGACTGGAGGCTTCCCTGGTGGTTCAATAGTTAAGAATATGCCTAGCAATGCAGGGAACATGGGTTCAATTCCTAGTCGGGGAACTAAGATCCCACATGCCACAGGGTAACCAAACCCGTGCACCACAACCAGACAGCCGGTGACTCGTAACTACTGAAGCCTGCTTGCTCTAGAGCACAAGAGCCATATGACACGACTTCCTGCAAGACTCGACAAAGACCCCACATGCCTCAACTAAGACCTGATGCAGTCAAATAAATAAATTTTGTTTTTTAAAAAAAGAAGAGTGACTAGAATTATCTCAACCCTCCAGGTGCTGGCATTTTTCGAGGGTAGAGAATTGAATATTAGGAAAACACCCTCAAAAGCATCCAGCAGCTTGGAGGTGAGGAAGTGCCTTTTGTAGAGTTAGGAAGAGACACAGAGATCACTAAGCATAAACAAATGTGATGGAGAAACCTGGAAAGGAAGGGAGGTGAGATGCTGGGGCTTAAACCAGTGCCACCTCAGCGAAGCTTTTACCAAGAATATCTCTCTTTTTCTTTTAAGTTATTTGCATTTTTTGTAAACCTTCAGGAAAAAGTGCAGCTCACAGAGGCCTCTGGGGAGTGTTTGATTTCTTAACTGCAAGTCAGGGGAGGGTCTGGGGTCCATGACACAGTAATGCCTGTGGAGGAATAGCGTGAGTAGACAGTGAGTGAGACAGTCACCAGGCAGGACCCATGGGCAAGGACTGGAGCAGATCACCCTCTGCCCAGCCAGTAATTCTGCTTTCCTGTGTCCTCCTCCATCCAGTTCATCCATCCCAGCCACAAAGAAAGGAGCACCATGGAGGCCATGGGTAAGATTTCAGAAGAGAATTGAATTTGGAAACTGTGTACATGCAGCAGGCATCCCAGGTGGCAGGCACTAGCGGTAAAGAACCCACCTGCCGATGCAGAAGATTTAAGAGACGCGGGTTCAGTCTCTGGGTTGGGAAGATTCCCTGGAGAAGGAAATGGCAACCCACTCCAGTATTTTTGCCTGGAGAATCCCATGGACAGAAGAGCTGGACATGATTGAAGCAACTTAACACACACATACATGTAACACTCTAATAACAAGAGGGAAGAGACGCTAACAGAAACACCCAGAAGCCGTGGACTATCTAAGGCTATTAACCAAGCTGGCTCCTTCCTTCCTTATTTCAAATGCCACCTCCCCCCTGCCCACCCAGTTCTTTTATTTTGTACCGCATGAACATAAGTCATAAAGAACCAGAAGTCATCTCCGAGGGCCTTGGTCAAACTCCCAGATAAAAGGCATCCCCTTCGCCCCCTTCAACCCTCCATCAGTCTCTTTGCTCCCATTCCTCCCCAGCACAGCTCATAGGGAGGGCTCAGGGGGTCACAGCACTCTACCTGTCTCTCCAGCCTGACCACAAGCTTTCTTCCTCTGGTTCCGCAAGCCCAGGCTCTGCCGAGTGCTTGTTTGGCACGTGAGAGGACTCCGGAAATACTTGTTGAATGAAGGAGTGAATGAAGGAAGGATGGAGCCATCTGGAAGGAGGAGGCTTCTGGCTCTGGGAAACCCACAGTTTCTCGGCCACTCAACACCAGGAACAGCCTCGTTACAGTGTGTTCCTTGCTTTTTAGACTGTTTTGTGGTTTTGCATAGGGAAAATCTAATCCGTATGTTTCTGACTCATTTCTACGTGTCCTCCCAAGTCATGGCACTCAGGAAGCCATTTCATGTCTGAAATGCCCGTTTAAAGGTAGTTTCTGAAAGTTTTGTTTTCTTCTGAGAATCAGGACACCTGCCTTGATCCACAGTGAATATGGGTAAGCCCCCAAGCATTAGATGCCATGGGCACCTGGGCTCCCAGGAGGCCCAGTCTGTGGCCTGGAGGGCCTCCCCTGGTGACCTTTCTTGGCCCACCCTGCCCTCTCCCCTCTCTCCTGCTGAGTAGTGGGGGAGGGGAGCAGAAACAGCAGAGGGGGTTGGGAAAGCCCTTTGGAGGCACCAGCCAGATGACATGAAACCTGGCGTGGAGGTGGGGCTCTTAGGATTGTCGATCAGCCCAGAGAGAACTATTTCATAATGAGCACTTGAAAGGAAGGGGACGGGAGGGGGGGGAAGGGTGCTGACCACCCCGCCGCTCCCCTCCAACTTTCATGTTCCCTACCCTGTAATTAGTGGGTGTCGACATTTGAAAGACACACGCCTTTAAAGGGCGCTGCCAGCGTGGACATGTCGGCTCTCTGCAACCACGTTTCAAATCGGTAATTAGGCATCCTCTCCCCTTCTCTCAGGATGTGGCCCTGTGAGTGGGCAGGTTTGCAGGGAGAAAGGACTGTCAGAAAAATTCCCACTGTTAGTCATCTGCTTTAAGTGCAGAGTTTGGGGACGCTTGGGGACCTTCCTTGTTTTATTTTGCATAGAATAACGGGAATCAGAGAGCTTGCCAGGCATGGAGTGAAGCCTCTGGATAAAGCAGATGTGTATGTCAGAGCTCCCACAGAGCTGAAAGATATCAATAATAATAATAATAATCCCCAACATTTATCCTGGATTTACATGAATCCTGGCGAATTACAGGCCCTAAGCTGACGGATCTTTGAGGCTAGAGACTAAGCCTGTGCTTTAAGCTCTATTTCTCATCTATTCTTCACAAAAACCGTATGAAATAGGCATAGTTATTTTTGGGTTGGCCAAAAAGTTCATTCATAGCATTTAACAAGGAAAACCCGAACCAACTTTTTGGCCAACCCAATATTTTCATTTTATAGTTGGATTACCAGAAATCACTGGAGCCAGGAGTTCTCTTTAAGGAGAGAGTGGGAAATCTGATTTTTCTGAGGCAGTTGTTCCTAGACTCTGGAATTTCTCTTTGTAAAACTTCAACAACAAGAAGATGTGTGGGTTGACCTAGGACTGCCAACTCTCGATTTGGCCAGGTATAAGCATTTATGGGGGGAAAAATGTTGCCATCTGCTAGCATCTTCGTTTCATAAAAAGCATCTTCGCATGAACAGCTAGGAAGGAAAATCTTGGTACATCAATCACATTTCACTCTATAAAAATCTCCCTCTGGGCCCTTTGTTTTTCTTTCTCATTTGGCCAGCTTTCCACCCCAGGCTCGCTCTGGCTTGAAAACATGTATTCAGGATCAGGGCCACCAAGTCTTCATTAGAGCTTCCCACCTTGGAGACGGTGGATTTGGGGGAGAGGATTTTGCCCCCAAGGGGAGGGACATCTGACAATGCTTGGAAACTTTTTTTTTTATAATTTCCCAAACTGGGTAAGGAGTACTACTGTCATTTAAAAGGCAGAAATCAGGGATGCTGTAACATCCTATGATGCACAGTATAGGCCCCAGTGACAGACATACCCCACCCCAGATGTCCGTAGTGCCCATTTGGGAAGCCTGGGTGTACAGAGGTCTACCTGGGAGTAGGTGGGTTGCTCGTCAGCACACCGCTGTAACCACCTGTGCAGCGCTGGACTTTTTCATATGTAGGAGCGCTCACTCACTCCAGCAGCATGAACTGGAAACAGACGTCTTCTAAGGCCGGTTTCATTACTTCTTGTCAGTTGACACCCTCCTTTGGGCTTCCCTGCCCTGCCTCCCTGGTTTGACAGCCGCTGAGACACGGGGCTGAGCAGTTGTCCAGGGCCGTGCCGAGTTATTTCTGTCTGCAGGATGCCATGTAGACACCCCGAAAAAGGAGCTCAAACTGACCTGTGAACCGTGGTTGTGATGGGAGCTAATTAGAATTTCATAATATTCAGCAGGGGAGAAAAAGCAGTGACACTTCAGAGCAAATAAAACCCATTTGCAAATTTAATATTTTTCTGACGAGTTAATGTCTCTAGCCACTCTCCCTTCCCCCCACCCTGGGTAATTTATTTGTTCAACAACTGTTTCACCAGTTGCACTTGCTGGAAATTCACTGGTTAAGACTTAATGGGGCATCTGGACCTGCCCAAATCTGACCCATCACTGCTTTAGGACAACCTGAGAGCAAAGAAAGGTGTTCATAGTTTAAACAGCCTGGAGAGGGATTCCCCTGTTCAGTGGATAAGAATCCACCTGCCATTGCAGGGGACATGGGTTTGATACCTGGTCTAGGAAGATCCCACATGCCACAGATCAACTAAAGCCCATGCACCACAACTATTTGAGCCTGTGCTCAAGGGCCCATGAGCCACAACGACTTAGCCCACCCGCTGCAACTACTGAAGCCCATGTGTCTAGAGCCTGTGCTCCACAACAAGAGGAGCCACCAGAATGAGAACCCCGAGCACTGCAAGGAAGAGTAGCCCCCTCTCGCTGCAACTAGAGAAAACCTGCAAGCAGCACCAAAGACCCAGAATAGCCACACAAAAAAAATAGCCTAGAGAGGAAAAAAAAAATTGAAAGAGGAACAATAGTTTGTGACATGTGAAAATGATGCAAAATTCAAAGTTCAATGTCCATAAATAAAGTTTTATTGAAACACGGCTGCCCTTGAACTTGTTTGTTTTATCTGTGACTGCTTTCATACTGCTATGGCAGAGTGGAGTAGTTGTGACAGGAACCATATGGCCCCCAAAGCCTGCAATATTTATCATCTGGTTCTTTACAGAAAATTGTTGGCAGATCTCTGATTTAGGGGGAAACACTCCGGCAAACCGGGCAGTTAGGATCTTAAGAGACAACTGCTAAATGAGGAAAAGTATGTCATTCGGAGGGAGCCCAGAGCAGGGGAAACAACCCCACCTGGAGGTCAGGAAGAAAGGTTTCCTGGAAGAAGAGGTTAAGAAAGTTGAGGTGGGAAAAAAGAATAAGGTCATCCCCTGGATTCATCACCTCACTTGTCAATTTTCTCCCTGCATCTCCCCCAGGGCCCTTCTTCCTGCATCCCACACCATAGGGCATCTTTATTGGGATGAGGCGTGAGTATGGGAAAGCTTTGTGTCGACTCATTGCTTGTTTCCCTAAATCCCTTACCTCTCACTTGAGTTTATTTCCTTCTGAAGGCTGTTGGGAAGATGACTCTTTTCTTTTTTTTCCCCCTTTGGCCACACCACACAGCGTGTGAGGTCTTAGTTCCCTGGCCAGGGATCGAACCTACTCCCCCAGAAGTGGAAGTCTTAACCACCAGACTGCCAGGGAAGTCCCAAGATGATTCTAGTTTCAATGGGATCTTTCCCAAAGCTTTTGTTTCCAGATCCTGACAGTAACAGCTCTAAGGTTCATGTTTATTTTGAACTCACAGTGATTTCTAGGAGTAGCCTGGAATTTGTCTGGCTTTGGACCAGAAGCAAGAACTTGAAAGTGATCCACGGTGTCTGAGACTTCTCCTGTTTTCACCGGACACAGGTTGACAGCTCATTCTCTGAACCCTGAGGTTTCAGCTCTATACCCGGCTCACAGCTCAATGTCTAGTGGCTGTACCCCTCCATGCTCAGCATTATGCAGACTGACAAAACTAGTCTCTCTTTGCCTGAGGATAACCAGCTCATATCACTAAGACCTCTGATGTCAGACTCAGGTTCAAATCCCTCTTCTGCCACTTCTTAACTGTTTGTCCTTGTACTTAGTTCGTGCACGCTGCATTGTTTCAGTCATGTCCAGCTCTGTGGGACCCTATGGACTATAGCCCTCTAGGCTCCTCCTTCCATGGGATTTGCCAGATAAGAATACTGGAGTGGGTTGCCATCTTCTTCTCCAGAGGATCTTTCTGACCTAGGGATCGAACCTGGGTTTCTTACGTCTTGTGCATTGGCAGGCAGGTTCTTTACCACTAGCACCACCTAGGAAGCCATTGCATTTAGACATACCACTAAACCTCTCTGAACTTGCTCCCTGCAAAGCTGAAACAATACTAAGACACAACCTCATTAGTTATGGGAGAACAAAATGAGAAAAGGAAGGTAGAAAGCTTCACCCAGTCCTGGGCTCAGAAAGCCCTGGGAAATGTCAGCCAGTGCCAGTGTGTCAAAGAGGCTTCCCCCAGAGGACCATTCTGAACAATGGTGCTGCCACGTGGGTAAAAAGAAGGGAGAAAGATTGTATATGCATGCTTAATGAAATATACATAAAGTATCTTTGAGAAGATACAGAATCTGTTAAGGGTGATTCCCTCTGGGGAGTGTAGGGGTGAGTGGATTTTTTTTCCCTCTAGCACGAGTCCCTTGGACAGCAAGGAGATTAAACCAGTCAATCCTAAAGGAAATCAGTTCTGAATATTCACTGGAAGGACTGATGCTGAAGCCAAAGCTCTAATACTTTGACCACATTGATGCAAAGAGCTGACTCATTGGAAAAGACCCTGAGACTGGGGAAGATTGAGGGCAGAAGGAGAAGGGGAAAACAAAGGATGAGGTGGCTGGATGGCATCACCGACTCGATGAACATGGGTTTGAGCAAACTCTGGGAGATAATGAAAGACACGGTAGCCTGGTGTGCTCCAGTCCATGGAGCTGCCAAGAGTCAGACATGACTTAGCAACCAAGCAAATGAACAAAAACAGCACGTTTGAACACTGAGTAATATGAAAACAGCAAATCAATGTTTAAGATACAAGGTGCCTTGTCACTGAAAAGGATCTGAAGACACTGGAGAGTGGAGAGCATAACATTTGGGTTGAAGTTAGGGCTGGGCATATAGATCAGAGAAAGATGCCCACGTGAAAGCTGTCTATATAAAGCTCTCTTTATGCTAAAGCTCTCTAAAGATGCAGCTCTAGCATAAACATCGGTGCCTGGGAAGCAGCAATTAATTTCATGAGTAGATTAACTGGGAGCAAAACCCAGCTCTGTAAACACCCCCTGGGCAGCTGACAGCCAAGGCTCTGCAGAAGAAGGCAGGTGAAGGCGGGGACTTTCCTAAAGACATCTGGAGGGTCGTTCCCACAGCCCTGACCAGAAATATATTGAACGCACTGGGGGTCAAGAACCACTGAAACCTACGGCCTGCTTGTCCAGGCGAGCACTTTTGAAAAATTGCTTTTGACATATAGTCACTTGTTTGGGCTCTGGTCGACCCCTTACTCTGTATTCTTGGTAACCTTTGACATGAACTTGCCAACAAAGGTCAGGCCAAATCAAAACAGCATTCCAGAAGATTCTTTTCAGCAGCAGGTACTCACTGACATAGATGAAGTTTTCTCAAGTGTCTAAACCCTGAAAAGGAGATGACTTGGGGGAAAAGGAAATCCTTTTAAGCAACCAAAGGATTCAAATCAGAAAACAAGAATGAAAGAAAACATGGAGGAAAGTGTGGACTTGAAGAGACTTTACATGCGCTTTTGTAAAAAATAAAAAGAATTAAATTTTTCCCTTACAAAAATAAATATTCACATATACAGTAGTGTGGAAGTAAAGGTAATCTGTGGGCAACTCTTACATGCATGCGTGCTAAGTCACTTCAGTAGTGTCCAACTCCTTGCAACCCCATGGACTGTAGCCCACCAGGCTCCTCTGTCCATAGGATTCTCCAGGCAAGAATACTGGAGTGGGTTGCCATGTCCTCCTGCAGGGGATCTTCCCGACCCAGAGATTGAACCCTCATCTCTTATGTCTCCTGCATTGGCAATTGGATTCTTTACCCTAGAGCCACCTGGAAAGCCTGTGGGCAGCTCAGAATAACCATAATTTGATGGGGCATGCAGGGCACAGAGGAGGATAATAATAATAAGATAATGGTTTGCGAGTTAGATTTTTAACTCTCTACAGTGGCAAAGACTGAATGGACGTTCGTTGATAAACACAGATTTTCAGTAGGTGAAGTCTCTTAGAAGGAATCATATTGGAAGAAGTCTATTCACTATTTTAATTTCATTTCAAGGTGTATGGCAACCTTTTTGAGCTAAAAAAATTACTCTTACTTCTTTACCCTCAATTCCAGATGTTATCTTGATGCCAGTGGATTACTTAAAGTGACTAAAAATACATTTATGTACACATAAAACAGAAAAAAAAATCAAGAATGGAAAAAAGAAAGAAAATTCTCACAAGAGAGTTGGAACACAGAAGAGGCAAAAAATTCTTTACGTAGCTCAGCATGGTGGTAGACAGTTGGAGCTTAAGGAGACCTGGTTGTAAATTGTGGATCCTCCATGTATAAGCTGTATGGCTTTGAGCAGACAACTTCATGTTTCTGAGCCTCAGTTTTCTTTGTCTGTTAAATGGGTATAGGATGAAATGAGATCATGGTCGCTATTACTTTTAGGGCAGCTAGATATCATTTTCAGGTATTTACCTTTCCTTCCCCTTGTTCACCATGCCCCTGCCTCCTCTGTGGTCCCTTGTTCCAGAGGAGTGAGTAGGGGGAAGGGGGAAGAGGTCTTCAAGTCTTTCTGGCTTCTGTTCCCAAAGACAAGGAGACTTTAGAGAGATCATGGAGTAGCTGAAAGGAGGAAAGAGGAGGACTTGTGGACAGAGGCAAACCGTCTTTGAAAAGCAAGGAAGAATACAGTATACTAACGCATATATATGGAATTTAGAAAGATGGTAATGATAACCCTGTATGCGAGACAGCAAAAGAGATGCAGATCTATAGAACAGACTTTTAGACTCTATGGGAGAGGGCAAGGGTGGGATGATATGGGAGAATGGCATTGAAACATGTAAATTATCATATGTGAAATGAATCGCCAGCCCAGGTTTGATGCATGATACAGGGTGCTCAGGGCTGGTGCACCAGGATGACCCAGAGGGATGGAATCAGGAGGGAGGTGGGAGCGGGGTTCTGGAAGGGGAACACATGTATACCCATGACAGATTCATGTCAATATATGGCAAAACCAACACAATAGTGTAAAGGAACAAATAAATAAATAAATTTTAAAAAAAAGAAAAGCAGAGAAGAGAATGCTCACCCCCAAAGCCCAGGCAGAGAAGATAAAGAACTGCTCTCTGGTGGCCCCAGGGCATGACTGGCAGATGGAGCCAGCCAGCATCCTTGCAAAAATCCCCATCCTCAAACAAGCCATGGAAGCAGAGGAAAACTGGAGCCAAAGCTGCCCTGTCACAAGGATGCTGATGTCTCCATGACAACGGGTGTGCATGTATCATTGAGAATTATGTGCCCTTCTCCCCTGACATGCTCTCAACCCAGGGCATATCCCTGAAGATGCAGAACCTAAGTAAGAAGGCATGTGTTCCCTTCTAGCCCTGAATGGGTGCTTGGAGTGAAAAGTAAAGTTTGATTAAAGAATACTAAAAAAAAAAAAAAGAAGAAGAAGAAGCAGGTGAACTAAAATGTGTCCATCATTATTCCTACACTCATTTCCCAAGAAGCTATCAAGCTGTCCTGTGCACCGGGGTCCAGCTCCCAGTTGGCAAGATGCTGGGTGTGTATCGGCTCATGGGATGGAACAGTGGCCCTTGAAGTCTCAGGGTCTAGTGTGGGGTTCCCAACCCTTCCTGCACTTCCTGGGGATCATTTGAAGACAGAGATGCCCAGGTTCTATCCTGAGTGGTTTGCTTCCAAAATCCCTCTGGAGGTTGCACTGTGCAGCTGGGGTTTTGACCCACTGGTCTTATGGGAGAAAAAGAGGCATAGAACAGAGGTATAGGACTGGGGTGTAGGGGGAGGCTGGGTCCCTCGTGGGGATTTCAGGGAAGGCAGTTTCAAGGAGGGACCCTGGCTCAACAAGTAAAAATGAGTAAAAACCAACCAGTAAATACAGCAACACAGGTGGACATAGAGACTCATACTAAGTCAAGTAAGTCTGATGCAGAAAGATAAATATCATGTGATATCACTTATATGTGGAATCTTAAAGAAGGGTACAGGGACTCCCCTGGTGGTTCATTGGTTAAGACTCGATGCTTCCACTGCAGGGGGCGTGGGTTCGATCCCTGGTTGGGGAACTAAGATTGCACATGCTGTGTGGCATAGCCAAAAAGTAAAAAATAAATAAATAAATAAATGCAAAAAATCAACCTGATTAAAAAAAAATTTTATTAAAAAATTTTAAAAAGCGTGCAAATGAACTTATCTACAAAACAGAAATAGAGAATGGTTCCCAGAGGATAAGGAAGGAAGGGATAAATTGAAAGATTGGGATTGATGTATACATTTGACTGTATATAATAGATTTAAGAACTTGCTGTATGTAAACCAACTATACTCCAATAAAAAATTAAACAAATAAACAAAGAACCTATTGTACGGCACAGGGAATTCTACTCAGTACACTGTAATGGCTTCTATGGGGAAAGAATCTAAAAGAATGGATATGTGTATACGTATAACTGATTTACTTTGCTGTACACCTGAAACTAACACAACATTGTAAATCAACTAAACTCCAATAACACTTTTAAAATGTGAAGAAAAAAATTAACCAGTGAAGATGGTGGAGAAGAGAATTGGCCGTACAAGAAGGAGTAGAAGAATCAAAGGAATAGAAGTAAGGAGGAGCACTAGGGAGTTGGGGGGGTGTGAGTACCCCCCACTAAGGATGAGGTGGAGGTGTTGAGGAAGAGACTTGTCACTCAATGTCTTGTCCCCCATGTGCCAAGTAGCCAAGCTCCAAACCAGCAGGCTTTGAATTAAGGAGGGAAGTTGAATCAAATTCCGGTTCTAGAATGATCACTCTGGCTTCTGGGCAAGGACTGGACCAGCTCTAGACGGGATCATAGAAGAGTGTGAGGCTCAAAGGTCAGGCTGACCTCAGCTCCTGCCAAAGAAAAAATGTTCTTGTGCTGAGAACTTGGGATGACATCTGCAGAGAGGGGTGTCAAGGAATTCAGCTCCCAAGTGCCAGGCATGGAAAGTTAATGCCTTTATGGGGACTTTTCAATCACAGAAGCCAGCTCCCACTCCCACAGCTGTTTCTGCTTTGAGACCCTCCCAGGGGCACCAGGGAGAGACGTGTGCCCCCATCCCTCCTGGGGGCAGGTGTCAAGGAGGCCAGGTCTGTGCATCTAAGAGAGATGGCTTCGAGATTTCTCAGGCTCTCTTCACTCAGGGGACCAGGGAATATAATCTCAAGAGGATGGACCTCGCCCCCACTTCCTAAAAATATTACACACTTGAAAATTCAGTTGCATCAAAGATTTTAAGTGACTTCTTCCCAAGCTCTCATCCTATAGTGCTGCTAGAAGTCCAAGTTCGTCCGGACCACCCAGACTGGAGAATAGAGAAGGCATTTTATGCACCAGGCTATGTCTCAAGGGTTGGGGTGCAAACCTGTGAGGCAAGGGCTATCATCTGACCCCATCAGCACCCCTGTCGGCTCAGTGCTTTCTCGCACTGACCCTTGACTCAAGCTCTAGGATTAAAATCATTTCAGGAATGAGGAACTGACACCCAGAGGGTTTAAGTAGGTCCTCCAGGGTCACAGAAACAGTAATGATGGCCTCAGGATTTACACCCAGACAGCTGGTCTTTCGGGGCCCACATCCCCACCCAGACTCAACATTTTCTCTCCCGGGGCCACCAGCCTGTGAATGGCTCGTCCACAGACTTCAGCCAAGGGGGAAATCTTGTTCATGAATATGAACAGAGATCTCAGACTGTCTGAGAACATGAGGCAGGGATTTGCCTGGTTGTGCTTCCCCCCTCCCCGACTTGCCCCCAAGTCTGATTTTAATGACTTTTGACAGTTATTTGTATAATTTGAGTTATGTGGCATCACAAAGCTCTTTCTCTCAGGGAAGATTACATGAAACTGTTTTGACAGCTCTCACCAAAGGGGCAATATTTAATATATAACAGTTCATAAAACAAAACTGGGATCCGAGAATACCTTTGGCTGTGAGTCACGTTGATCTGAGATGATATCACCTTTAGGTCTAAGGCGGGGGCGGGCAGGGAGCAGAAAATTTCTTTTGTGCTGTGACATCTCCAAGGGAAATGCCAATTGTTGAACCGATATATTTTCATAAATGAAGCTGAGTCCTCTCCATCCTGCCGTGTAATTAGAAACTTCTGGACATTAGTGACCGCCATTTTAAAGATGAGTTTAAGGAGGCTTGAACTGATTCCAAGCCCTCTGAACTTTGTCTTTTTTTTCTCTCTTCTCTGGTTGAGGAGGAACTATTACATCTCTAAATCAATCAGCAATCTCCTTTTGAAATCCTATTTGAAAACATAACATTCCCCCAGAGGCCTGTTACTCTCATTTTCTCCTCTCTCACTGCCTGGGTAATTTGTTTTAACTCTGCAACCCTGTTACTTTATGTCAGGCAGCAATTTCAAATAGAATTTCTGTAAAAAGAGCTTTAGAGAGATAAAGTTGGACCTAGACCTTTCTGGGAAGGGGGTGGGGTAGGCCGAGGAGGGTGATGCATGGTTGAGAAAGCCAGGTGTCCTTATTTTCATAAACAAATGCTACTATTTCTCAAGTATCTCCCATACCACCAGCCCCAAAACCTCAAGCCAAAAAAAAAAAAAAAAAAAAACCTCCAAAAAAGAGGCTTTATTCCCAAAGGGATGGAAGCTCATTCTGAAAATTTTGCAAGCTTGCTGTGAGGGCAGTTAATTAATTACTAGAAGCCAAAGAGCCAAAGGAAAAGCTTCTTATTAGGAATGAAGGGGAAGAATTCCCTTCAGTCTTTATGTTTAATACTTGGTTTAGCCAAGCTTGGCACTTGGCCTGTATCTGAAGGTCGTGCCTGGGCTGAGGCTGTAACATTTTCTGGAAATTCCACTTTTCTGAGCTTTGAAAGGTACAGAGACTTCTAACGGAGCTGAGAAATCAGACTCTTCGTCAAAAGGGTGAGGATGGGGGCTGGAGGAGGCGGGGACCAGTTTATTTAAAAGAATGATCAGTTACTTAAATTTAAGTAGTAGAGAATGTGAGTATCAGGGAATTCTCCACATGGACTTGTAATCACTGTAAACTCACCATAAGTTAGGACACAATATGGACTGCTTTTTATGTTGGCAACAGCTCTTAGGAATTTCCCATTTTGCACCCAAAGTCTCCCTCCCCTCCTTCATCATTGAAGGCCATGAAAAGTTTGCTCACTAAAGCAATAGATAGGGCTTCCCCAACGGCTCAGTTGGTAAAGAATCCGTCTGCAATGCTGGAGACCTGGGTTCGATTCCTTGGCTTGGGAAGATCCCCTGGAGAGGGGAAAGGCTACTCACTCCAGTATCCTGGCCTGGAGAATTCCATGGACTATATAGTCCATGTGGTTGCAAAGAGTCGGATATGACTGAGTGACTTTCATTTACTCACTCACTAAGTTAGTGTATCAAAAAGTCACTAAGTTGCGACACAATATGGACTGCTTTTTATGTTGGCAATATCTTTTACAAATTTCTCATTTTGCACCCAAAGCCTCCCTCCCCTCCTTCATCATTGAAGGTCATGAAAATTTTTCTCACTAAAGCAATAGATTTGGGGGGTTTTATGTCTTTACTTTTTTAAAGGTGAAACAATGTTCTGATCATAGTCATGGGGAAAATAGGAAAAGTAATTCCTTTCCTAGGTATTATCAAGGTAATTCCTTGATAAGACCTGATCAAGGTGAGTATGAACATTTTCAGGGGCTTCCCTGGTGGTTCAGCTGGTAAACAATCCTCCTACAATGCAGGACACTCCAGTTGGATTCTTGGGTGGGAAGATCCTCTGGAGAAGGGATAGGCTACCCACTCCAGTATTCTTGGTCTGGAGAATTCCACGGACTGGAAGGCTACAGTCTATGGGGTCGCAAAGAGCTGGACATGACTGAGCACATGAATATATTCATTACCATTCATTCATGTAAGAAATATATATGACTCTCCTTCCAGGTGCCAAGGTTTGAAGTTTAAAGATACATCATTTATGTGGTATAAAAAGCTAATTAATTTAAGAAAGAAAAGAGGGACTTCCCTGATGCTCCAATAGTAAAGAATCTGTCTGCCATTACAGGGGACATGGGTTTGATTCCTGCTCTGAGAAGATTCCACATGCTGAAGAGCAACTAAACCCATGGACTACAACTACTGAAGCCCGTGCACCTAGAGCCCGTGCTCAGCAGTGGAGCCAACCATGCAAAAGGAATGTCTTCATGGGAGCTATTTCTTCCCATCCTCCCAGGATCAGGTGTGCCCCAGGGGCCTGTGACAGCCTGCTCCCCAAAGAACCTTTTTCACCTCTGCTGATACAATCCAGGCAAGATGCTCTAAATGCCCGACCTAAATTGGTTCATTAGACAAATTCCTAGTAAGCGTCCACTGTGTGGATGTACTGGGCTTCCCAGGTGGAACTAATGGAAGAATCCACCTGCCCACCTGCCCACCTGCCAATGCAGGAAACATGACACTCAGTTTCCATCCCTGGGCTGGGAAGATCCACTAGAGGAGGGCATGGCAACCCACTCCAGTATTCTTGTCTGGAGAATCCCATGGACAGAGGAGCCTGGTGGGTTATAGTTCATGGGGTTGCAAGAGTCGGACACAACTGAAGTGATTTGGCAAGCATGCATATGGATGTCCCAGTGGGGAGGAGACAGCAATGACTCAAGCACATAGCCATGTGCTCTTTCTTGGAGCTCTTGAGGAGTAAACCAAAAACCAAATAAAGAAACAATACCTTATAACATGTCAACCTTGTTGGGTCCTTTGGGGAAATAAAGGGGGAAGGGGAGACGGGGAGTTCTAGGGTGAGGGTGGGGTCCCTGATCTTTGCAGGGAGGTCAGAAAGGGACCCCTCTAAAGTGGCAACATTATCAGGGAACATGCTTACATCATGGGGAAGAGAATTCCAGGCAGAAGGAACATGTGCAAAGGCCCTGAGGCAGGAGTGTGTCAGGCATGTTGGAGGAATAATGAGGGGATTGGTGTGGCTGAAGCTGCAGAGTAAAGGAAGTGATGCTGAGAGGGGATCTGGTGGGGGGGGTCCCAGAGGCTCTGTTAAAGACTGTGCATTTGACTCAGTGCCAGGGGAGCCCTGGCAGGGCTGTGGGCACAGGGAATTCTTCAGGTCCACTGCTCACCTGTTCTCTCTGACCTTGGGTCTCCTGGGCTACTTCCTCCACAATAAGTCCTCCTTCCCCTCCTCTGGACCTCCCTGGAGAAGGAAATGGCAACCAACTTCTGTATTCTTTCCTGGGAAATCTGGAGCCTCATGTGCTGCAGTCCATGGGGTCGCAAAGAGTTGGACACGACTTAGCAACTGTTCAATTGTTCATTGAGTGACTGAACAACAACCAAGTCCAAGACAGGCTTTGGTGCCCACAGACAGCTTTCCCTACAGCCTACCGCAAAGCCAGTTCTGAGAGCCATTCTGTCACCTTACTCTATTTGCCTTGGAGCCAGCTCGGGAGATGATGTGACACACCTACACAGTTTGTCAGTGCTTCTCGGCTTGGCAAGCGCCAGCTGAGATGTGCAGGGGTGTTCGTGAAGGGGAGGGCTCAAGGCCCCTCTGCCAGCCACCCGCCTCAGTGTGAAGAGAGCAAGGCACAGCAGAAGGAGAGGGTGTGCTCCAAAGTACTGAATGACATACCTCTCCCCTGGGGCTCCGACTCAAGTCCCTGACCAGGAGAGAAGAGCAGTGTGGCTTCCCTCTGCAGCACGAAGCAGCCATGTTTGTATCCATCCCAAAGGAGCAAAAGAAGAGGAAGGGGTCCCAGTGGACCTCAGGACACAGAGAGACCAGGCTGTGAGTGGGAGTGGAGAGGGGCTGCGTGATATGTGAGGGGAGATGGTGTCCCAGATGACTTGACTTAACCAAGGAAATCTCAGAATGTCAGCACTGGAAATGATGAAAACTGTTGCTACTGACTAAGAGTTACAGTGGACCAAAAACAGCCTTCTTATGTTATAGACAGGGAAACTGAGGCTCTGGTTGGAGAAAGGATTTGCTCATTGGGAGCAAAGGCGAACCAGAACTTGGACCTAGAGCCTGAGGTTCTAGGCTTTGGTATCAGGTTCAGAGTAAAGGAGTTGGGGGTCGAAACCAACTCCCCAGTTCTCTGTCACCTGCCCTTGACTTTAGCAGCTCACCAGCTCGGCTCTAAGACCCTGTCCTCTGCCTCTCAGGTCCCCCACAGACTCACTGCAGGAGTGGAAGGGGACAGCAAAGAAAGGGGAGAGGTGGGGCACCAGTATTCCCATCTTACAAAATGAGAGTGGTCAGGGGCTCCATCAACACACAGAGGCATGAGAAAAATCAGCTTGAGATATCTCTACACTCACAAAGGCTGCACTGGAGGCTCTCCAGGCACACATGCAGGAGGGGAGGAGGTTTGGGGCGGTTCTACACTTGAGCTAAATGCTTATCATTGTCCATACACAGGAATCTGGGCAATCGACGCACAGCCATTTGAGTTCATTCTTTAGAGACGTGGTGGTAACCACTGGAAGAGCTGATCCTTTTAAGTGGTGTCCCTGGAGTCCTTTTAAGTGGATCCTTTTAGGTGGGCTTCTCTGGTGGATGGTAAAGAATCTGTCTGCAATGTGGGACACCTGGATACTATCCTTGGTTTGGGAAGATCCCCTGGAGAAGGGCATGCCAACCCACTCCAGTATTCTTGCCTGGAGAATCCCCATGGACAGAGGAGCCCGGTGGGCTGCAGTCCATGGGGTCGCAAAGAGTTGGACGTTACTGAGCAACTAAGCACAGCACAGCACAGCCTGGGTGGGGAATGGGGTGAAGGAGGAGGGGAGATTTTGCTTTTTGTCCTAAGTTCTCCTGTGCTATATTTGATGTTTTTTTAAATATGAGCATGAATTTCTGGGATGAATTTTTGATAACCAAATATAAAGAAACTCTTAATACATGGGGATGAGGGGTTGTAGGATTCCAGATGTTGGGGTGTCATTCTGTCTCTTCCCGGAACAATAAACCCCAGATAATCTGGTCAAAGTATAGTCTGTGGTACAGCAGGTCCAAGTGGGCCTGAGTTTCGACATTTCTAACAAGCTCCTCCTGAATGGCACAGCTGCTGAGCTGGGGATCACAACTTCAGAAATAAGAATTTCAGGCGAGGGGGACCTAGAGAGTGTAGTCAATATGGGTTTGGACTCAGGAATCAGACAGCCTTGGGTTTAAATCCCAACTTCACTACTTCTAAGCTGTATGATGTGAGGCACATGGCTTCACCTCTCTGTGCTCTGATCAGCAAAGCAGAGGTATGTTTTCTGTTCTATTTTGGTGAAGATTCAAGGAGACAGTTCTATGAAATGCCTAGCCCCTGGACAGACACAGAGGAAACATGCAATAAAAGTAGGTATTATCGTCACTCTTCTGTAAAGAAGGTAACATGGCTTTGAGAATTGCAGAAAAGTTTTGTGCAGAGGACTTAGGCTACAGAGTTTGGTGATCTTGGATTTGAACCTAGGTAAAACAAAACCAAGATGGCACAGCTCTTTGGAAGCTCCAAGACATTGCATAAGCATGATCTTGTGTTTTTACAGGACAAGAGGTGCCAACCGCCCTCTTTTCTCTGCCCACATCTATGCACCCAGGAGGTGTGTGTGTAGAGGTCCCCACCTCCACCAGGTTTAGATTGGCAAGTCCAAGGGCCCTGGTTTACAGGCGTGTTTGTTTAGTGTTACTGTCTTGGGTCACTTCCCTTCAAAGGCAACCTCAACAGAACCAACGGTAAACTTACCCCACGTCGTGTCTGCACACGAACCAGACTCTGCCTCCCTCTGCTCAGCGAACCAAACCTCACTGCCTCCGGCTCCTGAATGGCCAGGTTTGTTCTCCAGAGTGAGTCATGTGGTTGCATTTCATCTGCGCTCCTCATTCACAGCCAAGGTAACCACCACTTTGAGGGTTAGGATTTCAACATATATGAATTTTATTTAAATTTTTTATTTCTCTGTTTTATTGGAGTATAGTTGAGTCACAATGCCGTTTTGGTTTCAGGTGTACAACAAGTGATTCAGTTATACATACGTCCATTCTTTTTCAGATTCTTTTACCCATAAATTATTAGAGAATAGTGAGTAGGGTTCCCTGTGCTATACAGTAGGTTCCAGTTGATTATCTATTTAATAGGTAATAGTGTGTGTATGTTAATCCAAAACTCCTAATTTATCCCTCCCCTCCACATTTTCTCTTTGGTAACAGTTTTTGAAATCTGTGAGTCTGATTCTATTTTATAATAAATTTATAAATAAATTCACTTCTATCATTTTTTAAATTAGATTTCACATAGGAGTGATATCATATGATATTTGTCCTTCTCTGTCTGACTTACTTCATTTGGTATGGTAATCTCCAGGTCCATCCATGTTGCTGCAAATGGCATTATTTTGTTCTTTTTATGCCTGAGTATTATTCCATTGTATATACATACCTTTATCCATTCCTTTGTCGATGGACATTTAGGTTGCTTCCACATCTTGGCTATTGTGAATACTAGCAATAAATATGCCCGGGAGTGGGATTGCTGGATCCTAGTTCTATTTTTAGTTTTTTAAGGAACCTCCGCACCCTTCTCCATAATGGCTGTACCAACTTATATTCCCACCAAAAGTGCAGGAGAATTCCCTTATCTCCATACCCTCTCCAGTATTTATCCTTCATAGACATTTTGATGATGGCTATCCTGATCAGTGAAAGGTGATACCTCATTGTAGTTTTGATTTACTTTACTCTGATAATCAGTGATGTTGAGAATCTTTTCAGGTACTTTTTGGCCTTTCATATGTCTTCTTCAGCAAAACGTCTGTTTAGATCTTCTGCCCATTTTTTAAAATTGGGTTGTTTGTTTTTTCAACATAGAGCTACATACTCCTGATCATGCTTAGTTGCTCAGTTGTGTCCAACTCTGTGACCCTTTGGACTATAGCCCACCAGGCTCCTCTGTCCATGGGATTTCTCAGTCAAGGATGCTGGAGTGAATTGCCATTCCCTCCTCCAGGGGATCTTCCTGGCCCAGGGATTGAACCAGCAATTCTTACTTCTCCTGCTTTGGCAGGCAGGTTCCTTACCCACTGAGCTATTGGGGAGGCCAGAGTTGCATGAGTTGCTTTTATATTTAAAGATTAATCCTTTGTCTGTTGCTTTGTTTGCAAGCAGTTTCTCCCATTCTGTGGGTTTTCTTTTAGTTCTGTTTATGGTTCAACACACGAATTTTAGGGACTAGCAAACATTCAGACCACAGCACTACCTTATAGGGGTATGAAGTTTGAAACAATGTGTATAAAGCTCCTGGCATAGGGCTGGCATGGAGTAAGCTTTCATCAAATGCCATTTGTTACTATTATATTCATTTTCTATGAAACCTGGAATGTAGTAAATGCTCTAGAAATAATAATGATCACAATTGTAATCATAATAACCACCTTTTATTTACTTAAGGGCTTTGCCAGACACTAAGTACTTTGTATAAATTTCCTTGTTTATTCCTTACAACAACACTGTAAGAAGAATACTATTATTCTTTTTATAGTATTAGGAAAGAGGCTCAGGAGGTACAGTAATTCCCCAGAGACTGAGTCATCAGTCTCTCTGGTTATAGCAACATGGGCTGGTGGAGGTGAGGGGTCTCTCCTCCATTATTAGAGAATAGTGATTAGAGTTCCCTGTGCTATACAGTAGGTCCTTGTTGATTGTCTATTTAGTATATAATAGTGTGTATGTTAATCCTAAGCTCTTAATTTATCCCTCCTCTCCAGAGCCCTCCTCACTGAATCAGGGCACCCTAAGCTGATGGATCTCTGGGGAGAAGGGACCTTCCTCGGTGGAGGCCAAGCTGAGACATGGTGAGGGAGAAGCTAGAAACTGTCCCAAACCCAGCAACCAGCAGCAGGATTGTCGCCTCTGAGACCCACCAGGGGCTGTCACTGTCCCATTGAGCTTCTTCATCAGTGGTCCCCAGACTCCTCACAGAGAAAGGCTAATGGTCCCCCATGGCTCTGAGCATCCTCCTCTGGCTTCCCCAGATCCTGGGGGCCAGATCATCTTTAGGAGCCTTCCTCAGACCCTATCGGGTGACCCCACACAGCAGTAACCGAGGGGGGTGTCTAGAGGGGTGCAGGGAGGAGGGGGAGACCAGAGCTTGGCTGCCGTGCTGACAGGTCTCACCACCAGGTGAGGTGCTCCCTGAGTTAGTCATTGCTTTTCTCATCCGTCTTAACAAAAGGGCTGCCATTTGTTTAACCCCAGCGACGCAGAACACAGGGATCCAATCTTTTATGAATTGCATGAACTATTTTTGTAACCATTTATCATTGGTTTCCTCCTCTCCCAGGCTGGTGGCGACCTCACAACCCTATACAGCTAGTGCCTGGTATGCAGTAAGTGCTCAATGAATAAATAAGCAGCATGATGAATATTTCCAGAGGTCCCTTTATTTGTTTCCTAGGGCCACACACTTCGGAGTCCCTGTCCCATCCCTGCCCTCTGAAGACCACACTCTGGGTGCGGGAGGTTGGTGTCGCAAACGGTCTGCTGACTAGTCTCTCTCCAGCCACTCCAGAGAGGCCCCAGGCCTGGCAGCAGCTCCTGTGAGAAGAAGCTGGTTGAGGAAATCCTAGTGAAAGGGCAGGCCCCAGGGCATCCCTCTTCACCCCATAAGGGTGAAGTGGTCATGGGTGCTGGGTTACATCAAAACTGCTTCCTGAGTGCTGCAGGGAATCTCCTTATTTTCACTACCCCTCACCCCATCATGGGGCTAGAGCCAGTTCCCATCTCAGAGCTGATTTAGCCCTATCTATCTATCTGGTGTTTAATAAGCCTCTCAGATTGAATACATCCACAAAGGAATTCTCACATTTCCTGTTTTATCAGCTCCCATCTGAGTAAAGGCAACTCCTTCCTTCCAATGCCCTGGCTGCCCTTGGTTTCATCCTTGACCCTTTATTCTCTCCAAGCCCACGTCCATTCCACGAGCAAACCCCATCAGATCTATCTTCAAAACAGATCTAGGAAAACAGGATCCCAGGAGACTCTGGCTTGTCCTCCACACGCTCCACCTTCACGCAGCTCCAGCCTCGCACATGGTCAGACCTGCTCCAGCCTCAGGGGCTTTGCACTAGCTGCTCCCTCTGCCTGCAGGGTTCTTGCCCCAGATTTCAGCGTGTCTCCTTCCCTCACCTGTAGGTCTTCCCTCAAAGTACCTCCCTGGGGCCCTTTCTTGACTTTCTTATTTAAAAATAAACCCAAGTCTAGCCCAGGACTCTCTATCCCTCTTGCCTAATCTAGTCTTTGTCATCACTTACCACTTTCTGCCATCAACTGGTATTAGTCACATGGGTGGTCTCACCCCATTCGAACTTGAGCTTTCCAAGGTCAAAGATTTTTTGGTCTGCTCTTTTCACTGCTGTATCTCCAGTACCTAGAATTTGCTAGCTGGACTAGGGGCATTTTTAGAAGCAGGGTCTTTGTTCCCTTTACAGATACAGTGAGGCTTTGGGTAGAAATGAGCCATCTGTATCCTTCAAGAACTGGCTGTCTCATTAGGCAAAAGTGATACAGTTTAGCAGGCTTCCCAGGTGGCGCCAGAGGTAAAGAACCTGGCTGCCAATACAGGAGAAGCAAGAGATGCGAGTTTGATCCCTGGGTCAGGAAGATGGTGTGGAGGAGGGCATGGTGCCCCAATCCAGTATTCTTGTCGGGAGAACCCCATGGACAGTGGAGCCTGGCAGGCTACAGTCAAAATAGTCACAAAGAGTTGGACATGACTAAAGCAACTGAGTATGCACGCATGATACAGGTTAGCACTCAGGAGCCACAAGTTACAGACATGGGCTGAATGCAGCCACTGCTTGCAAGCTAGGAATGGTTTTTACATTTTTAAATTGTAAAAAAGGAAAAAAAAAAAAAAGACTGTTAGTCTTTCAGGGAGAGGAGTTGCTCAGTTTTGCTTCTTAGATAACAAAGCTTAAAATATTTACTATCCCGCCCTTTATAGATGTCTGGGTTAGATCATCTAGGAAGCCACAAGACAAGCATGATTAACCACCCAAAGTGAAGTCTTCTTGTGCCTTATACGGGAGTGGGGGGAAGCCATGGACCCATGTCTACTCTCTAATCATTTATAATGTAAAAGGAGACAGAGAGTTGGGCTCATGGTTTTAAAAGGCAGGCAGGGGCTTCCCTGGTGGTCTTTTCCTAATGCAGGGGGCCCAGGGTTTGATCCCTGGTCAGGGAACTAGATCCCACATGCTGCAACTAACATTTCTCATGCCACAATTAAAGATACCGCAGGCCACATCGAGGATCTCACATGCCTCAACTAAGACCTGGTGCAGCCAAAAAAAATAAATTTAAAAAATAAAAAAAAAAAAGAATAGAAGGCAGGCCAAATCTGCTTACGAGCCACTGGCCAATTCAGTGCCCGGTGGCCACTCTCCTAGACATGCTCTGGACGTGAGGGTCCCTATAAGCCACTGCGGGGCTGCCAAGTCTGGCTTTGCACAAGGGTCACCTGGTACTTATTAGCAAGGCAATTCTCAGGCCTTAGGCAGCCCTCCTGATACCTGAGCACTTCCAGGAATGAATGTGCATGCTAAGTTGCTTCAGTCGGGTCCAACTCTTTGAGACCTCACGAACTGCAGCCCACCAATCTCTCCATCCATGGGCTTCTCCAGGCAAGGATACGGCAGTGGGTTGCCATGCCCTCCTCCAGGGGATCTTCCCAACCCAGGGAAGGAACCGGTGTCTCCTGTGACTCCTGCACTGTAGGTGGATTCTTTACCCACTGAGACACCCTCTGGGATGAACACCTTGCACCAACCCAAAAGAGTCTCTAGCTCCAGAGACAACCTTGATGGAAAGGCACATGTTTTGATTCCAGGGAGACCTTACCTCACACCGGTCCCCTGCCTCTCCCTGGCTGCGGGTGAGTCACAAACTTTCTGGGCCTCAGTTACTTCATTTGGAAAATTAGAGCAATTACTCTCCCCATAAACTCCTCACCATTGGAAGGATTAATTTCTTCAACAGGGAAGTTGGGGTGGAGGAGACCTGGATGGGGGAGAGGTATTCAGAGACTTGGTTATCTTCATCCAGACCATTCTGATTTTTTTTAAAATTGCAAAATTAAAATAATAATAACAAGACAACCCTGCACCCTTTCTTTGTCCCAGATGATTTTAGACTTGAAACAAGAAGCTTTTTCCTTTCAGCCCTGAGGGTCCGGCTCTGAAATCCACACTGGAGGGAAGGAGAGGGGACCCCAGATGTGCAGCCCGCCCTGGGGTTATCTGACTGCGGACACCAGCACCGATTCATCTTCCAGCCAAGACAGCGATGACCTGTTATTATACATTATTCATTATTAACTCTGACTCTGCTGTTTAATTTCCTACCTATATG
Source organism: Antilocapra americana (assembly GCA_007570785.1). Taxonomy (NCBI): domain Eukaryota; kingdom Metazoa; phylum Chordata; class Mammalia; order Artiodactyla; family Antilocapridae; genus Antilocapra; species Antilocapra americana. The sequence goes on along the minus strand of ML660204.1, from coordinate 3,265,859 downwards.
ATTAGGCCACCGAAGCACTTGGCAAGGCTTCTCCATAAGACTCACTCATAAATATCTATTTTACGGCCTCACTTACATCACTTGGATAGTAAATGGGCTGCTCAGGCCAGCACCTCACTGACATGCCTTGATGTGAAGCCAGCGCCTCAATTCCCAAACCAATTTTATATGAAACACTTTACTGCCCATTTCTTCTCGGCTGGCTTCCCAGCTGGAAGCCAGCATCCCTTGGGCTGATTGTAACAAGGGACATTTCTAGAAACCAGTATGGTGGTTTTAGAAATGAGCTAGACCAGCAGGGCATTCTCCCCCAACAGCTTGGAGTCCCTGGGGAGACCGTTCCCCCTGATTTGCTTTTTCCAGTTGGACTTCACCCTGAAGAGCAGTCAGGGTTCCCCACCTGCACCAGCTGGCCCCCACCCCAGGAGCTTCACTCTCCCCTAGGGACTCTCTCAGGACACGTGTGCTTCCAGGGGACCCTGCCTCCCCTGAAGGGATTACCCACCTACATGGACCTGACATGTTACCAATGTTAGTAAAAATAGACTCCAATTATGAACCAGCTGCTAAAATAGAACCAAGACAGATGAGCAAGACTCTTTGGATGGCAGACAAAAATCTGATGTTTCACAGTAAGCTGTACATTTGGATATTTCATTTCAGAGAGTGAAAGATCCCCATTTTTTAACCCCGGCCAATTCAATTTTTGAATAAATATTTTACAAGATAAGGAAAACATCTCCTGGGCCAGACTTGGCTGTGGTTTACTGGATTGTAACCCCTGATCCAGTTGGGGAGAGAAGACTGTGTCTTGCCCATTTCTGGAACGCCCCGAAGCCAACACACACAATAGCTCCTTGTTAAATGTAGGTAAGGTGACAACCCTCTCAGAACCAGGAGCCCTTGACTCATCACATGGAAAGAATAGGACTCAGAAAACCCATGACAATAAAAACTGCTGCCTCTCAAACAGCTTCTCCAATCTGAAGAGGGTCCCAGGGCCTTGTCCCAATTCACATGGGGTGGCAAGAAGGGGAAAGAGACAGTGAAAATTTCAACACAATGGTTCTGGACCTGAGGTAATGACACCTCCCCTGCACTAGGGACACTTTGAGATGTCTGGAGACATTTTTTTTGTTTTGATGAGGACCATTGTTTTAAAGTCTTTACTGAATTTGTTACAACACTGCCTCTGTTTTATGTTTTGGTTTTTTGGCCAAGAGGCACATGGGATCCTAGCTCACCATCCGGGAATCGAACCTGCACCCCTGCATTGGAGGGTGAACTCTCAACCACATTGGACCACCAGGGAAGTCCCTGGAGACATTTTGGGTTGTCACAACTTAGTGGTACTGGCATCCAGTGGGTAGAGACCAGAGATGCTGCTAAGCATCCTAGGTTGCACAGGACAGCTCCCACAAGAAAGGATGCGCAGCCCATATGTAAAGAGTGTGAGATCAAGAAGCCCCATATCAATTCAGTTTTGGCTTTGCTTCTGCTTACTGTGTGACCTTGAACTTCTTGTCAATAAGCTTTGCTAGCCCTTACTTTTCTCACCTGCAAATTGGGGTTAGCAGCAGTCAAATTCTTTTTGGGATGGCCTTGAGGTTTCCATGAGATATTTGTGAGTGCACTCAGCCATGTCCAATTCTTTGCAACTCCATGGACTGTAGACCACCAGGCTCCTCTGTCCATGGAGTTTTCCAGGCAGGAACACTACAGTAGGTTGCCATATCCTCCTCCAGGGGATCTTCCCCACCCAGGGATTGAATCTGCATCTCTTGCTTCTCCTGCTTTGGCAGCTGGACGCTTTATCACTGAGCCACCTGGGAAGCCCTTCCATGAGATGATTCACATCAAATGCTTAGCAAATGCCTAACATGTAGTTGTGTCCCTAAATCTTGGCTGTTTACTCTCTGTGTGAATGTTTGTCTCTCTCATCATCTAGTAAAAGTAAAGCAGCCTTAGCAAACATTGGCTTAGGGCCAGAATTCACCATCAGCAGGACCCTGACACTATGAACTTCCAAGCCTGTGAATCAACATTTAGGATAACTGGTGCGAGTCACTCTTCTTTTTACAAGTGTGCCTCTCAATGCCTCGGACCTCATTTAATAATTATTCCATCAAACATAACTTGGTGCGCCTCCCCAGGCCTTGCAGTGAATGTGAGAAGAGTTGCTAGAACCAGCAGTTAACAAACAAGCACACATCTCTCTCTCCCTTCTTTCTTCCCCGCCAATCTCATTTTGATGTGAGTCTATAACGGGCTCTGTTTGGGCTCCCACGAACATGCCAGGGACTAGAGGAAGCACTGCTGTCACCACACAGGATGGGACATCTCCACCTGGGACACCAGTCTTTGAGGGGCAATGCCACCCAGGTGATGGGTTGAGAATCTGACAGGTGGCTGCCAGGCATGGTGGTAAACCAGAAGAGGTGGGTGGAGAGTGAGGGCAGGAGAGGCAAAAATTATTAATTGATGGTGTTGAAACTTACTCAGAGGGCATTTGGCTTCCAAAGGATCTGATCCCTCTGTCTGGGCCCATTACAATGTGGAGGATGGGATTTCCCAATGAGAGAACTGAGGGGCTGCCCCTACAGGAGTGGCATTGGATCCAGAATCAGAGGGAGATGAATGCTTGTCAAGTTCCAAGACGTGAACTAAACGGGGTCCATGGTGTGAGTCAAGGCAGGTGGGGCTGTAGCGGGAGGATGAGGAAGGAACCTTTCTGGGGAAGGAAACCAGCCAAGTCTAATTTGGGATTCATTGTTTGTTGGAGTTACCAGAAAGGTGCCTGAGTTGATACACAGAGGACAGAGGAGGCCAGGCTCAGTTCTCTGTGTGTGAACCTTTGAAAAAGTGTCTGCAGGCACAGAGAACAGATGTATGGATACGAAGGTGGGAGGGGATGAGGAACTGGGGAGATGGGATTGACACTATGTATGAAATAGACAACTGATGGGAACAGAGTATATGGCACAGGGAACTACTTAATACACTGTGGTGACCTAAATAGGAGAGAAATCCAAAAGGGAAGGGTTATATGTATACATATGGCTGATTCATTTCATTGTGCAGTAGAAGCTAACAACACAAGCAACTATACTGCAATAAAATTAATTAATAAAAACGAAAGAAAAGAAAAAGTGTCTGACCCACTGTGAGACTCCAATACTGGAGCCTCACTCCTTTGAGAGAGATTGCAGTGGAAGCCTAGTGAAAGTGAAAATGTTAGTGGCTCAGTCATGCCTAACTCCTTGCAACCCCGTGGACTGTAGCCCGCCAGGCTACTCTGTCCATGGGATTCTCCAAGCAAGAATACTGGAATTGATCGCTATGCCCTCCTCCCCAGGATCTTTCTGACCTAGTGGTTGAACCTGGGTCTCCTGCATTGCAGGCAGATTCTTTACTATCTGAGCCATCAGGGAAGCCCAGTGGAAGCCAAAAGAATCATTTTCTCCAGGGAGTCTGAGTCCCATCCACGCGTTTTACTGCCTTGGGGCCAGGAGACCAAGTATAAGCACTGGAGTTTGGAGGTGGCCGGAGGTGGTACAGCCTGTGTGGTAAGTTGGCTGGTGGGTGACTCCAGGAGCCTGCGATGTGGTGCCCAGGGAAGGGAAGCAGGGTGTTTACAGGCCACCGGGAGCAGAGGCCACAGGGCAGAAGAGCCGGAAGATCTCACACAACAGCCTCACTTTATAAAGATAGAAACTGAAGCCCAGAGGAGCCCCTACCATGATGAGTCACCATGATCACAGCAGAGGCTGAAACGTGTACAAGACCTAGGACATGCCTGGTCCAGTCTGAGCCCTGGAGGAATGTTGTCTTATTTAATCTTCACAACAATCAGTTTAGTTCAGTCACTTGGTCGTGTCCAACTCTTTGCAACCCCATGGACTGCAGCACGTCAGGCTTTCAGGTCCTTCACCATCTCCTGGAGCTTGCTCAAACTCATGTCCATTGGGTCGGTGATGCCATCCTACCATCTCTTCCTCTGTCACCCCCTTCTCCTCTTGCCTTCGATCTTTCCCCACAATCTTTCACAACAATAATAATACTATTATGAGCTCCAGTTCACAGAGGAGGAAGCTGAGGCAAGGAAAATCAGAACCTCTTGCCGAAAGCCATGGTAAGCATCATGGCTGTGAGGTGGGCATCCCCACTGTGTCCCACCAGAGACAAACTCTGGTTCCTCTTGGCAGTTCAGCTTTGGAAAGCATGATCTTTTCTTTGATCTAATCTGAAAGTTTAATCTATTTTATTTAGCAACAAATCCTTACCTCAAACAAAAACAGTTGCAGAAACCCAATGTGGGAAATGGGTAAAGATAGAGCAGATATATTTAGAAGAAAAGAGCAAGTGAAAGATAAAATATTTCTCGCCATCAGGTTGGCAAACAGTGTAAAGGTTGGTAATGCTCTATGCCGGAGAGGCTGTGGGAAAACTCAGGCTCTCAGAGATGATGGTGAAGTGGGCGTGGATGATGCTGCAATGTTCTTGGAGGGCAGTTGAGCAATTTCTGCGCAACGTCAGCAGCTGTGATCCCTCTGACCCAGTAAGTCCACTTCTAGGAATTTACCTTATGGATATACCCACAGAAGAATTCCAAGATTCAGGTAGGAATGTTGACCATAGCTTTGCCTATAATTGTAAAAAGTGCTGAGAACAACCTAAAAGTCCCCACACAGAAGAGTGGGTATAATGATGGTGACTTTGCCCAATAGCATTCTCTGCTGATGTGAATCAGATGGGACTAGTTCTAAGTGTGCTGATCTTCAAAGATAACCTTTTAATCAGTAAAGTGTGCTGATCCTAAGTGGATAGCTTGATGTTCCCTCTGTGTACACCCATGTAACTGCCACCCAAATTAAGATAGAGAACATGTCCAGCACCTCAGAAGGTTCCCTGCCAGTCCATTGCCCTCAGCAGAGATAAACTGTTTCTGACCTTGAGGACCATATTGTGTCTCTGCCTACTCTTGAACTTCCTATAAAGGGAATCACTTGGTATGCACTCTTTTGTATCTATTTCTTTTACTTTAAGTTTTTGAAATTCATCCAGTTTATGCATGTATCAATAGTTTCTCCCTTTTCAATGCCAAGTAGTATTCCCTGGTGGCTCAGATGGTAAACAATCCACTTGCAATACAGGAAATCCAGGTTCCATCCCTGAGTCTAGAAGATTCCCTGGAGAAGGAAACGACAATTCACTCCAGTATTCTTGCCTGGAGAATTTCTTGGATAGAGGAGCTTGGCAGGCTACTGCCCATGGTATCACAAAGAGTCAGCCATGACTGAGTGAGCACACACAAACACACAATCAAGTTTCAGAGCAGGAGATGGAAATCATTCTGTGGTTTAGTACAGGGCAAGGTGCTGGAAAAACCACTGGGTGCTTGGGGCAGTGGTCTCAAGGCCATGCTTCCAGGAAAGGTTCCTGTGGCCTACAGAACTGACCCTCCCTGGAGCCACATTCTCTGAGGATGCCAACAGAATCATAGAATCTGGTAGCATATGACTGTACCTGTTTCTCAACACCGAAGAAGCTGGAAAAATTGACAGGAGTGCAGCCATGGTGAACCCTGCCTCACACATCCCAAACAGCACAGAATGATGGCCTCTGCCTCATCTCCCCCTCTTAAACCCCACCCAGGTGCATCTAATAGCAAATTGAATTCATGTCCAGAACTCTAGCTGCAAAAGAGTCTGGGAAATAGAGTCTTCAGCTTTACAGTCTCTGACTTACAGGAAAGAACACCAAGGGAGGAGGGACTGGAGGCTGAACAAATCCATCAGAACATCACCAGCCTTCAGTTGCTCTCCACGTGGGCCCCTCCTCAGAGCTGCTTGAGCATCCTCATGACGTGGCAGCCAGCGTCTCCCAAGCAACCATCCAGGGGCCAACACAGAAACAGCAACACCTTTTATGACCCAGACCTGGAAGTCACACACTATAGTTTCTGCCACAGACACACACATTAGTTTCAACTCACTATGGAAGGGGCAACACAAGAGAGTATGAGCCTGGTGGTAAGGAACACAGAGGGTACCTGGGGAGTTGGCCGCCACACTAGGAATCTCAGGAATAAAAGTTGTTTTGGAAATGGACATGGAAGTGCTGTCTTCAGAGAGAGATCACAGCAATCTTTCAAGGAAAGAACTATCAGAAATGGAATTCTCTCCCCCCATGAACTTACCTTTTCTTCTAGAACACGCATAAATCAAGTGTGTGCACAGAGACTTAACCTGTGGCTCCACTTAGTAGATTAGTGGCCCTTGGCAAGTGACTACTGGGCTTCAGTCACCTCATCTGTAAAATGAGGCTAATTATAGAACTCACACCATATAGAGCCATTGAAAGATTAAATAGCAACATGCATGTAAAGCATTTCCAGAAGTGCTTTGTGGTTGTTCAGCCACTCAGCCATGTCTGATTCTTTGCAACCCCATGAACTACAGCCTGCCAGGTTCCTCTGTCCTTCACTATCTCCTGAAATTTGCTCAAATTCATGTCCACTGAGTCAGTGACACTATCTAACCATCTCATCCTCTACCGCCCCCATCTCCTTTCACCTTCAATCTTTCCCAGCATCAGAGTCTTTTCCAATGAGTTGGCTCTTCACACCAGGTGGCCAAAATACTGGAGCTTCAGCTTCAGCATCAGTCCTTCTAATGAATACTCAGGGTTGATTTCCTTTAGGATTGACTGGTTTGATCTCCTTGAAGTCCAAGAGACTTTCAAGAGTCTTCTCCAGCACCATAATTTGAAAGCATCAATTCTTCAGCACACAGCCTTCTTTATGGTCCAACTCATATCTGTACATGACTACTAGAAAAACCAAGTTCTTGGTACAGAGTAAAAATTCAACAACTGTTCGCTGGCAACACTATCATCTGCAAATACTCAGCTCACAAAATACACATCAGTATTAGGGTTCTGACTCCCTTGAGGTATAATTTGAATTTCATATGGAAACATCAACCAAATGAAATGTTAGTCTGGTCATTCTCCCATCAAGATGGTATTTGCAGTTCAGTAGTTCTACAGAATAACTTGATTTAGTTCCGATGTAAGCTTCCTCCTAAGAGGTTTTCAAAATTTATTCAGGGACTTTCCTGGTGGTCCAGTGGTTGGGACTCTACACTTCCAGTGCAGGGGGCTTGGGTTCTATTCCTGATTGGGAACTAGGATCCTCATGACTCATGGTGCAGCCAAAAAATATATATATATATTTTTTAAAGTCAATGCGTTCATCAGGTAGTAAGGTGTTCAGACTACAGCTGTTCTTTGCTACCCCATAAAGAGTTTGACATTCTTGTAACTATCACAATTATTTTTTTAAATATTTATTCTATTAAAATAAGTAGATTAAAGAAGTGGACCTTAGTGTCATTGAAGAGGAAGTACAGACTTTAGTGAAGGTTTTGAGGTACTCTCTGAATTGTCTTAAGACCTACCAGTAAGAATCCGCCTGCTACCCACAGTGCTCACAGTTTTGCACTATGATGCAGAGGAGGAGGAGGTCTCGTCTGCCCTTGGGAGCTCCCTGTGGACTGGCCACAGCAGTCAGCTATAAAGGCATTGAGCTTTATATTTATATTTTATATAAACATAATATTTATATAAATATAATATAAATATATTTTATATTTATATTTATAAAGGCATTGACCACAGTCCTGAAGGGTCAGTGGTGAGAGTACCAACTTGAAACCCAACATCACAACTAGGAAGACACATCCAATAGCACAACAGGACCACGTAGGATAGAGAATTCCAGCTCTGGGTCTACCCTGCCCGGGTGCAGATCTCAGCTCCAACAATGACCTGTGTGGATGGCTTTGAGCAGATTTCATGACACCCTGGGCCTTGGTTTTCCTCATCGATAAAATGAGGGTGACTGAAATCGATAATAGCTTTGTAAATAAGATTATACATACTATTAAAAGATAAATTTTTTAAAGATAAAATCGTGACTCCTATAAATCTAAAGTAAGTATGTGTCAAAGATGGCATTTAACTCCTGAATTAATGACTCAAGAAGCTGTTTACAAATGGTTCAAGGGATAATTCAGAGGCATACCTAAATACACAGGCAATCAGAAATGCTGAAACGAATTTACAAATAGATGCAAAACTGGTCAGTAGTCATAGGACAATAATCAATTGTATTCCGAGGGACAAGCTCATTTGCATTTCTATGGACAAAATCATTTGCATGACTATCAGTAATGACAATGAAAGACACAAACCCTTACAGAATCAGAAAACTGAAGGTGCATTCAGCAAACTCTTTTTGTCCATTTTGCAATTTCTTCAGACTATGTAAGCCATTGAGCACATGTCAAGTTCTCAATGACCATCAGCTTTATTCGTGTTTATTAATTCTTTCAATGTAAGAGCCATTCTCACCCATCCTGCATTTTAGAGAAGGAAAGGAGGCAGGGAAGGAAGGAAAAAACGACAAGCCAAGCTCACATTATTTGGGGGACTGAGTGTGATACGGTTTGAGGTTCAGCTAAACTCAGGGCTTTGGCCTGGAGTTCTCTTCAGCTCCCTGGTTTGTGTGTCTCCTGGGCCCTTGTCAATGGTGTGGGGGACTCTGAGTCCACACTGTGGCTCAGTCCTGTTGTCTGGCACATCCACATACAAACTCTCCCCAAGCCCTGACCTATGGACACTGAGCTAAGTTTCTCAGGCTCCACGCACCTGCCAAGACCTCATTGGCCTAAATCTGGGAGGCAGAAGAGAGCAGCTGAGTCACAGGATGGTTCAGGATATCTGTTGGATGTGTGAATGTAAATGTCTGGATCCTACTGGGTCACATCTCTGTGGCAAGTCTCATTTGAATGGGGCTCAGACATTTCCAGAGAACTTCTGTCTTATATCCGCAGACCTAGAGGCGGCATCTTCCACAGCTGTTTCTCCAACACTCAGGATGTGCTCCTGCCTCGGGCCCTTTGCATGTGCTCTTTCTGCCCCCAGGGAAGGAACCTGAGTAGATCAGTGCCCGAACAAAACAAATGTGAAATAAATGTGAACCACTGTTTTCCCTCTGAACGGCTTGGCAAGTCACGGCCCTCAAGAGACCTAATGGGTTATTCATTCAACCCTGAGAGCTGAGAATGTTTCTGGCATTTGTAGTGTTACACTTTAAATGATTATAGAAATGCCACGGAACAGCCTCAGTTTTGACCCTTGGTGCACACCTGCAAAACTGTTTGCTCTCTGGCCTTTTAAGAAGTCTGCCAACCCCTGGCAAGAGTGGAGGCTCCAGAGGTGGGCGAGTTTTATGGACAAAGATGTCTCTCTTTTCTCCATTTCTCAGAGAAGTAAAAGGGCACCTCCTTGAGCTCCCTGAAGTTTTCCTGAGCCATCAACCTGCTCCTTCCACACCCAGCCCTCTCTCTGGCTCTCTGCTTCCCAAGCTCTGAAGAAATGAAGAGATGGCTCTGATTGCTGAGGAGGACGTATGTTTAAATAAATAAACACAGCCATGACACCCACTATACAGTGGACACATCCCTGCCTTTGAGAGCGAGCGAGAAAGATACATGTGTGAAATGAACAACATCAGCATACATGAGAGTCATATGTTTTACAGTTTTGTATGTTTTTATGTGCTCTCATAAGTAAGAGGTGAGTGCCCCATGGCCACTGGAGGCTTACAATAAAGGCAGACCTCAGAGATATTGCAGGCCTGATCCCAAACCCCTGCAATAAAGAGAGTCAGTGAATTTTTTGGTTTCCCAGTGCATATAAAAGCTATGTCTGCAATACACTGTAGCCCATGAATTGTGAAATAATATTATGTCAAAAAACAACAACCATTTACATGCCTTAATTAAAATATTCTGTTGATTAGTCGCTAAGTTGTGTCCAACTCTTCTGCGACTCCAAGGACTGTAGCTCACAAATATCCTCTGTTCATAGGATTTCCCAGGCAAGAATACTGGAGTCGGTTGCCATTTATTCCTCCAGAGGATCTTCCTGACCCAGGGATCAAACCCGAGGCTCCTGCATTGGCAAGAGGATCACCACTATACCATCAGGGAAGCCCTAATTAAAATATATGCTAGTGCTTTGGAAAAAAAAAAAAAAAGCTAGCAATCATCTGAGCCTTCAGCAAGACATAAATTTTTGGAATAGCCACATCAAAGATCATTGATTGCAGGTCACAATAACAAAAATACCAGTAATGAACAACTTCGAAATATTGTGATAATTAGCAAAACATGACACAGGGACAGACATGGGCAAATGCTATTGGAAAAGCAGTGCAAATAGACTTGCTAAACACAGGGTTGCCACAGACCCTCAATTTGTAAAAATAGATAAATAAATAAATAACATTTTGACCTGCAGTAAAATAAGGTCTACATTATCCTCTGGGGCCAGATCACAGCTGCCCTTCTGACTACAGTAGCTGGTGTGCGAGGTAGTGGGTGTTTGGCATCCAGGAGGCCTGTGCAAACTTCCCAGGGCTTCAGGGCAGGGTTGTAATTATGGACACAGGGAAAGTTCCAGCAGATCCGTGGGCCGCTGGGTGGCCAAGAGAAGCCATAATCTCAGGCCAAGCACCTGACCCTCTTTCGCCTCAGTTTCCCGTTTAGGAAGAGAAAAGAAGGTGGAGATACATAATTAAAATTTGTTGATTGTGAGCTTTGAGTTGCTGGGATGAACACCTTCCTATTCCAGGTCTGCTTTATTGTTATAATCACTGCAGACTCTGGAGAAAATTCAAAGAGATGTTTTCTAACCCAAATTAGAGAAGTTTCTTGGTCGAAGAGGGACAATCCCAGTGTAATTAGTGAGGAACCTGGGTAACAGCCCGGCTGAGAGACTCCTGGCCATGGAGGGCCGGTGAGCCTTTAACCTGGAAGGCTGGAGAGTGGGGACCAGCAGCCCAGCTGCACGGGAGTCCCCCCAACTTCTGGGAATCCCCTCGGGGTGGGTCCTGCCCACAGAGCAGAGGAGATGCCAGCCACACAAGGTGCACCTAGACCATAAGCTGGCCCCCTCAGCCTTCCCCTGCCCTCTGCCTGTCCTGGGATTCGGGAGGTTACCATGGGGCTCATCTGGACATTCCTGGGGGTGATATTTTCTCCAAAGATTATTCCAACTCTGGTGGAAGTAAGGGGTGCTCAGAGAGGGGTGAAGGGCTCCCACTCCATGGCAGGAAGTCAAGGGAAAAGGGAAATTGTTTTTGAACATGAACCCACTTTGTGCTGACAGGTGCCCCCTGCCTATGTCCCCCAAGCCAGCTAGTTAGGAAGGTGGCTGGCTCTTTTTGCTCTGTTTCAGATAGGATGACTGGAACTGCAAGGAACAGAAATCGCTGATTCTCGTGGGATGAGAACCAGGAAGAAGGAGGTAGCAGAGATCAGCACTGCCAGTACCACTGCTTCCTGAGGCCTTTCTCCTGGGATGTGAGATGACCACTGGCCTCTTGGGCATCATTTCTGAATTTGTGGCAGCAGGGTAGGGGTTGGGAAATTGGTGGTGCTGGCTGCATCCATCCCCGAGGGCAAAAAAGCAAATGTGGGACTTCCCTGGTGGACCAGGGATTAAGATTTCTCCTTCCAGCGCAGGGGGTGTGGGTTCCATCCCTGGTGGGGGATCTAAGATCCCACATGCCTCGAGGCCAAAAACACAAAACAGAAGCAATAATATAGCAAGTGCAATAAAGACTTTAAAAAGTGGTCCACACTGGGCTTCCCCTGGTGGCTCAGTGGTGAAGAGTCCGCTTGCCAGTGCAGGGACATGGCTTCGATTTCTGGTCAAGGAAGATCCCACATGCCGTGCAGCAACCAAGCCCGTGCGCCCCAACTGCTGAAGCCCTAAAGCCTGTGTTCCACAACAAGAGAAGCCACTGCAATGAGAAGCCCACTCCCCTCAACTACAGAAAAGCCGGTGCAGCAATGAAGACCCAGAGCGGCCATAAACAAATGATACTTTTTTTTAAAAAATGGTCCACATTAAGAAAAAAAGAACTTTAAAAAGAAAGAAAAGCAAATGCCCCAGAGATGGCCTTAGAGTCCTTGCCCACGCTTTTCCTTCCCTGAGAATGCTCTTTCCTCTCCTCAAGGCCTGGTTACCTCTCCTCACACTGTGCCCCTAGTTCCCATAGGATCCCCAGATGGTCTCCTTAAGGGGACTCTTTTGACAACTGTTAACTCATGATTTTATCAATCTTTCCTTAACCTCTGTCTCCCACAGGAGACCGTGAGACCCTCGGGGGCAGGGGCTTTGAGCAAGCTGGCCCTACAGCGCTGCAGAGAATTCTTGAACGTACAGCCGGAAGGTGGCTGAGAAAACCCTGTCCACTTCCCTTATTTTCTCAAGGTGGCCATTGAGGCCCAGTTGGGGAAGGGACGGGGCATCCTCTCACGACTGGAGGCCACTGTCCAGCATTCATCCAGCCAAGGTAGGGGTGCTGAGCCCTGGCCATGTGCCATGCGCTGGGGAGATGCTGATAAAGGACACAGTTCCAGCCCATGGGGAGTTCAGCCTGTGAGATAAATGCAGATTTAAAAGGAGAGGGACATGCGAAAGGGTGTCCACACCCAGGCCAGTATGCCAGCTTCCGGAGCCAAAATTAGAACCAGAACAAAATTAGTACTAGGAGAGCATGTCAATCATACCTCAAAATCCTGCACCCTCAACCAAAAAAAAAAAAGTTATGGGGGAAAAAATGAACCAAAAGAGCAAAGATGACCCCCATGCTTCTCCCCATCTGACCCCATGTTTTCCCTTAGGATCTTTTTCTTCATAATTTTATTTATTTATTTCTGTCTGTGCTGAGTCTTTGTTACAGTGAGTGGGAGCTACTCTCTAGTTCTGGTGCACAGGCTTCCCGTTGGAGTGGCTTCTCTTGTTGCAGAGCACAGGTTCTAGGGTATGTGGTCTCAGTAGCTGTGGCTCCTGGGCTTCCTGGCATCGTGGCATGTGGGATCTTCCCAGACCAGGGATGGAAGACCTGCATTGGCAGGTGGATGCTTTACCACTGAGCCGCCAGGGAAGCCTCCGTCAAGTCTTTAGCATGTTCACCAGGCATCACCCGGTCCTTCAGAGGTGAAATCTGGAGATATTCCTCTTGCATCACTTTCTGGCTTTTAACTCCTTGAGAAGAAAATTAGTGTCATGAGTCACAGAAAAGACTTAAGACACTGTCTACCCCTTTACCCCCTGTACCCCACCCTTCAGTCGACGGCCACTCAGAGAGCAGAAGGGTCTCTCCTTTCTAAGTGGGGAAGGGGAGAGAAAAGTCTGGAGAGTTTTCCAAAAGTCACTTCTCACTGACATTGTCCCTGGAAAGGGACAGATTCTGTGCTAGTTGTGAAATCTCCAGCAACACCTGCTTTTCTTGTTGGACTGATTTATGTGCAGAAAATCACAGGTGCACAGGTGTCGAAACTGGACGAAGGAGCACGGAACCCACACAGAGGCCTGCCCACTTCACCCTCCAACCCAAGGACTTCTCTGTGCCACAGGGGCTTCCTGCCTTGACCCCACCCTTAGGAAGAGGCTCACTTCTGGAGGCCATGTTATCTGTCGGCATTACCCTTCTCCTGACCCCAGAAATGCTCTGAGCATCTCTCTTGTACACCATAGTCTATGCCCGGCAGCATCCTGGGGTGATGCTTTGTTGCCCCAAAGGGACTGTGTGAATTTCATAAAGTGAAGAGGGTATCTTAAACTCTTCATTTCACCCCGTGGCATTGTCTTACCCAGCTCCATTCTCCCTAATTTATTCTCTGGTCTTCAGTGAACCTCTTGCTGAGATTTAATAAAATTCGTATCGCTCTGAACCATTGTGTTGGCTGCACCAGTCCCTATAAGCCAGGAGGGGGCAGCGTTTTCCTGCAGAGCAAAGGGTTCCGAAAACAGGGGATTGGGGTGGGGGCAGGGGTACACACTGTCTTAAACATTCACACTACCCTAGTTTGACAAAATGGTTTTTTGAACCCATTGGAACCTTCCCCTGACCAACTCTCAATGGAGGGCTGGGGGGTGGCGGGCAGGTGCTGGGGAGATAACTATAAAGTCAGGGCTTCTCTGATGGCTCAGACAGTAGAGAATCTGCCTGCAATGCAAGAGACCCAGGTTCAATCCCAGGTTGGGAAGATCTCCAGAGAACGAAATGGCTACCCACTCCAGTATTCTTGCCTGGAGACTTCCATGGACAGAGGAGCCTGGTGGGTTAGAGTCCATGAGATCACAAAGAGTAGGACACAACCGAGCAAGTTAAGAGCAACAAGGGCCCCACCACTCCTCCAAGGCCTCAGGAGACACACTTCATCCAGGGTTCTCAGCCCTGTGACCTTGGCCTCTGGGACTTGGCCTCCTGCAGTGAGTATCCCATCTCCAAACAGCTTGGAGAGTTTCTGTTGGAGAGTTCCTTTGTGTCTCACCAGTCACCAGCAAACCAACAAAGGTATAAACCAGAGACAGTGATCAAAGGCACTACATTGGCAGCTGTGCCCCCCCACCCCCACCTTTCCATTTGTCCTTTTGTTCACACTAGAGGCTTGCCCAGAACTAGTTTCCACGGGACCTCCACCAGCCCTTTGAGGAAGATGCTGCTGTGATAGCAGAAGATTCAAGGAACCATGTCCTCAACCCATGACCACCAATCTGGGGAGGGACACGGGTGTCATCCGGCACCATCCTTCCCTCAGGGTAAGGATGGGGTCTCCAGGTTCCGGAGGCCCTGCGGCAGTCTGTCTGTAGGTGCCCACCAGGTCCGCCTTCCAGCAGAGGATGGCAATGAGCAGTCCTGACTCTGATTGGGGAGGGGTGGGGGACTGGAAGTTTCAGGGATGAGCCCCTAATTGTTTGCTTGAAATTCAGGGCAATGTTTCCAGCATTATAAAGACCAGCACCCTCCTTCAAACCAGACTGAGATGGGCCCAGGATGGCTCTGCCCTCTGGGCACACAAATAAAGACTGGACTCTGAGGTGTGGGCCTGGGGCAGAATGATGTGGCAAGAAGGAGCACTCCAGCCAGGGTCTGATGCGCTCCGGGGGCTGCTGAGGGTGGAGGACCTCAGCCTCTGTTTTAGAGAAGCCCCGGGCGGGGAGTGCAGGGCTGGGCGCTGCGATCTTGCCTCCAGCACCGCTCCCTGGATCTCTTCACCTGTGTGCGCAATGGGGGCCACATGCCACCCCCTGCATGGCAGGCTGTCCTATGAGTCAATCACCCAGCTCAGAACCTGGCCTTGGATATGAAATGTCACCTTCATTATCTTTAAAATAGAACCTTTACAAGTGCCTGCCATTTAGACTGAGGGCGAGTGTGTGGGTGTGTATGTGCGTGTGTGTGATGTGAAATGAGTTAAGCTGCGTAAGAGGACTTAATGCTGGCAAAGAGGACACGTCTGCAGTGGTTAGACTGGAGAAGGAAATGGCTACCCTACTCTAATATTCTTGCCTGGAGAATTCCGTGGACAGAGGAGCCTGGCAGGGCTGCAAAGAGTCAGACACAACTGAGCAACTAACACTTCCACAGCTGTTAGCTGCAATTCAGTGAACGCTATCATTGTCGTGTTGAAGAAAATGGGACAGAAACACGAAAGATGACGGAGATTAGTGAAGATTTGCAAAGCTGTATCCCCATGTAGGTGTTGAAGAGCATGGTCCACAAAGGACCACCACAAGGGTCCTGAGGATAACTATCAGGAGGTTTCGTAGAGGGCTGGAGGAAGGGTAACACCAGCTGTATGGAGGAATAGCGACAATTCAGCCACAGAGGTGGGGACAGTGAGAGGTGGAGACATCCCTCACAGGTGGGAAATGGTGTGGCTCTACACTGACCCCACTTCCCATCTCGGGCTCTGCCCTAAGAGACCAAGTTTTGCACCTTCGGAGTCTGCCGCCTTTAACCACACACCCCCAGTCCCACCCCCAATCATGACCCCAACTAACCCTCCCCTTCCCGGAGCTGCTCAGACCAGGGCCAAGTGCAAACCAGGTTCTCCCCTTGAGAAGGAGAAGAACCTGCAGATAGAGGTGGAGGCAGACACTGGAAGGATGCTCTGGGCTTAGTCAGGGGCCCTGGGCAACAGAGCCAGTGTGCAGCCTGAGATTCTGAGGATGCAGGAACCGTGAGGGACCCAAGGGAGTCATTTTATAACTGTCAGATTCTATCGGGTAGAAATAATACTTAACATTTATAACCTGAGACAGTAATTTTATAGCAAAAAGGGAGAGGTGGATGCGGATTCCTTGTGGCAATTATAATAGCCTAAGATTTACTGAGTGCTCTGTCCTAGTTGCCAAGGTTCTCACTCACAGTCCTGTAACTCTAGCCCTTAGGTACTATTAGCATCCCCACCTAGACTCCAGGCAGGTAACTAACTTGTCCAAGATTTACAACTGGGAAATGGCAAGATTGGGATTCTAGCCCAGGTACATAGATCCCCCAGAGTAGCCCCACACCATGCATCTCTGTGTAATAATACACTCCCATTATGTGGGCTGGCTGGGGTGACTGTTTCTTACAACCAAAAGATACAAAATTAAGTGAACAGCAACGTAGGTATACCTACGGCTGAATCATGTTGATATATGGCAGAAACCAACACGATAATCTTCCAACTGTGTTGGAAAACAAGATAAACCAATTATCATCCAATTAAAAAATAAATTAATGAATAAAAAATTAAAGTGAACAGCAGACATTGCCTTAAGAATTGAGAAAAGAGCCCATAAAAAAGAGAGAAACACCTTGGCAGCAGGTATACTTCCCCTCTACACTTGATCTTCAGTGCTCAACCCGGGGGAAGGGGGACTGAGGATTGACTCCTATGCTCACCTGCCCTGTGCCAGCCACTGTGGGCCACCTGGGGCTGGACCAGACCCTAGAGCAACTAGCCGTCTGGTGGGAGAGACTGAACGATTGGTTTCTGGCCAGGTTTTTCTCCAGGACTGATTCATCATGGTTATGCGCTAAATCCTAGGAAGCCCAGACACTATATTAAGCCATTCAAAGATGCCAGCTCTTTATCCTCAGAACCTGCAAATTTTATCTTATTGGGGAAAATGGGTCTTCACAAATGTGGTTAAGGATCTTGAGATGAGGAAATCATCCAGCGTTATTCAGACGCACCCTAAATGCCATCGCAGTAAGAGAGAGACAGAGGGAAACTAGTCAAGCACAGGCAGGAGAGGAGGAGGCCACCAAGGCCAGAGGCAGAGCCTGGAATGATGCATCAGAAACCAAGGCACACCTGCAGCCGTCCGTCAGTGCTGCAAAAGCAAGGAACAGGTTCTCCCCTCGAGCCTCCTGAGGGAGTAAGATCCTTGATTTTAGCCCAGTGGATTTGTCCTGTTTTCTGACTTCCACATACTGGGAAAGAATATATTTCTGCTGCTTTAAGCCACTAGATTTGTGGCAATTTGTTATAGCATCCATAGGAAACTAATACAGACTAAGTATGGTAGGGGTTGTAGCAGAAAGAGCACAGGATGAAAAAGCCCAGTGAGTGGACCCAAGTCCTGGGTGTGCATCCTAAGTGGCCTGGGGTCATTATTTAGCCTCTTTTTGCCTCAGTGTTGTCACCCATGCAATGGAGGGGCAATTCTTTACTTATATTAGTTGGAACTATTTTAATTGCATGTGACAGAACTCCAAGTTCAACTGGTTGAAGTAAAAGATCTCAGGAAGCTTCATGACATAAAAGAAAATAAATGGTGTGCCAGCTTCAGGTGTAGCTGGTTCTAGGGGTTCCAGGAATTGTCACTTCCTCTTTTCCACTTCCATTCCCTCTCTCATTTCTTCTTCTTTTGCAAGTTGGCCTCATGCTCTCCCTCTGTAAGAGACTTCTTCCACTTGCCTCAAGACTTGTTGATGACAAATGTCACTCTTATATCCTCACAGCTTAACCAGGCTCACATCAGAACCTAGAGGGAACTTCTCTGGTGGTCCAGTGGCTAAAACTCTGCATTTCCAATGCAGGGGGTCTGGGTTCGATCCCTAGTCAGGGAACTAGATCCCACATGTAACAACTAAAAGAACTTGCATGCTACAATGAAGACCTGCCGTAGACAAATAATTAAATATATATATATCTATATATATATATATATTTTTAAAGGATCTCAGAAAAGGCTCTGATTGGCCAGACTCATGACACATGCCTCACTCCCAGGGTCGGTCACTGCACAGGGAAGAGGGCAGTAAGTTTGGCCTGACCTGGGTCATGAGCCTCCCTGGGGCACAGAGTGAGGAGTGGATTCTGTGAGTGATTGGCAATGCCTATCAGAACCACACCAGGAGAGTGCAGACAGCAAACTCCTGAAGGAAGTGGGGGAAGGGGTTCCCTTACCAGAAATGAGAAAATAATGCAAGGCAGACAAAAACAATGAGCATCCATCTCATTACCTCATAGAGCTGTTGCAGAAACCAAGTGAGATAACGTGTATGAACATGCTCTGTGAGCATGAGGACTGTGACATGTTGCTGCGGATGGCTGCGATCTCAGCCAGCCTGGCCCCACCCACTCTTGCCCAAGACCTCAGTTTCAGCACCATCATATACCTCTTCTTCCTCCTTCCTATCGACCCACAAATCTGGCCTGAGGCTGCCTGGACTTCAGCAGGATAAAGGGAAGACTGAGCTGCATAAAGGGAAATGTGTTCAGGCTCTGGGAGAGTTGAGCCCCAGGAGCCCAACATTAACCCAGAAGAAAGAAGGGATCAGTGGAAGAGTACTGAGGAGGACACATCACATTTAAGAAGCAGGAAGGAATCAGAAACTCCCTAAATATAATTCATGCAGTCACTTAATAAAAAATCCTTTGGCTGAGTCACTGCCTTGGTCCCAGGTGATGCTGCTGAGAAATGCTTTGTTATCATTTGTCTTCTTCCCATTGCTGGTTTTCTATGCAGACCATGCATTTGAGTGTGCAGTTAAGTGGATGCCTGGGATTTTAAGAGTTGATCCAAAGCAGCAGAGCTCCATCACCGGTCAACTTCCAGCATGGAAATTACTGTGTTTAGAAATTCTGAGTCTCTTCCTTTGTATTGCCCATGTGAAGAGCGACATGAAGTCATCCCACTTTGCCACAATATTATGAGTCTAGCCTTGTGTCACAATTAAGCTAATACTACAGCCACTAGCTACATGTGGCTCTTGAAATGTGACTGGTCTGAATTGAGATGCACTGTAGTGTAAAATATTCACCAGAGTTCAAAAACCTTGTAACTCAAAAACGTAAAATATCAAATTCTTTTATTGATTACATGTTGAAATGGTAATAAATAAATAAATAAATTATTAAATAAATTATATTATTAAATAAATAAATAAATTTATTAATTTAAATAATAATTATATTATTATTATAATATTAAAATTAATGTCATCTGTTTCTTTTTACATTTTGAATATGGCTATTAAGAAAGTTAAAGTTATGTGTGTGGTTTGCATTTTATTTCTATCGGACAGTGCTGTGCTAGAGGATTCTAACAAATGTACATCCTTTATTGATGGTCAAAGCAACCTTTTGGGAACTTCCCTGGAGGTCCAATGCTTCCCGGGTAGCTCAGACAACAAAGAATCTGCATGCAATGGGGGAGACCTGAGTTCATTCCCTGGGTCAGGAAGATCCTCTGGAGAAGGGAATGGCTACCCACTCCATTATTTTTGCCTGGAGAATTCCACGGATAGAGGAACCTGGTGAGCTACAGTCCATGGGGTCACAAAGAGTCAGACACAACTGAGCAACTATCACTTTCACTGGTGGTCCAATGGTTACGAATCCACCTTCCAATGCAGGGGACCCAGGTTTGACTCCTGGTCAGGGAATTAAGATCCTCTACGCCTTGGGGCAGCTGAATCTGCGAAGCCTGTGCACTACAACAAAGACTCAGCACAGCGAAAAAGAAAAAAGACCAACCACCTTTGTATAGACAAGGAAGCTGAAGCTGGGTTAAGTTGATCAGTGCCACTGGGGGGCAAGGATAAGCACCCAGAATGGTGGGGTTCCACAGTTGCTCTTTTTGACTCTACTCTGGGCTGCAAGTAAAAAACTCCCAAACTTAATGTAAGCCATCGTTTACTGTCCCATACGAGCCATTCTGGGGTTGTTTAGGAGCTTTGTGACGTCACGCAAAGCCCAGAGCCCAGGGCGTTGCAAACTTTCCTCTCCCCCACCTCTCCTTGTGCTGGTTTTGTCCCAAGTGGCCAGCTGTGGCCAATCACAGTTGCTGCAGCAGCTTCCAAAATCATGTGCCTGCATAACAACAGAAAACACAGCTTCTCTTTGTGGGTCTCTTTCTTTTTTTTTTTTTTTTTTTTTCGGTCACACTGCAGTATGTGGGATCTTAGTTCCCTGGCCAGGAATCAAACCCATCTTTCACTGCAGTAGAAGCACAGAGTCTTAACCATTGGACCACCAGGGAAGTCCCTGTGGGTCTCTTTCTATCAGGAGTTAAACTCTTTCCAGAAACTCCTTAGGATGTTATGACTCAGGGTATGGTCCAGAGACTGCAGCATCCACATCACCCAAAAACTCAATAGATAGGCAGGGTCTGGTGCCCCACCCCAGACCTGGCTGAACTGGAGTCCACATCTTAAGCATCCTCACTTCACATCCTGGGCCAGGCCAGAGGGACACCACCTTCTCTGAGCACAAAATGGGTAGTAGATCTGACTCCCCAGGAAGGGAGAGTCATGTGTGGACATCTGGGTATGGTGTGGGGTAATGAGGCAATCATGAAGCCAATAGTTCCTTGAAAGTCTGAAGTGAAGATTAAACAAGATCAAGAATATATAATGACTAATACACTCACTCATTATTTCACCCAACACTTTTGTTTTGGTACTGGACACATTTTGCTCCTGAGGTTACAATGGTGCTCAAGATGCAGTCCCTACCTCATGGGTGGACCCTAGATTCTAATGGGGAACATGGTGGGGGACTAATAAAACAGCACAATTACAGTTGTGAAAAGTGCCATAAGCGCACTTCCCTGGTGGTCTAGTGACTAAGACTGTGCTCAAGGAACTAGATCTCACATGCTGAAACTGAGACCTGGTGCAGCCAAATAAATACATGTATATATATAAAGAATAAAAAGAAAAGTGCTATGAAGGAAACAAACGATGCTGAGTAGAGAATGCAAGGAAAGATGTGCAGACCCTGGAGGAAGGCATTTGAAGGGTGACTAGGAGCTCATCACTGCTTGAACTGGGAGAAGGGGGTGAGGTGGAGTGATCCTGGCAGAGGGTAAGCATCACATACAAAGGTCCTGGGGCAGGAAGGAATGTGGCAAGTTCCAAGAGTAAATGGACCTCTATGACTTGGGCTGTATACAGCGCATGGGTCCAAACAGGTTGTCATAACACCTATGTTATTATTTATATATTTATGACTGTGCTGGGTCTTCATTGCTATGTGTGGACTTTACTCTAGTTGCAGCCCATGGGCTTCTCATTGCAGTGGCTTCTCTTGTTGCAGAGCATAGGCTCTAGGCTCTAGGCATGGGGTCTTCAATAGTTTTGACCCATGAGCTCCGTAGTTGCAGCTCCCAGGCTCTAGGGCACAGGCTCAGTCGCTTTCGTACACGAGCTTAGTTGCTCCTCGGATTCTCTCGGACCAGAGATCGAACTCATGTCTCCTGCATTGGCAGGCAGATTCAGAGCCACCAGAGAGGCCCAGTATATCTGTTTTTACAACCTATGCCTTTCTGAATCCAGTTCTACCCTTTGTTGAGAAGCAGAAAGCTAGCACACTGTGCCTGATGTTGTGGTCCCTGAGCAGGAGGGGAGCAGGAGCACATGGCCCACTCGGGAGTCACTCCTGAGTGTCTCTGCACCTCCACAGCCCTGTCACATCCCCCTGATATCATGTGGTACCGTCAGCCAGTCTGTCCATCTGTCTCTCCCACTGGCTGTACTTCCCTTGACCCTAGTGATAGTGATTTGCTCTCATCCATATCCCTGGCACCTTGCATGGTACCTGGAACACAGTAGATGTATAACACAAATTTGCTGAGTGGATGGATGCATGGAGGATGAGTGAGTTAAGGTTTATAGACATCTGGGGCTCAACACTTGAAGGGACTTCTGGAGACTCTCTGGGCCCACTCTATGTCTTTGGTTATCAACCCATTTTGCAAATGAAACAGTTGAGGATGAGTGAGGTTACAATATGAGCTTCCCTGATAGCTCAGTTGGTAAAGAATCCACCTGCAATGCAGAGACCCTGGTTCAATTCCTGGGTCAGGAAGATCTGCTGGAGAAGGGATAGGCTACCCACTCAAGTATTCTTGGGCTTCCCTTGTGGCTCAGCTGGTAAAGAATCTGTCTGCAATGAGGGAGATCTGGGTTCAGCCCTTGGGTTGGGAGGTTACAGAATGTCCTCTGGACCCACAGTGGAAGGTTACTGGGAAGTTGGGGAGTACATCATACTAAATGCTGATGATTTATAACTGGCCACTTTGCCTCTGTGTTAACTTCATGGAAGATTTAAAAATCCGTCTGTACCATTCATCATGGTTTGAAAAGGTCTTCTGCCTCCTTGCAGGGATGGGAGACACAGAGCAGAGAAAAAAGGTGCAGGTAAACAGGGCTATTCACAGAGTTGACCATCCTGGGAACAGACATTCATTGCCTACTTTGGTTTTATTTCATTATCTGATACTGTGTTAGTCGCTCAGTTGCGTCTGACTCTTTATGACCCGATGGACCATAGCCCAGGCTCCTCTGTTCATGGAATTCTCCAGGCAAGAATACTGGAGTAGGTTTCCATTTTCTTCTCCAGGGGATCTTCATGATCCAGGGATTGAACCCAGATTTCCTGCACTGCAAGCAGATTCTTTACCATCTGAGCCTCCAGGCAAAAAGATGGCCAAAGCAGTACCATCCAAAGGCTTGAGGGGGGCTGGGGATCTGGTTTCAAGGTGGCTCACTCCTACGACTGACAAGTTGGTGTTGGTGGGTGGTGAGTAGTCTCCAATCCTCCCGATGAGGACTGCAGGTTGCTTGAGTGGGCTCCCAAAATGGCAGCTGGCCTCCCCCAGAGCCGGCAACCCAGGAGCTGGGGATGCAGCTTTGCATGAGTCACAGAAGACACAAACCATCATTTCGCCATCGAGGCCAGCCGACACTCAAGTGGGGGGAATCAGACTTCTCCTTCTGCACAGAGAGTGTCAAAGAATTTAAGATTTTCTTTTAATTTGGTCACACCATGCTGCATGAGGGAATCTCAGCTCCTCAACTAGGGATCGAACCCATGCCCCTTGCAGTGGACACCCAGAGTCCTAAACAGGGAAGTCCAAGAAAAAAATTTAAACTTGCCAAACTGCTTCCCAAGACCAGCCACTGGGCTGTCCATCGCTAGCCTAGCAGTGATGACCATATGGTGTGCCATGCTGGTAGACAAGCACCCCTTCCTGGGTCAGTAATGGTCAGTTGGTGACACAAACTTTTGTCATCAACCTCAGATAGGCAGATGATATCACTCGAATTGCAGGAAGTAAAGAGGAACTAAAGAGCCTCTTGATAAAGGTGAAAGAGGAGAGTAAAAATAGTGGCTTAACCTCAGCATTAAAAAACCAAGATCATGGCATCTGGTCCATCACTTCATGGCAAACAGAAGGGGGAAAAGTAGAAGTAGTGACAGATTTTCTTTTCTTGGGCTCCAAAACCACTGTGGGTGGTGACTGCAGCCATGAAATGAATAGACACTTGCTTCTTGGAAGAAAAGCTTCAACAAACATTGACAACATATTAAAGGACAGAGATATCACTTTGCCAACAAAGGTCCATCTAGTCAAAGCTATGGTTTTTCCAGTAGTCATGTACAGATGTGAGAGTTCGACCAGAAAGAAGGGTGAGCACCAAAGAACTGATGCTTTCAAACTGTGGTGCCGGAGAAGACTCCTGAGTGTCCCTTGAACTGCAAGATCAAACCAGTCAATCCTAAAGGAAACCAATCTTGAATATTTATTGGAAGGACTGATGCTAAAGCTGAAGCTCCAATATTTTGGCCACCTGATGTTTAGAGCCGACTCATTGGAAAAGACCCTGATGCTGAGAAAGATTGACAGCAGGAGGAGAAGAGAGCAACAGAGGATGAGATGGTTGGCATCTCCAACTCAATGGACATGAGTTTGAGCAAACCCAGGGAGGAAGTGAAGGACAGGGAAACCTGGTGTGCTGCAGTCCACGAGGTCACACAGACTCAGACAGGACTTAGCAACTGAACAACATCACTTTTGTTACAAATGAAGATACGCATGTGTCAATGATGTCTTCTACCTAATGCTTTGTGAAGGGGGCCTGAAGCCGAATGCTCCCCGCCTCCCAACCTCTAGCTAGTCTCTTGGCTCAGGAGCAGGCAGAGCTGGAGATGAGGGAAGCGTTTCCACTCCAGCAAATGGAGCTTCTACTCCCCCTCCTCCACCTACCGCCTTCCAGGCTGGGAGGCTGCTCACAGAGAAGAGGACTGCTCTGGCCTTATCTGTTTCTTTGGAGGAGATACAGCTGGATCTGGCATCTCATCAAAAGCATCTGCCTCTCTCAGACTGCCCCTGGCATCGCCGCTCCTGCCTGAGCCATGGCGAACACTCACTGCTCTGCGGGCTTGAAAATCAGGCACAGTGTCAAATTGGACCCCTGTCAAGCTAGCTGAGGTATGAACTGACGCAACTTCTATGGAGGACAATTAGGCAATAGATTTCTTAATTAAAAAGACGCACATCCTTTGGCACAGCCATCCCACCCCAAATAATTTATCCTACAAATACACCCCCACTTGTGAGACAGAATGTGTGCACAGGGGTAGACTTGGCAGCACTGTTCATGGTAGCAAGAGACTGGAAACAATCTAATTGTGTATCTGTGGGGGCTGGTTAAACAGATAAGGAAACATCCACTCAACAGAATACTCTGTGGCTGTTAAAAAGAAAGCAAGATTCTTTTTTTTTTTAATATAGGAAAAGGGTATCTTCAAGATACATTGTTGAGTGAAATAAGTGCATATGACATGGTATCGTTTATATTAAAAAAGAAATAGGAAGAGTCTACTTCCGTGCATATTTATATATGCACAGTGTCTCTGAATAAGAAACTTGGAATTACACATTGAGTCACGTGAAATGCCCATTTTTTTTCTGGTGAGAAACAGATAGATAAATATCAAGTCTCACTGGGGTCCAGCCACCAGTAATAGTGGTTGCCTCTGGGCTGGGACCCATTGCACAACTGGAGGACGGGGATGAGAAGAAACTAACTGCTCCAGCGTCACTTTTTTGCACTTTTAGAATGTGTACCGTATGCCTAATTTAGCTATTTTAAAGTTTGAATGTTGAAAATGAAACGTCCAGATGCCACTATGTCGTGCTAAGGAGAAGACTAAGCAAAGAACCACACGCAGCCACATTTATCTAGACCAGAGGCCCTCACTGGGGCACTTTCAGCCCCAAGGGGATGTGTGAAAATGCCTGGAGACATTTTTGGTTATGATTACTAGGGGGTGGAAGCCATTGGCCACCCATCCCCTAGGCCAAGGATACTGCTTAACACCCTACAGTGCATAGAGCCCACAACAGAGAGTTATTCAGTCCCAGATGTCGTGCCAAGCAGTGCCAGGGTTGAGAACCCCTTCCCTACACCCTTAACATAATCCCTGACATGTCCTGAGTGCTCAATGAATGTTTGTTCAATGAATAAAAGATGTAATCCTGGGCTTTCCTGGTGGTTCAGTGGTTGAGAATCCTGCTACCAAGGCAGGGGACACGGGTTCGATCCCTAATTCGAGAAGATCCCACATGCCACAGGGCAGCTAAGCCTGTGCACCACAACTACTGAGACCACACACTCTACAGCCTGTGCTCTGCAACAAGAGAAGCCACCACAGTGAGAAGCCTGGATGCCACAAATGGAGAGTAGCCCCGGCTCACTGCAACTAGAGAAAGCCCTAGAGTGCAACAACAAAGACCCAGCACAACCAAAGATAAGTCAATGAATATTTAAAAAAAGAAAAAGATATGCTACTGAAGACTCTACTTGCACACATGATAGTCACTTCATGGTCAGCAGCATGAGGACAAGAACAAGACACCGACTCGGGGTACTTTTAAGTCTTACCTGACTCACTGTTACATTCAGAAAACAAAGATCATGGCACCTGGTCCCATCACTTCATGGGAAATAGATGGGGAAACAGTGGCTGACTTTATTTTTCTGGGCTCCAAAATCTCTGCAGATGGTGACTGCAGCCATGAAATTAAAAGATGCTTACTCCTTGGAAGGAAAGTTATGACCAACCTAGATAGCATATTAAAAAGCAGAGACATTACTTTGCCAACAAAGGTCTGTCTAGTCAAGACTATGGTTTTTGCAGTTGTCATGTATGGGTGTGAAAGTTGAAACTATAAAGAAAGCTGAGCACTGAAGAATTGATGCTTTTGAACTGTGGTGTTGGAGATGACTCTTGAGAGTCCCTTGGACTGCAAGGAAATCCAACCAGTCCATCCTAGGGGAGATCAGTCCTGTGTGTTCATTGGAAGGACTGATGTTGAAGCTGAAACTCCAATACTTTGGCCACCTGATGCGAAGAGCTGACTCATTGGAAAAGACCCTGATGCTGGGAAACATTGAGGGCAGGAGGAGAAAGGGAAGACAGAGGATGACATGGTTGGATGGCGTCACCGACTCAATGGACATGGGTTTAGATGGACTCCAGGAGTTGGTGATGGACAGAGAGGCCTGGTGTGCTGCGGTTCATTGGGTCGCAAAGAGTAGGAAATGACTGAGCAACTAAACTGAACTGAGCTGACTCACTTCTGTATTGTTAGCTTTTTTAAGAAGCCTCTTTTATCATTTAAAGGAAAAAAGGAAGGAACTTTGGCTAAAGCAAATCTTATTTTCGCTCTTTGTGTTGGTATTTGGGTTGTTCTTTCTGCCTCCGTGCCCAGCTCTGCCATGTGGAGTAGCAGTGCTGACCTCGCTGGGCGGTCGAGAGGATGAGAACAGCTTGTCCTAGTGAGGCACTCTGCATGGCACTGGGCCACAGATGGAGCTCAGGGAAGGCTCTCGTCTTCATCATTACTGAAAAGGAACTCTGGATACCATTTTTAAAAATTTCTTGAGTTTTTTTTTTTTTATTATTATTGTTTTTGCCATACATTGTCATGATATCACCATGGGTTTACATATGCTTCCCCTCCGGGTCCCCCCTCCCTCCTCCCTCCCCCCCGGGAAATCTCGCTGCACCAGTCCCGAGCATCAATCCTGGGCTGGCGATTGATTAGACACATGACAATTAACATGCTTCAATGCCCTTCTCCCACATCATCCCACCCCTACCCTCATCCAGAAAGTCCACGAGTCTATTCTATACATCTGCATTCCTTTTGTTGTCTCCCATGTTGGGTTCTCGTTACTGTCTTTCTAAATTCCATATATATGTGTTAATATACTGTATTGTTGTTTTTGCTTCTGGCTTACTTCACTCTGGATAATGGGCTCCAGTTTCGTCCATCTGAGTAGAATTGCTTCAAATGAATTTTTTTTTAATGCTGAGTAATATTCCATTGTGTATATATACCACAGCTTTCTTATCCATTCGTCAGTTGATGGGCATCTAGGTTGCTTCCATGTCCTGGCTATTGTAAACAATGCAGCGATGAACATTGGGGTGCACGTGGCTCTTTCAATTCTGGTTTCCTCGGTGTATATGCCCAGCAGTGGGATTGCCGGGTCATATGGCAGGTCTATTTGCAGCTTTTTAAGGAACCTCCACACTGTTTTCCATAGTGGCTGTACTAGTTTGCATTCCCACCAACAGTGTAAGAGGGTTCCCTTTTCTCCACATCCTCTCCAGCATTTATTGCTTGTAGACTTTTGGATGGCAGCCATTCTGACTGGTGTAAAGTGGTACCTCATTGTAGTTTTGATTTGCATTTCTCTGATAATGAGTGATGTTGAGCATCTTTTCATGTGTTTGTTAGCCATTTTTATATCTTCTTTGGAGAAATGTCTGTTAAGTTCTTTGGCCCACTTTTTAATTGGGTTGTTTATTTTTCTAGAATGGAGCTGCAGGAGTTGTTTGTAAATTTTTGAGATTAATTGTTTGCCTGTTGCTTCATTGGCTATTATTTTCTCCCATTCTGAAGGCTGTCTTTTCACCTTGCTTATAGTTTCCTTTGTTGTGCAAAAGCTTTTAATTTTAATTAGGTCCCATTTGTTTATTCGTGTTTTTATTTCCAATATTCTGGGAGGTGGGTCATGGAGTATCCCGCTTTGGATTATAGCAGAGAGTGTTTTGCCTATGTTATCCTCTAGGAGTTTTATAGTTTCTGGTCTTATGCTTAGATCTTTAATCCATTTTGAGTTTATCTTTGTGTATGGTGTTAGAAAGTGATCTAGTTTCATTCTTTTACAAGTGGCTGTCCAGTTTTCCCAGCACCACTTGTTAAAGAGGTTGTCTTTTCTCCATTTTATATTCTTGCCTCCTTTGTCAAAGATAAGGTGTCCATAGATGTGTGGATTTATCTCTGGGCTTTCCATTCTGTTCCATTGATCTATGTTTCTGTCTTTGTGCCAGTACCACACTGTCTTAATGACTGTGGATTTGTAGTATAGCCTAAAGTCAGGTAGGTTGATTCCGCCAGTTCCATTCTTCTTTCTCAAGATTGCTTTGGCTATACGAGGTTTTTTGTATTTCCATACAAATTGAGAAATTATTTGTTCTAATTCTTTGAAAAAGACCTCTGGTAGCTTGATAGGAATTGCATTGAATCTATAGATTGCTTTAGGTAGTATACTCATTTTCACTATATTGATTCTTCCAATCCATGAGCACGGTACATTTCTCCATCTGTTTGTGTCCTCCTTGATTTCTTTCATCAGTGTTCTATAGTTTTCTATATACAAGTCTTTTGATTCTTTAGGTAGAAATACTCCTAAGTATTTTATTCTTTTTGTTTCGATGGTGAATGGGATTGTTTCCTTAATTTCTCTTTCTGATTTCTCACTGTTAGTGTATAGGAATGCCAGGGATTTCTGTGTGTTGATTTTGTATCCTGAAACTTTGCTATATTCACTGATTAGCTCTAGTAATTTTCTCGTAGAGTCTTTAGGGTTTTCAATATAGAGGATCATGTCATCTGCAAACAGAGAGAGTTTTACTTCTTCTTTTCCCATCTGTATTCCTTTGATTTCTTTATCTGCTCTGATTGCTGTGGCCAAAACTTCCAAAACTATGTTGAATAGTAGTGGTGAGAGTGGGCACCCTTGTCTTGTCCCTGATTTCAGGGGGAATGCTTCCAGTTTTTCACCATTGAGGATAATGTTTGCTGTGGGTTTGTCATATATAGCTTTTATTGTGTTGAGGTATGTTCCTTCTATTCCTGCTTTTTGGAGGGTTTTTATCATAAATGGATGTTGAATTTTGTCAAAGGCTTTCTCTGCATCTATTGAGATAATCATGTGATTTTTATTTTTTAATTTGTTAATGTGGTGTATTACATTGATCGATTTACGAATATTGAAGAATCCTTGCATCCCTGGGATAAAGCCTACTTGATCATGATGTATGATCTTTTTGATGTGTTGTTGGATTCTATTTGCTAGAATTTTGTTGAGGATTTTTGCGTCTAAGTTCATCAGTGATATTGGCCTGTAGTTTTCTTTTTTTGAGGCATCTTTGCCGGGTTTTGGAATTAGGGTGATGGAGGCCTCATAGAATGAGTTTGGAAGTTTACCTTCGTCTGCAATTTTCTGGAAGAGTTTGAGTAGAATAGGTGTTAGCTCTTCTCTAAATTTTTGGTAGAATTCAGCTGTGAAGCCATCTGGTCCTGGGCTTTTGTTTTTTGGAAGATAAGAGATAAAGATGGACATTACATAATGATCAAAGGATCAATCGAGGAAGAAGAAATAACAATTATAAATATTTATGCACCTAACATAGGAGCTCCACAATATGTAAGGCAAATGCTAACAAATATGAAAGGGGAAATCAACAACAACACAATAATAGCAGGAGACTTTAATACACCACTCACACCAATGGATAGATCAACTAGACAGAAAAGTAACAAGGAAATTCAAACTTTAAATGAAACAATAGACCAACTAGACCTAATTGATATCTATAGGTCATTCCACCCCAAAACAAGGAATTTCACCTTTTTCTCAAGTGCACACGGGACCTTCTCCAGGATAGATCACATCCTGGGCCATAAATCTAACCTTGATAAATTCAAAAATATTGAAATCATCCCAAGCATCTTTTCTGACCACAATGCAGTGAGATTAGATATCAACTACAGGAGAAAACCTCTCAAAACTTCCAACATATGGAGGCTCAACAACACACTGCTGAATAACCAACAAATCGCAGAAGAAATTAAAAATGAAATTCAGTTATGCATGGAAACGAATGAAAATGAAAACACAACAGCTCAAAACCTATGGGACACTGTGAAAGCAATGCTAAGGGGAAAGTTCATAGCAATACAAGCTCACCTCAGGAAACAAGAGAAAAATCAAATAAATGACCTTACTATACACCTAAAGCAACTAGAAAGGGAAGAGATGCAGAAGCCCAGGTCTAGTAGAAGGAAAGAAATCTTAAAGATCAGGGCAGAAATAAATGCAAAGGAATCAAAAGTGACCATAGCAAAAATCAACCAAGCCAAAAGCTGGTTCTTTGAGAAGATAAATAAAATTGACAAACCATTAGCCAGACTCATCAAGAAACAAAGGGAGAAGAACCAAATCAACAGAATTAGAAATGAAAACGGAGAGATCACAACAGAAAACACAGAAATACAAAGGATCATAAGAGACTATTATCAGCAACTATATGCAAATAAACTGGACAATTTGGATGAAATGGACAAATTCCTAGAAAAGTACAACTTTCCAAGACTAAACCAGGAAGAGATAGATAATATTAATAGACCCATCACAAGCACGGAAATTGAAACCGTAATCAGAAATCTTGAGTTTTTTTAAAACTACTTATTTAGTTGGCTGTGCCAGGGCCTAGTTGCAACGTGTGGAATCTAGTTCCCTGACCAGGGATCAAACCTAGTTCCCCCGCATTGGGAGTGCAGTGTCTTAGCCATCGGACCATCAGGGAAATCCCATTAAAAAAATTTTTTTTTCTAATTTATTCTATTTGGCTGTGCCAGCTCTCAGTTGTAGCACATGAGATCTAGTTCCCCAACCAGGGATGGAATCCGGGCTCCCTGCACTGAGAGCGTGCAGTTCTGGCCCCTGGACCAGCAGGGAAATCCCCCTGAATGCCATTTTGATTTACATCTGGAATATTCTCGCTGGCTGCTCAGGTTCCAGGCAGGGCTTAGCTGTCCTCCCTGGTGGTTTCTGGAGCCCGAGTTTGTGCAGGTGCATTTCAAGGGCCGGCAGGCTGCAGGGCCCCAGTGAGTGACAGCCTTCTCTTCCCTCCCTCCGGGAGCAGGGCAGGTGAGAAAAGTCACAGCTCCCTGCCCCCTCTCCCTCCCTCTCTCTCTATCTCTCCTTCACCTCCATCTGTCCCTGGGGCCTGGGCAGAGTTAATGGAGCATAAGTGTCTGGGCCAGCGAGCAGAGGACCCTGGCTTCCCCCACCCCTGACACTCCGGCCATAGCAGGGTTTTCCCCAGAAGACTTGAACCCCCATTCTCTCTGCTCCAGGCCCAGATGTTGACCTGGGTCCAGGAATCCCAGTGGCTGCAAAGACGTTTTTTAAAAACGGAGCGTTGTCCTGGGAGACCAGAAATGTTCAAATCAATGCAAAATGCAGAGAACGGGGCTCCACAAGAAGCCCATTACCCACCCCCACCCCCCACGTAAGCCCTATTTAGCAGCAAATCCTTAAGCCAGCCCTTGTAAAAAGCAGCTTGTTTGGGACTGACCTTCCCATTCATGTAACGTGATATTGCACGCTTGGCCGACCTCGGCAAGCGGCTAAACATATGTCGTCAGCTGGGCGCTGCTGTCCTCTATTAAGATGGTTCTGGAAGCATATGTGGGAATAGGCCCGCCTGCCCTGGAGACTCGGAGGAAGGCAGGACACAAGCAATTAGAGGGAGCCCCCCCACCCCAACCCTCAGGCTGGCCTGCAGGAGGAAGTCCAGGGCTGCATCTCATGGGCATGGGAACAATTAGGGTCAACAAATAATTGTGGAAAAGGAAACTTTAAAAATAGGACTCTGGTTAAATGACCCAGGAAACCCTGCCCCTGCCCCCAGCCTGCCCGCACACTGCATCTGGGCTTCACGTGGAGCTCATCTCCTCCCCATTTTTGGATAATGACTTCCCTTTGCAATTTCCTGGAGGAAGTTGTTGAAATGATCTTCCAGTGATAAAATAAGCGGGGTGATTCTGAATTTGGGGGCTGAAGTCTTTTTTTTTTCCTCCTTCCAGTCCAATTTCCTCACTAACCTGGATCAGCAGCTTCATGCAGAAGCCGCTCCTGGTGTGCGGGAGAAAAATCAGAGCTGGGAGTGTGCCTCTTGCCTAGGGTGGGGTGGGCGGGCTGACACTCTGGTGGGGAACAGGAGCCATCAGTCAGCTCTGAGGATGAGTGCAGTCATTGTCCTGGTCAAGGTCGGGAAACTTCCCACTTCCTCTCATTTGCTCTTCCAAAGAGTAATAAC
Organism: Antilocapra americana; assembly: GCA_007570785.1. NCBI lineage: Eukaryota > Metazoa > Chordata > Mammalia > Artiodactyla > Antilocapridae > Antilocapra > Antilocapra americana. The sequence continues at coordinate 3,233,238 of ML660204.1, read as the reverse complement.
TACTGCTCCCGAAGCACTCTCTTAGAAGCCCTTGACTGGCACTAGCCACACATGGCTCCTGAGCAGTTGACGTGAGGCTTGTGTGATGGACAAACTCGATTTGTAATGTTATTTCATTTCAGTCTGAAAACTGACAATTCCATTGTTAGAAAACTTTTAAGTTTCCTTGGAACCACTTGCTTTTTCAACTGTAGATTTTAGAAGATCTAAATAGAGATCAGGTATTTCTATGGAAAATTTAGTGCCTAAATTGAGATGTGCTGTAAGTATAAAAAGTACACACCAGATTTTAACGACTTGATTTTAAAACATTTTAAAAACCTCATTAATAATTTTATATTGATTATGTGTCAAAATGATAATACTTGTGATACATAAGCTTAAATAAACTATAAGATTAAAATGAATGTCACCTCAATCTGTTGCACAATAATATATTCTGAACACTACTGAACTATATGTTTAATAGGGTTAAGGTGGTAAATTTATGTTATATATTTTCTGCCACAATTTAAAAAATTCAACTTTTTTTCACTTTTTATAATGTGGCTTCTAGAAATTATAAAATTACTTTATGGCTTACCTTGTGTTTCTATTGCACGTGCTCTCCTTTAACTCATCTACACGTGATCCCACCAGGTAGATCTGTAAACAACATCCCCTCCCCCAAAAGGAACCCCCAAACTACTCAGGTGAGGGGAGGAAGAAGGCTCCCTCCATATCAAGGAGGCTTTAGACAGCAAGAGCCAAGGAGATGTTTTGGACCAGAATCTGGAGGTCTGGGATGGTAACTTCCTGTTGCCTCTTCTACACCAAACCCTCTGCTTCCTTATCCCAGGGGAGGACATTTGGAGACAAAGACTGCTTGGCTTTGAGCTCAGGCAGAGTCAGTTAATAAAGCTGCCAGTTAATAAAACTGCACTGTGGGGGCTTCCCTGGTGGTCCAGTGGCTAAGACTCTGTGCTACCAATGTAGGGGTCCTGGGTTGCATAGTCCCGGTCAAGGAACTAGATCTCACATGCCACAGCTAAGAGTTCATGTGTCACAACCAAAGATCCAGAATGCCACAACTAAAATGGGGCACAGCCAAGTAAATAAAAAGAAAATAGTGCAGAAAAAAAGATGGCACTGTGCCCTCAAAGCCTGAAGTCTGAGGGTCTCTCCATCCACATTCACGCTCCCTGCCTCTTCTCCATTAGTTATGTTATTAATAAATAGAAATCTTTTGAAATAAGAAAACTCTTTCCTCTTGGCTGTGTTTTGCAAAGCCCTCTACAGATGTCAGAGGAGGGTTATTTCCCCCAGCCCTAGAGTTTCCCAGAGCTCAGAATCTACCTGCAATGCAGGAGACCTGGGTTTGATCGCTGGGTCAGGAAGATCCCTTGGAGAAGGGAATGGCAACCCACTCCAGTATTCTTGCCTCGCAGACTATAGTCCATGGGCTCACAAAGACTTGGACACGACTGAGCAACTAACACTTCCACATTCACTTTCAGGAAATGCAGAGCTGCAAGACCTAGAGCAGCAGTTTCTAACCTGGACACGAGGGAGCTGAATTTAAACCCTGTCTTCACGTCCTCTCTGCTTCCATCCATGTGAAGACTCTTGACCTCTGTAAGGCTCACTTCTTAATCTGTAAAAGGAGGAAATAAGAATAGCCCCTTCAATGAGGTGTGAATCAAAAAATAAACCAGCCAGTGCAAAATGTTTGGCACACTGTCTGGCACTGTGGCCCCCACCCCCAGACAGTGTGTGTCTGATGCTGGTCTGTTGGTTGCCTTGGGTAGTTAGAGTCAGTATCTTCCAGGATCTTGTGGCCAGTATAGAGAGGGTATCCTCATTAGTCTAATAGCAGTGCTCAACTGCTCCACTCAGAACTTCCCAGTTCTTGGAAACCATTGCACGAGTCCCTCTTAGTTCACTCCAGCTGTCATAAGTGGGCTGGGGAGTTGCGGGGGTGCAGGGGAGAGAGGCAGCAGAGATGGTGACAGAGGTAACCCCAGCCAGCCCTTCTCCGCCTGCCCTCCAGAAAGGTCCCAGCATGCAGAGATGGAGCTTCTGTGGCCAGTGGGCCCCAGACTGAGGGTGGGGGCTGTTGGGGTTCTGTGTGGCCCACGGTGACAGTAACACGCTGTGACAGCTGTCACAGCTCTTCCTAGGTCATTGTGCCGTGAATGTTCAGGGCAGGGAGTGTCGACTGGAGTTGGGAACAGAAGTCGCCTAGGGCACATGAGCATGTTTGATTTCAATATCCATTCATATCACTCCCCATGTGCCCACAGAGCTCATCCCCTGCACCAGGTGCCTCGCCAGGCTTCAGGGATCACCTTGAGAAAACTGAACAGGATCCCTGCCCACAGGAGGTGTGACTTCTTCTTGTGGGAGACAGTGGACAGGCAGATTTGACCAGGGTCGTTTCCAACTGTGCAGTGAAGGAATCCAGCAGGGTAGAGTGGGGGCAGGCCAGGGGGCAGGCCAGCTTTAATCGGGAAGCTGTCCAAGAGCACTGAGAAAAGGGAGCTATCGAGTTGGACCTGAAGGACGGCAACGGAAGACTGCAAGGTCAAAAGCCAGCCCTGGAGCCAAGAGGGAAGAGCGCTAGGGTACCAAGGGTTTCCAAGGAGATGGTTGTCCTGGCAACAGGATAGAGGGGATGGAAGATCTGTGTTTTGGGTTTCTCTGCCCCAGAAAACATTCTAGAAAGCCCTAAAGATTAGGCTTCTTGCACTATACAAAAATTTGTAACAAAAAAAAACTGCTAAAGACCACAACATAAATATGAGGAAGTCCAACAAAGTTCTGAAATTTCCCAGAATGACCATTTTGATACATTTGAGTTTCTGAACATCACTTGTAATTTCTTTTCTCCAGAGTCTTTGCTCAGTTTTCAGGTGTCCATGCTCAGCTGCTGTTTCAGGGAGTGCTCTGGCAGCTGGTGGGAGACAGGCGCTGATGGTCGGGTGATGGTGATGGTGGTGCTGATGATGGGGTGGAGTGGAGGGAGCTGCCTACCTGGGTGCTGGGTGCATGGCCTCACTCCTGAGGGGCAGTTCAGGTGCAGGTGGGGGATGCACTGACCCCATGGGGCTGCGATGTCATCAGAGGGGCAGAAGGCATGCAGAAGCTGGTTCCCACCCTGGGCACCCCCACACTGGCTAGACACGGCATCCCCAGGAATGGGAGGGGTGGAGGAGTGGCTGTGACTGACAATCACTACATAGGACAGTGGCCCCTGTGTCAACTTATTCACAACACCTGTCATCACGTGCTGTCAGCGAAGCACTCAGTTATGATTTAATTTATGCCTTAAATGTCATAAGCCACCACAGAATGTTTTTAAGCCATCACTTGGACTCTGATATTGACAAGCAGAATCTTGCCTGACAGATGCTGGGGTTATACTGTCGGGGAAGTCCCTAAAAACTCCGAGCCCTTCTGTCCCAGGACAGAAAGCTAACCATAGATCAGTGAAGGGAAAGAGGAAGAGAAATGGCCATGCCAGGCGGGGATGCTCCAATATGGCCCTAGCACGGCTGTTATGAGGAAGCCTGTGATAGACCCCAAAAGCCCAGAGAGCTTCCAGAACTCTTACAGACTTTATTTCTCAGCCACCTGAATATGGATTTCTGTATTGTGCTCAGGGCCAGATTCTCACCATGTCTCAACCTCAAGTGGTGGCTGTAAATAATCCCACGCCTATACTCATGGAGATGTCAATGCATAATTGATTTTTTGAAAAATGCCAGCGATGGAAGTGCTTGATTTACTTCTGACAGCCTGTGCTCAAATTTGAAATGTAAAACAATAGACTATATATCCTCCCGTGTGTACATTTCACAGATGTTGATGGAAGGAGAGTGTTGGAATATTGTGGTTTTACAGTTCTAAGTGAAGTTCAAACTTCCTTTGTTCAAATTCAATTTCTTTTTCCATTCCTATTTTACATACAAGTTTTTCGTTTGTTTGTTTTGTTTTTTTCTGTCCAATGTTCACCTCAAAAGGATAACTTTAGTACCAACTAGCTGTCATGACATGTTACAAGAGCTGTAAGTAAATATACTCAGTTTCCTCAGAATATACTAGGAATTAACAAATAAAAAGAAGTTATGGAAAATAATCAATTTGCCCAGTGCCCCTAAAGTTGCTATATTCATGTACTCTTGCTGCAGCCTTAGGAAAAAAAAAATGAATTTATTATCTTCTAGTTCTGGAAGCCAGAAATCTGAAGCCATGTCTTATTGGGCTATGACTAAAGTGTTGGCTGGAGGCTCTGGTGGAGAATCCATTTCATTGCCTTTCACATCTTCTGAGGTCACCCACATGCCTGGGAGAGTTGTCCCTTTCTGCATCTTCACTATGTATTGTTTGTCAAAATTGTGTATAAGCTCTCAGGCCTGTTTCTTTAGGGTTTTCACTTCTTTCCATGAAGCTCCCAGGCCATATTAAAATGTTAATATCAACTAAAATGTATCTACTTTGTCTCCTGCTATCTCTCTTCTGTCAGTTCAATTCACAGCCCCCAGTCACTTAAGAGGATAGAAGTGAAGTCTCTCCTCTCTGACAGTAGCCAGTGCCCAGTGAGAAACACATGTCAGAGATGGAGAATGAGGGGAGGAGGAGAGTTCACTTGCCTGATGACATCACTGACTACTGGATGCAGCCAAACCTGAAACTGTCCCTGGGTTTCACATTTCCCTTGTTCAAGCGCTAAGACTTCAAGCGCTAAGTCTCCTTTTCTTTAATGAAGCCAGTTTGCAACCAACAGAATAGTGAGTATCATTTTCCCCCATTTTATAGAGGAAGATACAGAGTTGAGAAGCTAAGTCACTTTCCTTATGACCACGGTGTAACTGGCAAAACAGGGATTTAATCTCAGATCCTTGTGACCCTAAAGCCAAAAAGATACCCATTACAAGAGACCAAAGGCCAAAAAACTTAACTGTATAGCAGATCTGCAAGCAGTGATCTTTGGAGAGAAATAAAGAATTAGAAGAAATAGTGTCGTTCTTTCAGCTCAGGTTAGCAAATCCCATTATGGCGACTTCCTGGGAGGTGGGGGATTGTGACTAGAGCTTTCATTTGACACTTAGCTAATCATTTCTCTAAGAGGAAAGCAGTGTTTCTTAAAAAATGCAAAGTTTTCTCATTTGGAGGTCCTTCTCTCTAATGCAATATAGACAAAGACTTAGACTTCTCAACTAGTCTTTAATAATAGACATTTAAAACTGAGACAAGCCTTCCAAAGTCCAAACAGGATGGTAATATTCTGTATTTTAATCAGGTTTGCCTAATTGCCACATTCATGTGATTAGTCCCAGTGGGTTGGTAGAGAAAATTTGGTTATGACTTTGAAATCTTCCAAAACTGCTAGATCCACCCAAAATCTGATTTCTTTCTCCAGAAAAATTGCATTCCAAACATTAGCTGAGATTTTTTTAAATGCACATAAATATTTGCAATCAGTATCGCTTGGGCTCTAAAGATAAACAGTCAAAAAACAATATTGTGACCGCATTTTCCCCTCCTGCACAACAACTTCCTCAGAGGGGGAAAGGTTAGACTAATCAGAAGCAAATTAGCTGCAGCTGCAGCAAACTCATTCTAGAGAAAACTGTTGCAGGATTGTGCCCTGTGTCCTTACTGCAGGGGCTGCACAGTAACTCACCTTGTCCAATCTAGATCAGGACAAGGTGCAGGAGGCAGGCCTCATAACACACTGCTGTTCTTAGAACATCCTGGAAAATCCTCGGTGGTTTCACTGCAGCAGAAGAGCAAGGGGCATGTATGGGGCAGGCAGCCAGTTTTCCTGTCTTCTGTTGACAGTCTTGTGATGGGTGTTAATTTAAGTGAATGCATGTTTAGAAATGTTATTTTTTAATTAATTTTATTGGAATATAGTTGCTTTACAATGTTATGTTAGTTTCTACATACAGCAAAGTGAATCAGCTATATTCATTTTACATTCTATGCCTGCCTCCCTGCTCAGTCACTCCAGTGATGTCCGACTCTTTGTGACCTCATGGAATGTAGCCCACTAGGCTCATCTGTCCATGAAATTTCCCAGGCAAGAATACTGGAGTGGGTTGCCATTCCCTCCTCCAGGGCATCTTCCTGACTCAGGGATCAAAGCCAAGTCAACTGTGTCTCCTGCATGGCAGGCAGATTCTTTACCACTGATCCACCAGGGAAGCCTTATACATTCTTTTTGGATTTTCCTTTCCATTTAGGTTATCACAGAGCCTTGAGTGGACTTCCCTGAGTTATCCAGTAGGTTCTCATCAGTTATTTATTTTATACATAGTATTAATAGTGTATGTATGGCAATCCCAATCTCCCAATTCATCTCACCCCCTCATCCCCCCTTGGTGTCCATATATTTGTTGTCTATGTCTGTATCTCTACTTCTATTTTGCAAATAATGTCTATACCATTTTTCTAGATTCCACACATGTGCGTTAATATATGGTATTTGTTTTTCTCTTTCTGACTGACTTCACTCTGTATGAGAGTCCCTAGGTCCATCCAAGAAATGTTCATCTCAAAAAGTAGTTTATTGTTTTAATGTATGCAGCTAGGTGTGCCAACAGTCTTTTGCTCTGCCACCAAAAGAAATTTAGATTCTATATTTATTAAGTCCTCATCCAGTTCTCAATAGTTGCATGTGCTCGGTTGTTGAGAGAAGCAAGGGGGCAATGACAGACAGGATGTCCTCACAAATGGGTTTTCTCAGGATCATGCTGCCCAGCGGACTTCCCAACTCCCTTTGTCCACAACATCAGGCACTAGCACCAGGCTACGGGGCTGCCCAGCCCATTCCAGTGGCCTGGTTAGTGGCTGCATGCTTTCAGAGTTAAGGTTAAGATGTTATGTTCATTCATTCATTGAACACTTATCTGGTGTCTGCTGGGCACAGTACCCCATCCTTGGATAGTAGAGACACAAAACAGCGAAGACCTGCAGTTATGAAGTTTGTGTTCCAGTCCTAGTGGAAGAAGACAAAGAATGAGCAACTGACAAATTGTGTGTGTGTGTGTGTGTGTGTGTGTGTGTGTGTGTGTGTGGTGACTGTCAGGAAGAAAATGAAGAAAGGAAAAGAGTTTGGAGAACTGAAGGAGGGTGATGCCATTTCATTTTTCATTTATTTTCTAACACTGGGTTATAATAGTCCCTTTTCTCTGGAGAAGGAAATGGCAACCCACTCCAGTGTTCTTGCCTGGAGAATCTCAGGGATGGAGGAGCCTGGTGGGCAGCCGTCTATGGGGTCACACAGAGTCAGACACGACTGAAGTGACTTAGCAGCAGCAGCAGCAGCAGCTTCTTTGTTCAATAAGCCATACTTTTCGGGGCTAAGGGGTTCCAGTTAATCCAGCGCTAATCACTCAGATTCCAGAAGAGGTTGGTGGGTTTAAACCCAACTTGCCACTCATGAACTGTAAAATCCTGGGTGACCTGCTCACCCCTAAAGAGTCTTCATGTCCTTGACTATAAAATTAGGGTAAAAACCAGGTCTATTTCACAAGTTGTGGTAGCTACAACTAACATGCAAAGAGGGGCCTTTTATTGCCTTGTTGAGTACAGAGACAGTCGTTGATCAGTATCAGCTGTTATTATTAAGACCTGCAGTTCTAATTATTCCTTTAAATAACTGCATAGCGTTACAGACTGTGGATGGCCCAGGATCCATCCAACCAGTGTTATGCCCAGGTCCTGATCTCCACAAATCACCAGGAGGCCATACACCGATGCAAGCGCAAGAGGGAATTTATTGCAGATCCGGGTCTGGACTGCACACACACAAACACACCCACACAGCGGAGTGAGGGCAGCAGCCCCGAGCAGCATGGTACAAGGCTTTTAAAGGGAGAAGACAAAGGGAAAATGGCTACAGGTGGGGTGACGTATCTTGGTGCTCTGTGATTGGTCAGGACAGGAGGGGAGGTCAGGGGCTTTACCCGCGCTACCCGCTGATAGGCACATTCAACGGGAAGCAGTTCCCTGACTGGCACATCCCCGGCACACTATGATTGGTTGCGTCCAGGGTGGTGACCTGGGGGTGGGGGAACCTGGGCGCTGCCCTCCATCGCAAGACGGCGGCTCCCCTTTTCTTCTTTTTTTAAGATGGAGTCACCTAGGCTCCACACCAGTTGCTGGATGTTCAGGATTTTTCAAGCCTCCTCTCTGTTGATGAGACAACGAACTACCTCCTCCATCCTTGCTTGTTCACTGACACGTGTTTCTGTTGACCAGCTCCCCAGAGGTGAGAATAAGCCCATGTTCAGATGGGCTCCTTGTCACTGTTTTGCTTTTACCTGTAACTATGAGGATGCCCCATCCTCAAGCCCTCCCTGGCATCATCTGTTACCTGTCTTTAAATTCCTGCCACTCTGGTGGCTGAAACCTGACATTCTAGGGGAGAGGGTTTGGATAAGCATTTCACAGATCCCTAGTGGGACTGGACATCTTTTTATATAGAATGTTTTGACTCTTTGCATTTTCTGTATGATGAATAACCTGTCATAGCCTTTAACTCCTCTTCTACCACTCCTTCTTCCCCTTTTTAACTTAAGTATCTGTTTCCATGATGAAAAAAACCTAATGCATTAAGCCCACTTATCATGCAAAGGAAGATAGCAAACAGGTAGCAAACATTTATAAAGTGCTGTTGATGTACCAGGTATCAGGCTAAGCCCATTCCATAAACTCCCTTCATCATCACAGCATTCCTGTAAGATGGATCTAATTCCTGGCCCTGCATAAAGAAATGGAAGCACAGAGAAGCTTAGACACTTGCCTAAGCTCACACAGCTACAAATCAGGAGAACAGGAAACTGGACACAGGCTAGCCTGGCCCCACCTCCATCACTCTATGGAACTGGCTCCACAAAGCCATCCCAGTGACCCCTCAGCCTTTGGTTTTGGGCTCCTTATTACGAGCTGAGCCCATAGTGAATGGAAATGGCAAAGAAGAAGGACCAGTATTTTTTCCCCCATCATTTTCTTTTTCTCCTTCTGCCTAAACGAATGCCTTCTTCAGCAATCAACATCACACCAGCATCACCCTTGGATCAGATGCTGCTGCCTAAATGTATGGGGGCGGGGGAGGGGTTCCTTGCTGGGTGGCATCAAGAAAATCTCTCAGGAAAAACAACATATCACTGGTCCTCTTTGGTTGAGGATTTTGCTCTGTTTTATCTCATTTTTAAACCACAGCTCTGCGCCTTTTTGGCCCAGTTGAGAAGCTCTGATGTTTCTCTGCTAGGAAAGAGATACTAGATGTTAACACAAATAATTGTTTATCTGTTGCAGCTATTGAAGTTGGAATGCAGGAGAGAGTTTTACTTCTGGGGGAAAAAAACGTGTGAGCAGTGAATGTACATTCAAAAGCATTTTTGCAGGCTCACTGGGCATTACGCCTTGTGCCAGGAGCTTTTATTGCTTTCTCCTGCTGATTCTTCACAAAAACCCTAGGAAATGGGTACATTTATTATTGCTCCCATTTTTACCCTGGGAGGGAACTGAGGAAACTGAGGCTCACAGACTTTCAGAGACTAGCCCAAGTTCTCCTGGTCACTGAGAGATGGAGCTAGGTTTGGACTCAGGTCTCTGGGTTTCCAAAGTCAAAGGCCAATTCTAGCCCCCAGAAGAAGGCATTAGAAGGCACTGCTGGGAAGATTTCAAAATATTTAAATTTTCTTCATTGCAGTGACTGAGTGCTTGTTGGAAAAGCCTGCTATACAAAAGAGCAACAACTTAACCAAATCACAGGCATCCAGTCCCTCTGGTGGGAAAACCAAGTCATTTACTGGTGAACTGACCACAGCTTCCTTGCTGCAGGTCAGAGACTGGGGTCTGGGATTCCCAGGTTACCTGATTGATAGATTAACCAGGGGTTTCTTGAGTTTCTTGACTATGATCAGATCTGTGAGTTCTGAATTCAAGTTTCAGTGTGCAAGAGTTAGTTAGAATGCAGCTTAAAAGGCTCTCTAAAAAAATATTTACTTAGCTGCACCAGATTCTAGTTGCAACACGTGATCTAGTTCCCTGACCAGGGATTGGACTCTGGCCCCCTGCATTGGGAGTGCAGAGTCTTAGTCACTGGACCATCAGGGAAGTTCCTAAGAGGCATTTAAATTGCACTCAACTAACTAACCACAGGAATTGAGAAGGTCAGTTTTCATTCTAATCCCAGAGAAAGGCAATGCCAAAGAATGCTCAAACTACCACACAATTGCACTCGTCTCACACACTAGCAAAGTAACGCTCAAAATTCTCCAAGACAGGCTTCAACTGTACGTGAACCATGAACTTCCAAATGTTCAAGCTGGATTTAGAAAAGGCAGAGGAACCAGAGATCAAATTGCCAACATCCACTGGATCATAGAAAAAGCAAGAGAGTTCCAGAAAAACACCTATTTCTGTTTTATTGACTATGCCAAAGCTTTTGACTGTGTGGATCACAGCAAACTGTGTAAAATTCTTCAAGAGATGGGACTACCAGACCACCTGATCTGCCTCTTGAGAAATCTGTATGCAGGTCAGGAAGCAACAGTTAGAACTGGACATGGAACAACAGACTGGTTCCAAATCGGGAAAGGAGTATGTCAAGGCTGTATATTGTCACCCTGCTTATTTAACTTATATGCAGAGTACATCATGAGAAACGCTGGGCTGGAGGAAGCACAAGCTGGAGTCAAGATTGCTGGGAGAAATATCTGCATATGATATCTGCTCAGATATGCAGATGACACCACCCTTATGGCAGAAAGCAAAGAAGAACTAAAGAGCCTCTTGATGAAAGTGAAAGAGGAGAGTGAAAAAGTTGGCTTAAAGCTCAACACTCAGAAAACTAAGATCATGGCTTCTGGTCCCATCACTTCATACAAATAGATGGGGAAACTGGAAACAGTGAGAGACTTTATTTGGAGGGGCTCCAAATGATGACTGCAGCCATGAAATTAAAAGACTCTTGTTCCTTGGAAGAAAAGTTATGACCACCTAGACAGCATATTAAAAAGCAGAGACATTACTTTGCCAACAAAGGTCCGTCTAGTCAAAGCTTTGGTTTTCCCAGTAGTCATGTATGGATGTGAGAGTCAGACTATAAAGAAAGCTGAGCATCAGAGAATTGATGCTTTTGACCCGTGGTGTTGGACTAGACTCTTGAGAGTCCCTTGGGCTGCAAGGAGATCCAACCAGTCCATCCTAAAGGAAATCAGTTCTGAATATTCATTGGACGGACTGATGCTGAAGCTGAAACTCCAATACTTTGGCTACCTGATGAGAAGAACTGGCTCATTTGAAAAGACCCTAATGCTGAAAAAGATTGAAGGCGGGAGGAGAAGGGGATGACAGAGGATGAGATGGTTGGATGGCATCACTGACTCAATGGACATGAGTTTGAGTAAACTCTGGGAGTTGGTGATGGACAGAGAGACCTGGCATTCTGCAGCTCATGGGGTCGCAAAGAGTTGGACAAGACTGAGCAACTGAACTGAACTGAACTAACCCACAAACCCAAAGCATCTCACCACCTCACCAGGATGATGACCAGAAAGAAAGTTAGACAAGAAAGGTCGTAAGTATTTTCGATCACTGGGGAACAGTTTCCCAGGTGGTGCAGTGGTAAAGAATCTGCCTCCCAATGCAGGAGTTGCAAGAGACACGGGTTCCATCTCTGGAAGATCCCCCAGAGGAGGAAATGGCAATCCACTCCAGTATTCTTTCCTGGGAAATACCATGGACAGAGGACCTGGGGGTTTACAGATCACAAAGAATTGGACACAAATGAGCACACAAAACAGCAAAAAAAAAAAAAACATTGCTAAAATGCCCCTGAGATCTTTCAAGACAATTCCTTTTGAAGGTAAGAGGAGAACACGGGAGAAAAGTCTTTGTCAGTGGAGGGACTCAGAGAAAGCAAAACATTTGAAGTGCTATTTTTTAAAATTTCACAACAAATTGCTTTACCCTTTCTCTGGTTATGTCCACGCAGGGTTACATTGCATGTATCTCTGATGCATCCAAAAGATGCATCATTTTGCGAAAAAAAGAAAAACAAAGAGGTAAGTGCACTTCCTTCAGCTCTTTTAAGATATACCATTTCTTCCTTCAAAATACATCAAAGTGAAAAAAAAAAAAAAATACAGCAACGTGAACTGGAACAACTCCATGGGAATAAAATGCATGCCTGTGTCCTGACTACCTCATCCTTCCTCATCACTCCACTGCCCTTGGACAGATGTCTCATAAGTTATTGAGCTGGCCCCCTTCTGATGAGCATTACCCTCCCATAGATTCCTTAGAACGCGTTCCTTGAATATAGGGATCAGCAAATTACTTCTGTAAAGAGCCAGAGAGTAAATATTTTTGTGGGCCATATAGTTTCTTTTGCAGCTGCTCAACTCTGCCCATGAATCATGAACAAGTAGTCATGGCTGTGTGCAATTAAAACTTCATAAACAAACATTAAAATGTGAATTTCATATACTCTTTTTGTATCATGAAACATTCTTCTTATCAATTTTTCCCAATCATGTAAAAATGTTTGTGGCTATTCAAAAACAGGCTGTGGGGTGTAGTTTTCTGACTCTCTGTTCTAAAGAAAATTGCTGGATATGATCTGTGTGTTCTACATCCTGATGATTATCACAAATCTCCCTCCAAAAAGGCTATATGTGTGATGGCAATTCCAGCTTTTTCTCCCAGTCTAAAGGAGTGACCCCTTCCTGTAAATTCTCACCAACCTGGGATAATTGCCCACAAGTGTACCAAGTAATAAAATTCGTACTCCCACTCTCTTTGAGACATTAGGTTCAGGGGTGGTTCTGATATCTGAACATTAGGTTCTGATATTAAGCTTTTCAATCATAGTGAATAGAAGTGATTGTTTCAGAATTCTCTAGAATATGCTAATGGGCTTATGATTAGGAGCCTGAAAAGAATGAGATGAAGGAGGTGAAATTGTGGCTATCTTGGCTTTCAGAAAGTGACCCAGGGCTGTCCATGTGCCTCTCTTAAAAATGAACTTTCTGAAAAAGAAATCTGACAAATGAATTGGGCCACCTTGGAGTAGGAAAGGCCAGGCTCCCAGCCTGGGGTCACCTGTCATCTTGTGGAAACCAGGAGTTAGCTGGTTCTTACCAACTACAGACCCTATTGTGCTTAAACCAAACTCTTTTGCCTTTTGAAGAGTCGCTAAGCAGCAGCTAAAATCAGCTGATTTTAGATTGGATAAGGTTAACTAACAAATATTTTTGGCCAAAGGCAAGTGTCACAGAGTGAAGAATGAATATGAAACCATCTTCAACAAAAGCAAAAGATTTCAGAGGAGCAGAATGAGAATGAATTTCTGGGTTCACAAACACAAGATTTAGGGGTGCTTTTTTTTTATTTTTAATGAGAAAAGTTGCCAGACTAATGTCATCTCATGTTGATTTCACTGACTGATCGAAGTTTAAGTTTTTATTTTTAAAAGATCCAGGGAATCATTCCAGTGTTTCCTGTATATGTAGATTAGAGCATCTGTCACTTGACAAACCTTGAATTCTCTTGATGGAAAACACGAAAATTCCAGAAAACGCTTTTGAAAAAATTCTAGATACCCAGGTTGGTCCAGACCTTTATCCCTGACATCCTGGAGATGGCAAACTCAGAAGATATTTCATTCTTTCATCCCCAAAGTGGGCAGTTGCTTTTGTTGTTTAGTCACAAAGTCATGTTCAATTCTTTTGTGATCCCATGAACTATAGACCACCAGGCTCCTCTGTCCATGGGATTTCCCAGGCAAGAATTCTGGAGTGGGTTGCCATTTCCTTCTCCAGGGGATCTTCCCAACCCAGGGATTGAACCTGAGTCTCCTGCATTGGCAGGTGGATTCTTTACCACTGAGCCACCCCTGCTAAATGGTAGAAGCTTGAGAAATATTGTTGAATGAATGATAGCGTGTATGGATGATTGCATGAAGAATATCCCACACTGAAGTCCTTCTTCCAGGGATATTTGCTAGCCGTTGACCCCAGGATGGGAAGACAAAGGTATGAATAATCCTCAGATGGAAAGACTGACTCAGATTATCAGGAAATGTCAGTTTTATTTTTCACTCTGACCTTATGTCTATTTTGGAAAGAGTTTTGAGAAGCAGTCTCCTCTAACATGTCTGGACTTCTCTCTGAGAACTTAAAAAAAAAAAAAAGGCCAATGCATAAACTAAAAATTAGGAGGCAAAGACATTTTTGCAAATTCTATCATTTCTGTTCTGGCTTGTGTTTGCATTTTGGGCATTCAGAATCAGTTGCATCACTGGAATAAATGACCTTGATAGTCTTGAATGCAAAAAGGATATGTCTCTGGGAGAAACAAAGCTGGCATTTCTTTTTTCTTTTCTTTTTATTTTTAACTTCTATTTATAGATATGCTAAGGATGAATGGGAATTTTAGGAAAGGGGAAAATTGGGCCTCAAATAAAGCATTGATTCTTTCAGCTCATTCTAACAGCATGATGACGGAGAGGCGGTAACCGGGGATAACACCCAACATTGGATGCTCTCAGAAAACAGTCCATTCCTTGTCTACATGCAGAAAGTAAACCAAGCTGCCACTGCATTTAAGAAGTGTTATTACTTCACCATCTAAGCATCAGACAGTGGATATGGGATGAATTCATTTTCCCACCCAAGTGAGAAAAGTCAGACTCTTACCACCAGCGACGTGGAATGAAGAGTCCCATCATCACCAAAAGGCTCCCCTCCCTTCTCAATAGCAGGGAAGTTAATGGTCTATTCCAGGGATCAGCACACTACAGACCAGGGGCTGAATCTGACTCACAACCTGGTTATGTTCAGCCCGCAAGCTGAGAAAGGATTTTACATTTTTAAATGGCTGGGAAAAAATCCAACAAAGAATCATATTTTGTGACACTTGAAAATTATAAAAGTCAAATTCCAGTGACCATATACAGTCAGTTCACATTATTTGCAGATTCCATATTTACAAGCTCATCTACTCACTAAAAGTTATTTGTAACCCCCAAAGCACTTGGGCTTTGGGCTTGGGCTTCCCTGGTACCTCAGATAGTAGAGTCTTCCTGCATTGCAGGAGACCTAGGTTCAATCCCTGGGTTGGGAAGATTCATCTTAGAAGGAAATGGCAAACTCACTTCAGTATTCTCGTCTGGAAAATTCCGTGGACAAAGGAGTCTAGCAGGCTACAGTCCATGCGGTTGCAAAGAGCCAGACACAGCTGAGAGACTAACACTTTCACTGTCACTTAAAGCAATATTTACAATACTTGGCATGGGTTGTTCTCTGACCCATGCAAAAAGGCAAAAAATTTTCATCATCCAGCTGAGACGGAACAGACAACGCTACGCTGTCCAGTTGCAAACTATAAACAAATGTCCTTTTCATGGTCTATTTAGTGCCATGTTTTCCCCATCTGGGGGCATTTTGTGGGAGATTTCACTGTTTAAAGAGGTAAATAAGTAAATGGCCCCCAAACACAGTGCTCAAGTGCTATCTGGTATTTTCTAAGCATAAGAGGACTACCATGTGCCTTATGGAGAAATTACAGGTGTTAGATGTGCTTTGTTCAAGCCTGAGGTATGGCACTGTGGGCTGAGTTCAATGCTAATCAATCAACAATGTACATCATTGTGGTTACCAGGGGAAAGGTTAGAGGAGGGATAGTTAGGGAGTTTGGTACTGACATGTACATAGTGCTATATTTGATATGGATAACCAACAATGACTTACTGTATAGCACAGGGAACTCTGCTCAGGATTATGTAACAACCTAAATGAGAAAAGAATTTGAAAAGGAATAGATCCATGTATATGTATAACTGAATCACTTTGCTGTACACCTGAAACTAACACAACATTATCAACTACGTTCCAATATAAAATAAAAAGTTTAAAAAATACTTTATTGCTAAAAAAAAAAAACACCAATGTATGTTAAACAAAATGTCTTTAAACAGGTGTCAATACAGTATATCCCTTACATATGAATTATTTCTGTTTCAAGAGCAAGTTCTTAAAGTCCAATTTGTTTTGTAAGTCCAGCAAAGTTAGCCTAGATACCCAGCTAACACAATCTGCTATATAGTACAGTACTGTAATAGGTTGATAATATTTTTCACATAAATAATACATTTTAAACAAACATAAACAAAAAATAAAACATTTTTGATCTTATACTACTGTATTTTGAAAACTACACTAATACAGTACAATAGCTGGCATACAGGGGCTGGCATCAAGTGAAGAGGTAAGAAGAATTACTGACTGGAGGTGGGGAGAGGAGGTGGCAGATGGTGGAGCTGAAGGATCATCGCAATAGGAGATGGAGGGCAAGCTGCAGTTTCACTCACACCTGAGGTTGATGAAACACACATTCGCATTTTTGAAAGTTCAAAACTTGAAGGTCTCTATGTAGGGGACTTACTGTATACAACTAGGTTATGTGTCAATCGACTGGCAAAATGCTATGACCAGAAGCTCCTGGATACCTAACCCTGCATTTCCCCTAGAAACATTTACTCTGTGTTCCCTAATTTGGTGTTGGCAGCATCCTTATGGAACATTACTATGAATAATGGGAATTGACTGAATAAAGTTTTATTGGAGCAAAGCCACAGCCATCCAGCCATGTGCTGTCTATGGCTGTTTTCCTGCTGCAAGAGCAGAGTTGAGTAGTCAAATGGCCCTCAGAGCCAGAAATATTTTCTCTCTGGCCCTTTACAGAAGTTTTCCAACTCCTGCCCTAATACACAAGGAAATCAAGCTGAGAGTGAAGGGAAGGTGAACAAACGTTCCAATCCAATGGTAACTTAAAATGCCATTTTTATGTTGTCATAGGCTAGTTCTCTTATTGTCAGACAATTGAGAAGGAAAAATATTCATGGGCCGAAAGGTTGCTGTTGGTTTTTTGTCACTTCTTTAAACCCTATCTTGTGAGCAGAGCTAATGATCTTTGACTAATTTGACTGGTCAACTGATCTCAACTTTTCCAATAAAATCAATTCTATCAATTCTTTTTTTAGATGGTTTCAAGCATGTGGTGTGAAACTAAAGCACCATCTTTAAAGACAGGTCACTATGGTTTCATATCCCTGCTCCACCACTTCCTAGCCGTGCTGTCTTGAAAAAGTTACTTGTCCTCTCTGAGCCTCACTTTCCTCACCCAGGCCATTCATTGTACCTTTCCTATTTGCTAATTAGTAAATGAATCTATCGGGCTTCCCAGGTGGTGCTAGTGGTAAAGAACCCGCCTGCCGATGCAGGAGAAGATGTGGGTTCAATCCCTGGGTGGGGAAGATCCCCTGAAGGAGGAAATGGCAATTTACTCCAGTATTCTTTTCTGGAGAATCCCATGGACAGAGGAGCCTGGTGGGCTACAGTCCACGGGGTTGCAAAGAGTCAGACACAACTGAAGCGACTTAGCACAGCACACGGCACAAATGAATCTATCGAGCCAAAACTGAAGGAATGGGCATTGTTTATTAAGATCAACATTATAAAACACCTGATCTGGTGCCTGGTCTATGCAAAGTACTTAAAATAGAAATTCTACTCTTTAAAGATATTTGGTGGTTTATTAGGATCTTAGAACATATATGCGCAAGCACATATTAGGTGCGCAATACTGCTGTTAGATGAATGCCTTTAAATAAATGAAGGGAAAATTCTGTTTGAAATTTCTGCATTAGCCTCAATCTCAGGAGCATGGAGTTTCTGTTTCAGGTCAAAATTGCTCCCAAAACACAAGCTATGACTTGGGGTGCCATTTTTTACTATGTAACTTTCAGGTATACAGCATTGTAATTAGACATCTGTACACAATGCCAAGTGATCACTACCACCAGTCTGGTTTGCATCCTGCACCCACTCCTCTGTCCCTTCCCCTTGTAACCACTAATCTCATCTCTGTAGCTAAGAGTTTGTTTTCGCTTTCTTTTGTTTGTTCGCTTGTTTTGGTTTGTTTGCATCTCACATTATGAGTGCAATCATTCGATATTGGTCTTTCTCCATCTGACATTTCACACAGCACAATACTTTCAAGGTCTAGCCATGTTTTTATACTAATATATGGCAAGATTTCATTCTTTTTATGGCTGAGTACTGTTCCTCTCCCTCCAATTCCTTCTTCAGGTATAATTGACACACAATGTGATATTAATCTCAGGCCATACACCATAATGATGACTCAGTAATTATGTGTATATTCGGTATTTTTATTTGATAAATCTAAGGATACTAATTTCTGGCTACATGGGAACAGCTTCTCCATATTTGCCCTCTCCTCAAAAATAAAATCTAAAAAAAAAAAAAGTTAAAGTACTTTTTCCCTTTTAGACACTAAATTGGATTTAACCAGGCTTCCTGAGAGTAGGTCAGCAACCCTGCCCGTCCCACCCCTTTATCCTTCAACCAGAGAGATTACGGCTTCCGCAAATACTGTAAAAATCAGGGTATAAATGCCTTCCTGAACAATAGGCAATCAAAGCAAATGAACTCACCGCCCCCCCATGTGGTTAGTTTTTCTTTCTGTTTACTGCATCCTCTACTTAAATAAAGGACATAATGATACACTTGCTATTCTTGTCATTTTTACTCTGTTTGATGCTTCATGATGTGATCCTTATAAATGGCAGTAAAAACATTCCTTGTCTGTCATGAACGCCCTGAGGCACAAGCAACCTTGCTCAGCTCTCAAAAGTAATTAAAGACAATCAACCAAAAATGTAAGGGGTTTGTGGGACCCCAGATTCCAAACTCCACCCACAAGAGGCAGGAGCCAGACGTCCTGCAAAGACGAGCTATTTGCATTTAACTCTTTGATGTCCTGGCTTCGTGCTCAAATCTATCAGAACTGACTGAGGATGTAAATATCAGAACACTCCATCAAAGAACTAGTGGAGAGTGTCCTCTTAGGAGGGAGAGGAAAAAACCAAACGAAAGCCCCAGCTCTGAACAACAGAACCCCTTTTCCCCCTTCTACTGTTTGCAGATTATTTCTAGCTCTTGATAAAGACTTAACAAGCAACAAATAGAAACGATAATGACAACAGGAAAAATTTTCTTAAACCAACAACGGAAGGTATTTTTCTGAAACAACAGCCAGTAAAATTAGATCAAGGTACAGTTAGTTGCAGCAAAATCTTTATGCTTTAAAATCTTTTTTTCAATGGCATGAAAGCCTTTACCAATTTCCAAATACACAGAATACCGCACCACATTTGTGTCACTCTGCAAAACTTTGGCCGAGGGTTGTTTTCACTGGGGCTAAAGGAGCTGCAGATCCTGAGGAAGAAACTGAGAGAGAGTCGTGTTTTCTCAGGAAATGCTGCTGGCTGGACAGGCAGAAAACTGGGTAGAAAGCAGCTTAGAAGAGCAAAGCATCTCTCGATCCCTGGGCGAGCACTTAAAAGCAAACAGAAGGCAGGGAGGACTCCAAGGAATTATAAAGGTTGAGTAGTCTTTTTTTAAATAGGTTAAAGAGCTGAAATGTCCAGCGTTCCTCAGGCATACCTGAAATCACAGCTGAAAGAGAATATTTTAGACCAGATCTTTACAGTGGGTTTCACAAGCCTCTGTGCAAAGACAAGGTATTGAGGGAGAGTCGTGTCCTGTACCTGAGTCTTGCCCAGGTCTCTGTGCTTATTCAAAAGGAATATGCAATTTTGTCCATTTCCAATGCAATCTGTTCCATTGGGCAGGGTGGAGGTGAGGCGGGGATGGGGATTTCCAGGAGGTTTTGATGAAGACTCCGGTTGAGTGATAATTTGGAAATCTAGCACCCTTCCATGGTGAAATCTGCCTAAGCAAGTGCATCATGCCAGGTCCCTGGGTCCTGTCCTGGGTTTGACCTCCCATCACAGCCGGGGCGGGGCATCTCTGATGCTGTGGTCCCCGTGGGTAGAGTGGAGAGGCAGGGTAATGCCAGCCAGAGAGGGTCACACCCCCAAACAAGGGCATGGACCCTCCCCCACTCGTGCAGGGTAAACACAGCCAGGGCTCTCCTCATTCTCCCTCGTGGTAGGGGGAAATTCCATGAGGCCAACACTCTCAGGAATTTTGAATTCCTGGCTCAGGGCGGGATTGGAGTTCATCACTCCATCCTTCCTTTGAGAATAGGTTCCGATTCAAAGTCACATGGGCTCCTTAGCCATCAAAAATACCATCCAGACACTTTCCCAGCTCTGATTGACAGAAAACGTTGATGAGGCACTGACAGGGTAAAGGCTTAGGGAGGTTGGTCATCTCAGACCTGACGTTGGGGAGTACAGATTGGAAGGATTTCTTCGGAGGACATTTTGGCAACAGCTGTTAAGCTTTGAATGCACTCATTTTTGAACTCATTTCCATGTTGGGAATGTAACGATAGCTTTAGTTACCTGTGGGAGAAGAATATTGCTTGTAGTCAGGAGACTGAGCCCAACCTAAGTGTCCATAGCAGGAGATTGGTTAAACTGTGGTTTGTCAACTGAGGATTACTAATCCAGAGTCTTTAAATGAAAAGAGCAAAATGCAGAACAAAGTGTAGAGTACATGAACTTCCACTGTAAAAAGGGGAGATGCATATATCCAGCTGTGTGTATGTTTGCAAATATCAGTGAAAGAAGATACAGGAAAATAGAAGAGTGGTTGCCTCTGAGAAGAGAAATCTAGAAACTGGATGGTGGTAGTGAAGATGAAATGGGGAGAAACCTTTCACTGTCAAGTTTGGGAAAGGTGTTTCCTATATATGTGCATTGTTTTATCAAAATTGGATTGGATTTTAAAATGCTTGCATGCTCAGTCACCAGTCATGTCAGACTCTACAACCCCATGGACTGTAGCCCACCAGCGTCCTCTGTCCATGGGATTTCCCAGGCAAGGATATTGGAGTGGGTTGTCATTTCCTCCTCCAGGGGATCCTCCTGACCCAGGGATCAAACTGGCAGGCAGATTCTTTACCACTGAAGCCCCTTCCCTGGGAAACCCCTTAAATGCTTAAATACTTCTTAGTTCCAGCTTTGTTTCTGTCTAACGATGACTTTATCCTGAAGCCCAGACGCAGCTTGGATATCATGTGAGTAGCAGTGATCCCAAAGCAGGGGCTGCTGCTTATTACTCTTGACAATTCCATTCCATCAGTTACTCACTGTCATTTGCTGGGCTGAGTATTGTTTCTGAGTCTGACTTTGGGACCTCAGGGTAATCTGGTGCTCAGCTCAACTGTGAAAGGGTTATGACTCCAGGGAAGGCATCAAACATGAAATCATTTCTAACCATTGGCTATAAGAAAAGGACTTCTCCAAATGAAGAAAAGAGTGGATAATAAGATCTGAGACATCCCTTTTCCTGGGATGACCCCAAATTGTCTGCTAAGAAAAAGAAAGTTTCTGTGTTGAAAAGAATGAGAAAATGTAAATGTTTGCAGCAAGGATGAGGACTGAACAGCTAACTGCATTTTTATGCACTTTCATATGTGATGAAGGCCAGAGTGTCACCCAGGATTGGTCCCAGCTCTAAATATAAACTGTATAAGAGAAATGGCATCTTTTGCCCTCCTTGAAACAATAATTATTCATCTTAAGGAGATAATTGGAAGAATGTACAAAAATAGAATGTACAAATATATTCATAACAATATTGCTTTAAAGAAGAAAAATGGAAACAACGTAAATGTCCATCAGTGGGGGGATTGCTTAAGCAAACAAGGTTGCATATCACAGCAGTAGATAGCCATTTATAAGAGCATGTACATCAATATTTATTGATAATGGAAAAATGTCAGTGAGGGTGGGTTATACCAGGTAGACTATGTAGACTATGTAGACATAGTACATATGTAGACATGTACAATACCATGTAGACTATGGTCTTGCTGATACAAAAGCAGGGCTCTATTTATGGCATAGGATGTATGATGTAGCACACATAATCTTACACAGAGAACACACACAGAGGTCTGGAATGATGACATGAGGATTATTACTTTCTTTTTACCCAGTGAGTATGATTAAAGTTTTCTAGAAACACAGTTGTTGTTGTTTTATTTTAACTGCAAAAGAAAGGAGGAAAAAGCACAGTTTCAGGCTGTTGGAATGCTTGCCTAGAGGAGTTGGGGAGGCTGGTAGGAGGAGGATAAAGCACAGAAGGACTTACTTTTTCTGTGTTCGTTTATTCATTCATTCATTCCACCAATGTACATTGAGTGCCTATTATGTGCTTGAAAGACCAGCTCTGCAAAAATTCTAAGGGCTGAACAGATTAAAATCCCTGCGCTGCAAAATAATTCACAATGAACTCATGGACTCCCAAGTCCTAAAGGAAGCAGGATACTGGTTAGGTTGATGGCATGAAATTGCCAGTTTCTTAGGTCCAAAGCGGTAGGAGACTGGCAAAGTCATGTGGCTCAACAGCATCCAGTTAGCATTCTTTGGGGATATGGAACTCCCAGGCTCTTTCCTCCCTTCCCCTACCCTCACCCTGCTTTGCTCTGCTTTGCTCTTACTCTTGACAAGGGCCAAGTCTGCTCCTGGGGGAGCACACAAGTGCCGGGACATAAGCCAAGTGCTGGGCTGAAGGACTTGTTGGACATATTGCTCTTGTAATTAAGAAAGAACAGCTTTGAGGGGCAAACGGAATCTCGATCTTCCCTGGGCCGCACTGGGAGAGCCGAAGCTAGGGGGCCCGCAGGGGCTCGAGGTCCGAGTGGGCCGAGGAGCCGCGCCTGGACGCCGGGCGGGGGTCCGCGCAGTGGCCGCGCGCGGTCCATCTGCGCCGCCAGCCCCTGACCTCCAATCTGTCACTCTCCCCGCTGAAAGGCGGCCGCGGAGAGAGGGGCGCCTCCCGTCCGCCTATTGAGAGCGTGAATGCAAAGTGGTCCAAGTTGACCCGCCGCCAGGCTCCGCGGCTCCAAGTCGGCGAGGCACCCTACAGTTTACACAGCCCGGCCTCAATGCCGCCTCCAGGCACCCCATTCAGGGGGCCTGCATGCAAAAGAGCCGGCCATTAGATCATCGTAATTATCCCATTGACATCGCCCAGGGGCCCCGTGGGGGACGGGAGCCCATCAAACGCGTCTCTAATGAGGCGCTCCGGGCCCTTTGTGCGCCCGCGCCCCCCTCGCCCGCCGCCGCCCCGGCCGCAGACAGGCGGTCCCTTTCAGGCGCATTCACTCCCCGTGACCCCCGACCTCCAGGGTTATGACATCAGCAGCCCCGATTTGTGATCATTTTTATTGGCACACACTCAACGCTTGTTTCCTGTGTTTAACTCCGGCTCCCCCCGTCCCCACCGCACCCTCCTCCTCATCCAGGGCTGCACTTATTGGAATCTAATAGGCGTCTGCGCCGCCCCACCAGTGAGCCCGCAGCGTTCTCACAGCGCGCCCTGGCCATTGTGCCAGCCTCCACTCATTATCTGAGCTGGGCTGCGCTAATCGCCCCGCGCTCGACAATCCCCAGCAGATGTCCACAACTTTATGAGTTTTAATTAAAATGTTCTACTTATTTTTTATCAATGCACTTTCCCCCCTAAAATTAAAAAGATGTTACTTCCTCGTAGTGTTTTGCAAATTACGCCTTCCTAAGGGTGATTAAGGGACGCTTATTTGGAACTAATCGAGTTTTTTTTTTCTTTTCTTCTTTCCTTTTAGCGTGCTGCTGCTAAAGTTGTTTTTTTTTTTTTAAGAATTAATTAAACTCGAGGTTTAAAAAGATTCTGTTTTCTTATGTCACAACAACTCCATATAGCAAGGGGGACTGTGTACGTTTCTTCCTTCTGATGCAAAAGATGGCAATTTACAGGATCCCCTTCGTTTCAAACGTGGTTTGACAGAGAAACTCGACTTAGCGTTTTCAGTTCGCCCGTTTTCTTTCCAAACTGTTTGACTCAGTGAAGGGCGGGATTGTCGCTTGGTGACTCCAAGTTTATGAAAGATCCACTTTAAACACAGCAGTTCGGGCTTTTTAAAGTACAAACTCGATACTCTCCCGCAAAACTTCTTCAGCACATATGGTTTTTAATGTAATTTTGTTTAACCACAACCATAATTTAATTTGCCATAAAACTGAAATGAAAGGACATTACAAACGAGCTTTTGACTTGAGTGTCAGTTAAAATAACCATTTGCCGAGAGGCCAGAACTTAGAGAAGACAGCATCATTTCATTGCAAGTTGGGCACCAGAGTTGGAAAGAAAAAAGGAAAGAATTTGTTTTTTTCTTTTTAAGGTAATTTGTTGTCTATGATTTTAAAATCTTAGTGTTCATGTGAAATACACTCTTGGACCTGAATGAGAATTAACTAACTTTCAGGAAGAAGACACAATCAGAATAATACAACGTGTGCTTTATACCTCATGGATAACAATTTCCAATTGATAAAAAATTGTACCAGTAGTTGAGGAAGTAAAAAGTAAAGAAATAGGAGACTTTTCATTCCAATAAAACAATTTTCAAATAACCAGCTTTAAAAGATGTCTCCATTAACAATATTCTTGGGATCTAACATGAAGGAAAAAAATTGGTAGCCATTCAAAATATTTTACCTTCTAATTACAATTTGCTTTAAGTCCTGCAAATGTTTCAGAGTCTTCATCTTATTTATGCCACCTGAGGCTTTGCAAGCAGTCCCACTAGAGAAGATTTTGAACACCACTGCCTCTAAGTCATCTTGAAGCCCTCCCAATTTTCCTAAAGGTTTCTCTCCTGTGATCCATATCTCCATATAACTTCACTTCAGGGATGCAGAGTCACCCCATTCTCAAGGCTTGGTAAAACAGAACTCACCGGCTACAGCCCAACTGAATGCAGCTAGATAGCTTTAACACACACACACCATAAATCTACTTTCACCATTTCAACTGACAACAAATGCTAAGTTTTCTTGTCCTCCAGCATCCAACCTAAATTTTCATTAGCAGCAATATTAAATCCTGAACTGAGTTCCACCCCACGCACCCGGAGGGGTGAGCACAGGCATGGCAACTCTAGGCTTAGACTCTATAGAATTCCTGACTTTTCATTCCATGATCAGGTTGGGACCGTAATCGAATTTGACCACTAAAAACACCACTATTACTTCCAAATATACAACCACCGGGGAATGTTCCCTGTCAGCCCATTTGCAGACTTGGAATAGCACTTCAAGAGATGTCATCACATCTTTTTTATTCAGGGCTGGAGGATTAAAGGCAGTGGAAATGGAAACCGTGTGCCTTGCTAGGATTAGGTTTATACAAAATGTGAAGGCATATTGGAGCTGTTAGAAATGCAACCTCAGAACCATAAATATTTAGCCATCCAGATCCCTCCACGGGGTTTTCAGAGAACAGGTTTTCCCTATGGTACCCACGAGCCCAGTGGAGTCTGTCCAGCAGCTCACCTGCTTACTCCACAAGAGATGTGCAGACCATCAGGACTCAGAAGGTACTAGGGACAATGCTGTCCAGCAGACACATATCACGAGCCACGTGTGCCATTCTGAATTTTCTAGTATTCAACATTTTTTTTAAAAAGGAAAAGAGCCAGGTGAAATTAATTTGAATAATATATCTATTTAACCCAGAATATACAAATATTATCACTTCCACAACACCCATAAAAAAACTTATTAATGGGATATTTTACATTTCTCTTTTGGTATGAAACCTTTGAAATCAGTGTGTGTTTTACGCTCACAACACATCTCAGTTAAGACCAAACACACTTCATGTCCTTAAGGGCCACCACGGGGCGCTGATGGCTGTCAGAGTGGACAGCATCCTGTAGTCTAGCAAGAGAGAGACTGCCTACTCACCATCCTGACCACAGCAGCTTTCCCATTTCATGTGTCTGGCCCCTAACAGAAAGGTCTCACGCCCTCTGCTTTATTCATGCTGCACTGTTAGAATAAGTTCTGTGGATGCATTGGATTTTTCACTAGGAAAAAAAAGAGAGAGAGACATAAAAGAAAGGTTTCAATTTGTGTTTTGAGTTCACAATTGTTAACAAATCATCTGTCCCCATCTTGGTGGTCCAGGCACAGTGGCTGTGGAAGACTCTCTGGTCCCCTAAGTGTTTCGGGAGGATTGCTGCTCTGAGGTCCCCACCAGGAAAGACTATGAAGATGCTATGAAGACCTTCAGCAAGAATTTCTTGGAGAACTTAAATCGATGGGGTTTGAGAGTGCCTTTTTTTTTTTTTTTTTTTGCTTTCATCCACATACCTTGTGGATCAAAAAGGTTGTGGGCTTCCCTCTCTGACTGGATGGTTACTTAGAAGTAAGCTTACTTAGTTTTGGTTTCCAATAACATAAGAGACACAGGTTCGATTCCTGGGTCGAGAAGATTCCCTGGAGGAGGGCATGGCAACCCACTCCAGTATTCATGCCTGGAGAGTCCCATGAACAGAGGAGCCCAGCATGCTATGGTCCATAGGGGTCATGAAGACTCGGACACAACTGAAGAGACTTAGCATACACATAAAAATGAGACTCTATCATATGTTAATGAGTTTTCTATAATAAATTACCACAAATTGAATGGCTTTTAAAAAATGCTTTATCTTGTAGTTCTGGAGGTCAGGAGTCTAAAACCCACATCAGAGGGCTAAAATCAAGGAGTTGGCAGGCTTGCACACCCTCCAGACGCTCTGAAGAGAAACCATCTCTTTCCTAGTGTCTAAGGCCACCTGCTTTTTTTGGTGTGTGGCCCCTTCCCTCACCTTCAATGCTCACAGCACAGCGTCTTCCAACCCCATCCCCTATATCTCTCTGAGCCCGACTCTTCTGGCTTCCTTTTACAAGGACCCTTGTGAGTCCTGTGGACCCACCCAGGTTATCCAGGATAATCCTCCCATCTCAAGATCTTCACTTAATCACATCTGCAAATTCTTTTGCCACATAGGTCACAAGGAAACGTAAAAATAAGTTGATAAATATTTTCAAACCCAGCAGGTACTCACTAAATTGACATCCAAGCTTGATTCTAGGTTTGTAGACATCAGTTTGACGAATCAGACTACATTCTTGGGTCCAGGAAGTGAGGTGCTGCCTGAACACACCTGTCCATCCGCAAGTGTGACCTCAGGACAACTCCACAGGGTTGAAGCAGATGGGGAGCAGAAAGCCTTCCTGGAGGATGAGGACTCAGCAGATTAGAGAAGGAAAAGCAGGCAGCCAGCCACATGAACAACTATACTCCCTTCCCAGGCTGGAATAAAATCAATAAATCAATCATCAATGGCCATTTCCTGAGCAGCTCCAATGTCCTCAGAAGAAGCAGGCTGAATGATACATGTGAGATGCTCAAGGCAGAGAAGGGAGGCTCTGAGAGGGACCAGCCTGACTCCAGACCCATTCTGCCGCCTACCTCTCTGCCAAGTGACCCAGGGACGGATCCCTCAGTCTCCTTGGGCCTCTGTTTCTTCTTGTAATAGACTGCAGATAATCACAATAATGCCTGGAAAGCACTTGGAACTAAATCTTGCAAACAGGACTCCAGGGCTGGCTACAGGATTTGCAGCACCCAGTGCAAAATGAAAATCTGGGCTCTTGTGCAAAACATATCATGATTTTTTTTTTAAGTATTGAGAATTTCAAAACTGCAATAACAGAGCATTATACATGGCCCTTTTGCATTCAGGGCTCTGTGCCACTGCCCAGGTCATGAACCTAAGAAGTCAGAAAAAAGAATCATCCACAAAGAGGTGGAGGCAGGAGTCCCTCAGCAGGGGAGCCAGGATCATCTGGGGCCGGGGTGGGGGTTGGAGCCAAATCAGGAGACTCCATGGGACATCTCCTTGAATGGCTTCAGCCAAGGCCACCCTGGCCTCTCGTGCTATACAGACACTGCTTCGGTAGCTGGAGGTCAGTGTCCAGAGAGGGCAAGTAACTTGCCCAAAGTGATGACTCCAGTGACAGAGACAAGCCCAGGACCCGAGTTCTCTCCTTCCAGCTAGCAGTGACCTTGAGCAAACCACAGTACACCTTCCGCGCCTGTGTGCCTCATCCAGTTGCTCCACATTCATTTATACCACAAATCTCAGTGGCGAGCCATCCGCTGGCTTGGCCTGACTCCAGCCCAGCAAGGAGCAAGGCAGCCTGGCCTCGTGGTCCTTACATTCTAGGGGCAACCAGACCGCAGACCACTAAGTGAATGTACAGCCGAGATCATTTAGGATGGTGTGCGGTTCAGTAAAGACAATGAAACCACTAGATTGATGGTGAGTAGGTGGGGATGTGGGCAGGAGGGGAGTTCAGACATAGCTCCAGGGAAGCAGGGCCTAAGATGAGGGTGCTGCGGCCTCTCAGTTATTGACGGGCCCTCCTGGAGCTGCTATCCTGGAGGCAGAGCATAAGCTCCCAGGCAGGGCGTCACCCTCTGGTTGAGAGCAACCCTCTGGAGGAGGCAACTAGGGGTTCCTAGACTCTGAGGAGGTGACAACTAAGCAAAGACTTGGGTGAATATCTGAGGGAAGAGGGACTCATGCAAGTGCAAAGGCCCTGAGGACAGATTGAGACTGGTGTCTTAGAATAAGGGGTCAGGAACTCCTCTGGCCACTTGATTTTATGAATAAAGTTTTATTTGCAAATAGCTATGACCACTCATTTGCAGCATTTCAAGGGCAGACCTGAGCAGCTGCCACAAAGACCAGGTAACTTGCAAAGTGGGTTGACCAACCGTCCATTTTTGCCTAGGATCAAAGGGTTCCCGGGGCTTCCCTGGTGGCTCAGATAGTAAAGAATCCACCCGCAGTGCAAGAGACCTGGGTTCAATTCCTAGGTCGGGAAGATCTCCTAGAGAAGGTCATGGCAACCCACTACAGTAATCTTGCCTGGAGAATCTCCATGGTCAGAGGAGCCTGGCGGGCTACAGTCCAGGGGATTGCAAAGAGTCAGACAAGACTGAGTGACTAAGCACAAGGGGTTCTTAGGAATGCAGTTTTCAGTGGTACCACTAGGAGGGCAACCACAAACCACAACACCTAAAATATTCAGCATCTGGTCCTTTACAGAAAGTACTTGCCATCCCCCAACCCCCACCATACCACCCCCGCCTTGGAGCCACTGAAGGCAGCTCAGTGTGGCTGGAGCTGAGTGGTGGGAGGTGAGACAGCAAAGACAGGCAGGTGGTGTGGCGACAGGTCCTGGTGGTGTGTGCGCGGTAACGATGCTACCTGCCTCTTCCGGACGTTGGAAGCAGTGTCATGTGAGCAGCGTCCACCAAGTGTCTGCCGGGCCTGGGCTCAGAGGAAGCCCCAGAAAATAAAGCGGGCCTTGTTGGTATGATATTACCACCTCCATGGTGGGTGTTGTGCCCGTGTGCCTCGGCTCCACCGCCACTGCCTGGAGATCCCAGGGCTTGCTGTCAATTTGTACCCCATCTGGGAAATGCAGGGCGCCTGCCAAAACCCAACTTCAGGTAGCAGAACCCCTGAATCTGCCAGACTTTACTCAGCCTCTAAACAAGCAGCAGAGCCCGTCAAAAACACCCAACCATGTGAAGACAAGGGGAGGGGAGCAAGTGTACAAATGAGACACGGTCCTACGATGACCTTTACCAGGAGTCCTTCCTACGACATCCGCTAAGGGGCAGAGGTGCCTGAGATGTCGGCAGTGTGGAAGGAAATACTGGCGCTAATTCTAAAGAACAAAGTTCTGTTTTATTTACTTTTATCCAGAGCAGAACATTTTCACCATAGGCTCGCCATCCTGACCACCACAAAGCCAACAGTATTTTCCCACATGTGTCTGAGGTTTTTCCTCTAAAAAAGGAGGTTGGAGGAGAGGTGATGAGCATGTGTGGCTCTTCTGTGTGTTTCTGGAAGGATTGCCTTCAAACGGGGGTGCTGACAGCTGTGTAGAATCAGGTTTGTGACTTCGGATGATTCTTTTTTTTTCAAACTCTGAAACCCCTGGATGCATCAGGAAGGGGAAAGAAATGAACTTTGGGATGATCTGAAAGATGAGGGGTTTGCATGTCAAATAAAAATTAGGGGATTAGGAGGGAGGGACACCCAGGACTGACATTATAAACTGTGAGATTATTTTTTTTTTTCATTTTATTTTTGGCTGTGCTGAATCTTCGTTGCTGTGTGCAGGCTTTCTCTAGCTGTGGCAAGCGGGGTCTACTCTCCAGCTGCGGTGCGCTGGCTTCTCATTGCAGTGGCCTCTCGTTGCAGAGCATGGGCTCTAGGGCACACGGACTTCAGTAATTGTGGCTTACTGGCTTTAGGGCTTGGGCTTAGTAGCTGTGCTACATGAGCTTAGTTGCCCCAAGGCTCGAGGAATCTTCCCAGACCAGGGATCAAACCCACGTCTCCTGCATTGGCAGAAGGATTCTTAACTACCAGACTACCAGGGAAGTCCTAAACTGTCAGATTCTTTTATTTACTCATTCCACAAATGTTGAACAAGCTGCAGTTTAATGGAAGGTTCCATAAAGCAGGTCCTTTGGGAACGTGAGAATAAGCCCACCAATCCCATCCAGCATTTGGCAGTGGTCGTAGACTACTGACGCAAAGGATGCAGACCAGGGCCTGGAATGGGCTTTTGTCTGTCCCACATGGTATTGGCTGGCACTTTTTTTTAAAGTGGGTTATTTGCCATATTAAATATGAGAAGGAGTTTTAAGAGCTGGAAGATTCAGGAACACGGAGCCTGCATTCCCACTAGGCAGCTGCAGTGGGAGTTGAATGATGGCTGCTCCCTAAAGGCCAGTGTTTGTGAGTTGGGCAAGATTTTACCCTTCAGGGGATATTTAGTAACATCTGGAGACATTTTTCTGGTCACAGATTGGGGGGCGGGTGCTACTGGCATCCTGTGGGTGGATGGTAAACATCCCCCTGCATACAGGTCAGACCCTGGAATAAAGGATGTGAAGTTTTCTGAATGTCCATAGGGCCAACGGTGATCAGCCATGCAGTGGGCGGCATGCAGGGCCCAGTTTGCCACAGTCCCCACCACTCCCTATTGCATCCCAGAGTGTGAACCCAAGGGTGAGTTGGCCTTTGTCATCTTACATGGGGTCCCTTCATTAGTTCTCATTATTGTCTGGCCCTTCTATTTGAACAGATGCTTTTACTTTTGCCTCTGTGGCCAGTTCCCGTGCATGCCCACCCATGCCTCCCCCTACAAGCCGGTCATCTTTCTATAACTTAAATCAGATCCTGTTACTCGACCATCCCTCAGGCTAGACTAAGGAATGTAGGTGTGTGCTCAGTTGTATCCGACTCTGCAACCCCACAGACTCGCTTGCCAGGCTCCTCTGTCCATGGAATTCTCCAGGCAAGAATACTGGAGTGGGTTACCATTGCCTTCTCTAGGGAATCTTCCTAACCCAGGGATCGAACCCAAGCCTTCTGCATCTCTTGCATTGGCAGGCAGATTCTTTACCACTCTGCCACCTGGGAAGTCTCAGACAATGAAATGGATGCTTCCTATTGAAGACAGAAGAGAAAAAAAGGCAGGAGTCTGGACAACTGACAGTACAGCCTGAACAACCACACTGAGATATAAAAGAGAAACCAGCCTCAGCCACTGTGAGTCAGACCTCTGTTACAAAAGCCGCTGCAGTAACCTAATAAGACAAGTAAGTTAGTGTCAGAGGCTCAAGGGTGTGACCCCGGCTCACTTTATAAGTGGCCTCAGGCAGGTCCTTTGATTGACATCTTTGACTTCAGTTCCCCTAAAACTGAAATGGAGTATTTGCATTATTTCTGGGTCCTTTCCAGTCCTCATCTGAGGTCTCACTTTATTACCATTCCCATCCCCAACTTCTATGAGACAGACACACTGGGAGGTGTCTCCTGTCTTAATGGGACCTTTCTCAAGGCCCATCATAGGGAAGGGGTGGAGAACACGGTTTGGGAAGTCTGCCTCAATGATAGTCACTCAGTTGTGTCCAACTCTTTGCGTCCCCATGGACTGTATAGCCCACCAGGCTTCTCTGTCCATGGAATTCTCCAGGCAAGAATACTGGAGTGGATTGCCATTCCCTTATCCAGGAGATCTTCCCCACCCAGAGATTGAAGGGTCTCCCTCATTGCCGGCAGATTCTTTATCACTGTGCCACCCGGGAAGCCCTCTAACACTCTGTGCAGAAATGACTGGACTGCAGACATCTCCATCTGGAGTCCTAAAGAAGACTGGGGTCCTAGAGCTTCCCCAGTGAAGGAAATGAAGGAATTAGTGACACTCTTTCATTCATTCCAGGAAGGAAAGCTATGGTTTGGACTCAAAAGATTGTCTCAAACTATGAGAACTGCTAGGGAAACCTTGCTGTGCCTGAGCCTGGGGCAGCCTTCACAAGCTACCAATGGTGAGGGATCAATATTTTTTATTATCAACTCATTGCAGACCAGTATGTGGTCCTGAATGGCTACCAGCCACCACCCACACCACCCTGTCTATACTCTGGTCAATGAGGCCAGACACTGGGTGGAGAATTTGATGAGGTTCCCCATCCAA
Organism: Antilocapra americana; assembly: GCA_007570785.1. Taxonomy (NCBI): domain Eukaryota; kingdom Metazoa; phylum Chordata; class Mammalia; order Artiodactyla; family Antilocapridae; genus Antilocapra; species Antilocapra americana. The sequence continues at coordinate 3,200,798 of ML660204.1, read as the reverse complement.
CGGCTGTACACAGGTCTCAGAATTCTCCCCTAAATCCCTCAGAGTAATAACCTACTTTTCCCCATTGGGCACTGAAACCTCAAACCACACTTCAAGTGGCCACCGTCCAGGGCATGTGCTTGCCCTTGGGAGAAATTCACTGGAGATACTGGGTTGGCCAAAAAGTTCATTTGGTTCTTCCATAGCATCTTATGGTAAAGAAGGCACTGATTGGAGTCTAAGTCAGCCAAGTTGGAGGCTGTCACTAAACTAACCTTCTGTAACTCACCTCTTAGTGTAAGTATTGTATCAAAGAAAACATGTTTCCCTGCAAGAGGTCAACGCCAAACTGAGCATAAGCAAGAGAACTGACCTTATGAAGTGGTTTTATCTGGGAGACCCCCCACGGCTGGTTGTTGCCAGGCCTGGGGAGGGGGCTGGATCAGGATATAGGATCCCAACCCTCTCTCTCTCCAGCTTGGGTCTGCTTGTCTTCCGATCACTGTATGAAGCCCTATGACCTTGCTTCCTTTCTGCTCTTGCAAGTGACCAGCCAGATCCTCTGGTGGCTACTTATGGCCTTTTGAAGTTGTACCTTTGAAGGGAAGAGGCAACATCCTCCCCACAAAAAACACTGAGGACTGGATGCTTGTCATCAAATGCTAACTGCCAGCCAGGGGCCGGGTTGCTCTCAGCTCCTGGAGGCCACTCCCAGGTCTTTAACGGGTGGCCCCTTCATCAGCAACAAAAAATGATCTTTCAATGAGTCCCTCTCACATGCTGGATCTCTCTCACTTACTTCTCCTTCTGCTACTAGGCAGAGAAAACTCTGCTTTCCAGGTACTCATGTGATTAGAATGGGCCTGTCCAGGTAATCTCCTTTTTGGTTAACCCGAAGTCGACTGATGAGCAGCCTTAATTACATCACAAAATCCTTTTTGCAAATTGCAACCACTCAGCACTGATGGAAGTGGTTCTTGGACAATCACACCGTCGGAACCAAGAACGATCAAGTTCATTCTCCTAGGAAATATTTGATCCTGCTTGCAATCATCTCCATTCCACTCAAGTTTTCCATTTTGGGGGGAAATTCATTTTATGCCCAAAGTTTTCCTATCTCAACATTCTAAAGTCACTATCGTTGACAACTCACCCAAACTTCTCACGAAATGCAGCCACACTCATCTGTCAGAGAGAAGGCGTCCTTTCAGACACCTTGACCACCTTTTCATCACAATCTGCAGGCATCTGTCAAAATGTACTGTACCTTATAAATATGTATAATGCCACTTCTCATATTTTGCGCTAGGAGAGGGTATCAATGCTACAATTAATTAGTCTAATTTGCATTCAAGACTATACATAATTAATTTCTTCATTAAAAGCTTTCAACATTTCTTTGAGGAAAGTGCAAAAGATCATTGATGAGGTTTGAAGAAGCAATTAGTAATAAAATATGTCAATGCTGAAATGGGAAAATAGTAACAGAAGAACCCCATGCCATTCAAAGCTGGGATGATCCTGTGACTTTGAGATGTTTGTTTTTCACCAAATCTGTTCCAGGTTGTCATTTTCAGGTAGATGATTATTCTCATTTATTCTTCCACCTCAAGCTGTTTTTCCCCTTCTGTGGTTGTCTATGAGCTGCTAGAGAAGAGCTTTAATCAGAAATAGCTAACAAATAGATGGTGTTTGGCTTTTCCTTATAGTGTCCTGATGGGCGGAGTACTGGAAAAATCAAGTGTATTTCTCTTCATGTAATCAATGCCACAATATTGATTGAGAAAATAATATTAATTATAGGGACTTCCATGGAAGTCCAGTGGTTGAGACTTTGCCTTTCAGTGCAGGAGGTGTGCTTTTGATCCCTGGTTGGGGAGATAAGATCACACATGTCTTAAGGTCAAACAACCAAAACATTAAATAGAAGCAATATTGTAAAAAAATTCAATAAAAATTTTAAAAATGATCCACATAAAAAAAACAGAAAATAATAATAAATTTCATTGAGTGCTTGCTATTTCTCAGGCACCACTAAAAGTTTTACATGCATTATTTCATTCCATGCTCACAATACAACATTCTACTATTATCACTCTCCATTCAGTATGTTAGAACTGTGTGTGTTCTGTTGTGTTCGACTCACTACAACCCCATGGACTGTAGGAGACCCTCATGCTATTCCCACCACGCTCCTTTGACAAGCATCACCATATTGTGGCCCAGGGTCCAAACTGGCTCCTGTGTTTACCATCAGTGATAGAGATTGTGAAAAAGAACATACAACTCTCAAAGCTGAAAACATGTACTATCTGACATTGTATTAATTTCCTGTTGCTGCTAAAACAAGTTGTCACAAACTTGGTGCCTTAACACAAATGTATTATCTCACAATCAAAAGTTGCAATGGGTCCCACTAGACTAAAAATCAAGGTGTTGACCCAACATTGTAAATCAACTATGCTCTAATAAAATAAAATAGAATCTAGGTATACACAGAGCCTTCTGGAGGCTCTGGGGAGAATCATTTCCTGGCCTTTACCAGCTTCTAGAAGCTCCCACATTCTTTAGTTCATGTACCTATCCTGTGTCTTCACAGCCAACAATAGCCAGTGGAGCTGTTCTCTGCTGCATTCTCACACTACACCTCCTGCCTCCTTTGTTCCCTTATAAGGACCCTTACAGTTCAGTTCAGTTCAGTTGCTCAGTCGTGTCCAACTCTTTGCGACCCCATGAATCGCAGCACACCAGGCCTCGCTGTCCATCACCAGCTCCCAGAGTCCACCCAAACCCATGTCCATCAAGTCGGTGATGCCATCCAGCCATGTCATTCTCTGTCGTCCCCTTCTCCTCCTGCCCTCAATCTTTCCCAGCATCAGGGTCTTTTCCAATGAGTCAGCTCTTTGCATCAGGTGGCCAAAGTATTGGAGTTTTAACATCAGTCCTTCCAATGAACACCCAGGCCTGATCTTTAGGATGGACTGGTTGGATCTCATTGCAGTCCAAGGAAATCTCAAAAGTCTTCTCCAACACCAAAGTTCAAAAGCATCATCAATTCTTTGGCGCTCAGCTTTCTTTATAGTCCAACTCTCACATCCATACATGACTACTGGAAAAACAATAGCCTTGACTAGACAGACCTTTGTTGGCAAAGTAATGTCTCTGCTTTTTAATATGCTATCTAGGTTGGTCATAACTTTGCTTCCAAGGAGTAAGCGTCTTTTAATTTCATGGCTGCAATCACCATCTGCAGTGATTTTGGAGCCAAGAAAAATAAAGTCAGCCACTGTTTCCACTGTTTCCCCATCTATCTGCCATGAAGTGATGGGACCAGATGCCATGATCTTAGTTTTCTGAATGTTGAGCTTTAAGCCAACTTTTTCACTCTCCTCTTTCACTTTCATCAAGAGGCTCTTTAGTTCTTCTTCATTTTCTGTCATAAGGGTGGTGTCATCTGCATATCTGAGGTTATTGATATTTCTCCAGTCAATCTTGATTCCAGCTTGTGCTTCCTCCAGCCCAGCATTTCTCATGATGTACTCTGCATATAAGTTAAATAAGCAGGGTGACAATATACAGCCTTGACGTACTCCTTCTCCTATTTGGAACCAGTCTGTTGCTCCATGTCCAGTTCTAACTGTTGCTTCTTGACCTGCATACAGATTTCTCAGGAGGCAGGTAAGGTAGTCTGGTGGTATTCCCATCTCTTTAAGGATTTTACACAGTTTGTTGTGATCCACACAGTCAAAGGCTTTGGCATAGTCAATAAAGCAGAAATAGATGTTTTTCTGGAACTCTCTTGCTTTTTCTGTGATCCAACAGATGTTGGCAATTTGATCTCTGGTTCCTCTGCCTTTTCTAAATCCAGTTTAAATATCTGGAAGTTCATGGTTCATGGACTGTTGAAGGCTTGCTTGGAGAATTTTGAGCATTACTTTGCTAGTGTGTGAGATGAATGCGATTGTGCAGTAGTTTGAGCATTCTTTGGCATTGCTTTTCTTTGGGATTGGAATGAAAACTGACCCTTTCCAGTCCTGTGGCTATTGCTGAGCTTTCCAAATTTGCTGACATACAGAGTGTAGCACTTTCACAGCATTATCTTTTAGCATTTGAAATAGCTCAACTGGAATTCCATCACCTCCACTAGCTTTGTTCATAGTGATGCTTCCTAAGGCTCACTTGACTTTGCATTCCAGGATGTCTGGCTCTAGGTGAGTGATCACACCTTTGTGGTTATCTGGGTCATGAAGATATTTTTGTATAGTCTTCTGTGTATTCTTGCCGCCTCTTCTTAATATCTTCTGCTTCTGTTAGGTCCCTACCATTTATGTCCTTTACTGAGCCCATCTTTGCATGAAATGTCCCCTTGGTATCTCTAATTTTCTTGAAGAGATCCCTAGTCTTTCCTATTCTGTTGTTTTCCTCTATTTCTTTGCTCTGATCACTGAGGAAGACTTTCTTATCTCTCCTTGATATTCTTTGGAACTCTGCATTCAGATAGGTGTATCTTTCCTCTTCTCCTTTGCCTTTAGCTTCTCTTCTTTTCTCAGCTATTTGTAAGACCTCCTCAGACAACCATTTTTCCTTTTTGCATTTCTCTTTCTTGGGGTTGGTCTTGATCACTGCCTCCTGTACAGTGTCTTGAACCTCTGTCCATAGTTCTTCATGGACTCTGTCTATCAGATCCAATACCTTGAATCTATTTGTCACTTCCACTGTATTGTCATAAGGGATTTGATTTATGTCATATCTGAATTATCTAGAGGTTTTCCCTACTTTCTTCAATTCAAGTCTGAATTTGGCAATAAGGGGTTCATGATCTGAGCCACAGTTAGCTCCCAGTCTTGTTTTTGCTGACTGTATAGAACTTCTCCATCTATGGCTGTGAAGAATATAATCAATCTGATTTCGGTATTGACCATCTAGTGATCTCCATGTGTAGAGTCTTCTCTTGTGTTGTTGGAAGAGGGTGTTTGCTATGACCAGTGCATTCTCTTGGCAAAACTTTGTTAGCCTATGCCCTGCTTCATTCTGTACTCCAAGGCCAAATTTGCCTGTTACTTCAGGTATCTCTTGACTTCCTACTTTTGCATTCCAATGTCCTATAATGAAAAGGACATCTTTTTTAGGTGTTAGTTCTAGAGAGTCTTGAGGTCTTCATAGAAAGATTCAACTTCAGCTTCTTCAGCATTACTGGTTGGGGCGCAGATTTGGACTACTGTGGTATTGAATGGTTTGCCCTGGAAATAAACAGAGATCATTTTGTTGTTTTTGAGATTGCACCCAAGAACTGCAGTCTTTTCGGACTTTTTTGTTGACCATGATGGCTACTCCATTTCTTCTAAGGGATTCTTGCCCCCAGTAGTAGATATAATGGTCATCTGAGTTAAATTCACCCATTCCAGTCCATCTGAGTTCACTGATTCCTAAAATGTCGACGTTCACTCTTGCCATCTCCTGTTTGACCACTTCCAATTTACCTTGATTCATGGACCTAACATTCCAGGTTCCTATGCAATATTGTTCTTTACAGCACCAGACTTTGCTTCTATCATCAGTCACATCCACAGCTGGGTGTTGTTTTTGCTTTGACTCTGTCTCTTCATTCTTTCTGGACTCATTTCTCCACTCTTCTCCCATAACATATTGGGTATCTACCGACCTGGGGAGTTCATCTTTCAGTGTCATATCTTTTTGCCTCTTCATACTGTTCATGGGGGTTCTCAAGGCAAGAATACTGATGTGGTTTGCCATTTCCTTCTCCAGTGAACCACGTTTTGTCAGAACTCTCCACCATGACCAGTCCGTCTTGGGTGGCCCTATACAGCATGGCTCATAGTTTCACTGAGTTGGACAAGGCTGTGGTCCATGTGATCAGATTGATTAGTTTTCTGTGATTGTGGTTTTCAGTCTGTCTGCCTTCTGATGGAGAAGGATACGGGGCTTATGGAAGCTTCCTGATGGGAGAGACTTACCATGGGGGAAACTGGGTCCTGTTCTGATGGGTGGGCCATGCTCAGTAAATCTTTAATCCAATTTTTGTTGATGGGTGGAACTGTGTTCCCTCCCTGTTGTTTAACCTGAAACCAAACTATGGCAGAGGTAATGAAGAAAATGGTGACCTCCTTCAAAATATCCCGTGCATGCACTGCGGCACTCAGTGCCCCTGACCCTGCAGCAGGCCACTGCTGACCTGGAGACTCCTGGACACTCACAGGTAAATCTGGGTCAGTCTCTTGTGGGGTCACTGTGAGCGCACAGTTTCTCCTGGGTCCTGGTGTACATGAGGTTTTGTTTGTGCCCTCCAAGAGTCTGTTTCCCCAGTCCTGTGTAAGTTCTGGTGGTTCTATGGTGGGGTTAACGGTGACCTCCTCCTAGAGGGTTTATGCCACACCCAGGTCTGCTGCACCCAGAGCCCCTTCCCCTGTGGCAGGCCACTGCTGACCTGTACCTTCACACTCAAACACTCAAAGGCAAGTCTGACTCAGCCTAAGGGAGACCATAAAATTAGAAATCAAGATCTGATCTTGCTTCTCTTTCTTTCTGCACCTCTTCCTTCCCTCCTCCCCAGTTCTTTCACCTGCAATGTGTTACAGCAGAGGCTCCAAAGGGAAGATGTTGGCTTTGTCTCCTCTGGTCATTCAACAAACAAAATTATCTGGATATTCAAGTATCTTCTTTGTCTATTGATGGCATCCACAACACACCTCCCTTTCCCAGGGCCCACTTATAGGAGGGAAGAGAAAAGGTGACAGTCCTAAGCACTCCTAGAATGCTGCTTAGGTCACCTGCTGCTTGTTGATTAAGAGAAGATAAACTAAGCTACTTTACCCCTCTTGGACCTTCCTTTCCTCCTCATTTAAACAACAATAACCATATCTTGTAGAGTGGACATGAAAACACTCTCCACCTACTCCATTTGAAGTAAATGTTTGATTGAAGCATAGCATCCAGTAAGTCTGCACAATGTTTTGAATGAAAGACCTGGACTGACTTATAAGCCATTGGCCACAGGGCTATTTATTCATTCATACATACATACATACAGCAAATATTGACTAACCACCTGCCAGTGTCTAGCACATGTTTAGGAGCCAGGCTTACATCAGAAAACAAAACCCAGTAATGAAATCTCATCCTCCTGGGGCTTACAATGAGACAAAATTAAAAAATAAAACATAGGGGGTAGATTGCCTGGAGAAAAATAAAGCAGGGTGAGAGGGACTAAAGCTGAGTATAGGGGGGTGGTCAGGGTGACATTAGTGGGAAACTTTGGAGGTGAGCAATGAGCAAGGCAGCCTGTGGTTCTTTGGGACCTGCAGGCAGAGGGGACAGCAGCCATTGTTGAGAGCAGGACTGATGAGTTCCAGAAACATGTGGAGGCCAATGTGACTGAATGGAGCAAGGAGAGGGCAGGTGGGATGTGAAGGGGACCAGATCTAGGGTCCTGGGGCTGCTGCAAGAGCCTTGGCTTGACTCTATGTGAAAGGGGAGTTGCAGGAGCAATGATGAGATGACACCTGTGTTAACAGGGCTCCTCCAGCTGCCAAATGGACAGCCAGTGAGGAGCCTCGTGGAGGCTGCCCTGAAACTGTAGTGCTCTCTATGGACTCATGGACTTCCCAGGTGGCACTAGTGGTAAAGAACCCTCCTACCAATGCAGAAACGTAAGAGACATAGATTCTATCCCTGGGTTGGGAAGATCTCCTGAAGGAGGGTATGGCAACCTACTCCAATATCCTTGCTTCCTCATGGAGAGAGGAGGCTGGCAGGTTACAATCCATGGGGTTGCAAAGAGTTGGACACAAATGAAGTGACTTAGCACACACACTATGGACTCTTTCTGCTGTAAGAGAAAACCTTGAGAAAGAATTCTTCATATTTATTCTTTGCAACACATATCATAAGTCCACATACCTTACACACTGATATACACACATTACCCTATAGGAGTGGGTGCATAAACCTACACTCTATGGAGATCTCATGGATTTCCTGGCTAAGTTTTGCCATAGAAGATGTTTGCCCTCCTCACCAACTTTAGCATCTCACCCTAGTGTTATGCCACTCAACTCAATTCACCTTGTTATTATTGTTCAGTCACTAAATCACGTCTGACTCTGTGTGACCACAATGGACTGAAACCTGCCAGGTTCCTCTGTCCATGGGATTCTCCAGGCAAGAATACTGAAGTGGGTTGCCACTTCCTCCTCCAGAAGATTTTCATGACCCAGGGACTGAACTCACGTCTCTTGTGCCTCCTGCATTGGCAGGCAGATTCTTTACCACTGAGCCACCAGGCAACATGGGAACTGAGTAACTAAAGATGATTAAGAGACAAGCCCTTCCCTGGGGGTTCAGGGACAATTTAGAAATGTTTGGCTGTTTATTTATATGCATGGCATTCATTTCTGAAGTTTTGCCAGGTTAAATAATCAACACAAAAAGGATTTGAAAAATAACAAACAGAACATCATGATGAGTGGCCATGAGGTGGGGCCAGGAGGGGATTATTGTCCAATGAAGTCTAGAGTCCAATGAAATCCCAAACAGCAGTCACACCATGCCTCCAGCCAGCCTTAAGTAAAGCAACAAATAACCACAAACCGCACAAAACTGAGAAGCATTGAGCTCAAGTCTCAGCTCCAACAAAAGAACCCTCCAGAAATCATCCTCTGGCAGTAGCTTCTCCTCTGAGGAGAGAGATTATTGAGTGGGAACTGAAGATCAGCTCCGAAAACCCCATCATCCCAAGGGTCCCTGCAGCCCCCAACCCTTATACCTTACTCTCTGCCCTTGGAATCCGTGGGAAAGCAGCCCCAAAGAACTTGTTGCTCAGACCTTATTGGCCATTAAATTGCACCCCAAAGCCAACGGAGAGTGAGTTCAGAATTGGGGGATCAGGTGAAGATCAGAGAAGACGGGGAATCCTTCTAAATAGTGCATAATTAATCATGACGCTTCAATTTTCCAAAATTCCCACTCAAACAATAAAGGGATTTATACTTGGCTCAGAATCAGAGAAGTCAAGAATAGTGTTAGTTTCAGGCAAGGCTCAGCCCAACACTCATGCATACCCCTAAGGGTTTGATTCCTCTCCACCTCTCCTTTCTTCCTTCTGCAGTGAGTTTGTCCCCAGGCTGTACTGAGCAACTGCCAGCAGCTCGTCTTTCCCTCTTTGGTAGCAAAATAGTGCACTCAGTTTTTAAACACCAAATCCTCACATTCCACACGTGACGCAGTGCAAAAGAGCTTTATTTTCCCAGAAACCCTATAAATATCACTTCCTATCAGATTTTTTAAATGATATTTAAAATTTTTTCAGAACAGTTTTAGATTTACAGAAGAAATTTACAAACATAGTACTGGAGTTCTCATATATCCCCCAAACTGTTTCTTTTATTTTTAACATCTTAGATGAGTATGTGTCACAATTAATAACCAATATTGATACATGATTATTAATTAAAGTCTAAAGTATATTCAGGCTTCCCTGGTGGCTCCAATGATAAAGACTGCCTGCAATACAGGAGATGTGAGTTCGATCCCTGGGTCAAGGAGTTCCCCTGGACAAGGGCATGGTAACCCACTGCAACATTCTTGCCTGGAGAATCCCATGGACAGAGAAGCCTGGCGAGCTATAGTCCATGGGGTTGCAAAGAGTCAGACATGACTGAGTGACTAACACTCCCTTAGCTTGTCCCTAATGTCCTTTTTCTGGTCCAGGATCCCACCCAGGACACCACATGACATCTAGTCATAGTATCTCTTTAGGCTGTGCTTGGCTGTGAGAGATTCTCATTTTCCTTGTTTTTGATGACAGTTTGAAGGAGGACTGCTCTGATATTCCCCACACTGTCCCTCAATTCAGATTCAGATTTGTCTCATGTTTTCTCATGTGTATCCTGGGATGGTAAGTTTGGGGGAGGAAGACGCCCCAGGTAAAGTGCCCTTCTGATCACATCCTAAGGAATGTCCACAATATCTCTGTCATTGATCTAGAGCACCTGGCTGAGGTCATATCTGGCAGGTTTCTCCACCATAAAGTTACTCTTTTCACACTCTTTCCATCCTGTGCTCTTTGAAGGGCTATTGCTAGGAGCAACCCACACTTAAGGATGGGAGGGTTATGCTCCATCTCCCTGGGGGTGAAGTATCTACATAAATTATTTGGAGTTTTTCTGCATGGGAGATTTGTCTATTTTTATGTATTACATTGCTCAATCATTTACTTATATCACCTTGGATTTTACAGTGATATAAGTAATTTACATCCTCTCATTTTATACTTTGGATTATAGTCCAACATTACTTCACTTTTCTGCTCAAATTGTTCAAGCTTTGACCATCGGGAGATTTCAGTTGGCTCTTGTGTCCCTTTGATATGCCCCCATTATTGTTTGTTTGTTTGTTTTTAACAAATCCTTACATTCTGGCATTGTACGATGCTGCAGGCTCATCTTGTATATTTCCCACTGGGGTCCTGGGATCAGCAATTTTTCCAAGGAGCCCTGGTTCCTTTTAGTGGAGAATGGCACTGGAAACCAAGATCTAGACTCTAGTTTGGCTTGTTGTTACTGGGGAATCATTGTGTCTAGGCCTTCTCAGCTGACAGAGCAAGAAAACATATGTACCCTTTACATCTTCTTGATGTTGACTTGGTGATGTGCACATCCACTGAGCCAGTCCCTGTGCCCAGGAGGTTGAACTTGATGACTGATTTTATCCAATCAGGGCCCACACTAAGGCAGATGATATGAAACTCTTGACTCAAAAATTCAGGGTTAAGAACAGAAGTGGTATGGTTTCTCTGAAAACAAGCAAGATGCTCCTAAGGAAGGGTAGAAATTGGTGTTCAAGGTCAAAAACAGATGACCATTGTCCTGGGGGAAATCCATACCAGAGACCATAAAGAAATATAAAATCTCTTGAGCCTAACAGTCTGTGAGCCCCTCTTCTTTGGAGAAAGTGCAGGGCAGTCAGTGACTCGAGAAAATGATGAATTCTTTGAGAGTCTATTCCCATAGTCACATGTACATTAATGAAATATTTTTAATCTTGTCCTTCAAACCAGCTGGCTTGTCTCCTAATAGGTTCCAATTAAATCCTTTTTTCAAATTACATCGTTGTTAAAGACTTTGCTGTCTTCACATGGTTTTACCCCCACTTCTTCTGGCCCCAACCCTCTCAAAATTGCCTTGCCATCCCCCCTTTCCTATTAAAAAATGGAAAATTGCACAATTCACCTAATTAGTCAAATTTGAATTGTATGTGGCTATCACAGCCCAATGGTTGAATTTCACACACCATTTGAAAAGATATGGTAGAAATGTCGTTGTTGATTTCTTCATACACTCCAGTGATACTATTCAATTACAAAAGGAATTATTTGACTTTCTGTCATTGTGATGTTCTAGCAATATGCTATTAACCTTTATTGATTTTTGCTTAAATATATTCAAGATGTGTACATTTTTGCAAATCTAATGTGCTGGTATTTAAACGGAAATATTTCATTAAATGGATTTTCTTTTTAAATGAAACTTGCCAGATGATTATAAATGACAGGAGATGAGATTTGAACTTGAACGAGATGTGCAAAAATTCTAGGGAGATAGCTTTCTGTGCTACCAAGTGGCTTGGGAAGTCAGAGATTTTGAGAGGAATGTGTGCAGCATGAAAGGAAAGTTCTTGCCCTGACGTGCATTGAGGGCGGGGAATGTAAAAACAGGTCCCTTGCAGGTTTTTGTGTGTCTTGGAGCCACCACAGGCAAGGAGTGTGGAAGGCTAGCTGGCAGAAGATGGCTATTGAAGCTGATGATGCTGAATATTGGCATTCAGCAAGTATGGACCACTTGTGTCTGTTGTAGACTTGCCAGTGTAGGAGATGCAGGTTCAATCCCTGGGTCAGGAGGATCCCCTGGAGGAGGGCATGGCTGCCCACTCCAGTATTCTTACCTGGAGAATCCTATGGACAAAGGAGCCTGGCAGGCTATAATCCATGGGTAGGCAAAGAGTTGGACACGACTGAGGGACTAAACAACTATCATAGACTATCTCAAGTCATGGTTTTAGAAGAAATGTCTACAATTTAGGGGAAGCTCATGGAAGCTTCAATCTGCTGTATTGTATTAACTGAAAACACCATGAGTAGTCTCTTGGGGAAAAAGACTCCCTTTCCACTTTTCCATCTCCCCTGTGACTTCAACTTACACTTACAAAGATTTTTCTCCCTTTGGAAAGAATGTGTGTGTATGTGTGTTCCTCTTTATGTTGTTACTCTTCTGTGCTCTGCCCCCACTTAGGTAACTGGCTCTCTTTCACCTTGTTAGATCAAAATCTTAGAGTTGCCATTGACCCCTGGCTTTCATAGGCTCTATTCCATCTGTCAGTAACACCTATTGGCCACAACTTCTGAATGGATACACGATCTAACCACCTCTCATGTGTGTGTGTGTGTGTGTGTGCACGCACGTGCACACATGTGTGTGATGTGGTCAGTAATGCTGTGTTGCTCTCCTGAGGTTTAGGAAATGTTCACCAAAGAAACTTCAGGTCAACCAACCCAGGTGTAGAGAAGACACAGTAAAAACACTCTGATGAATTTCCATGCACCTGTATATACACCTCTGTGTATCTGAAATACATGCAATTTTTGATTAGCACCATCTAGATTAGGGGGCATTGATGCTGAAAATTCCAAACATCAAATGACCCACCCCTTGGGTTCGTCCTCAGTATGTATTAGGTGTGAACAACGGGGTTGGAGAAGGAGCTGCTTTCTAAATTGCTCTAGAATATGCACAACTTGAGGAAATACTAAAATAGGTGTATAAAAGTGGGAAGTCCCACGGATACAGTCTTGGACAACTGACAATTTTCATTCAATGTTTGTCAGGAAAGTTGCTTTCCCTAAGTATGGGCACAAGGTGATTCCCTCCTATAGAGGGCGAACCAAACCATACTTACCCTTGTGTGAGGTTTCTTATTCAGACTAAAACCCCTTGCCTTTGTGGGGACTGACTTAACCTAAACAGTGAGCTTAGGGCTTGAAAGAGCATGGGCCAAATATATACTGCTCTCCTACAACTCTTATAATAAAATAGTGCAATGATAATGACCACTGATGGTGTTACTCTTCTGTGTCTGCCCCTACTTGGATAACTGGCTCTCTTTCACCTGGTTAGATGAAAATCTTATAGTCACCATTGACCCCTGGCTTTCATAGGCTCTATCCCATCTGTCAGTAACTCCTATTGGCCGCATCTTCTGAATGGATACCCAATCTGACCACTTCTCATCGCTTCCTTCATCCAGACTCCTTTCAAAGTCGCCATCACTTCTCATCTGGACCGCATGGCCTCCCAGCTAATTCCTTGCTTCTGTTCTGACCCCCATACGCCTCGTTCATGTAGCAACCAACACAACCTGTCATACTCCTGCTCAGAAACTCCAATGGCTCCCAGGTAGCATGGAACCATAGGCAAGGCCAGCAGTGACCTGTGTCACTGGCATGTCCTTCTTCAGCCTCATCCCTTGATCTTGCCTTGATATCTAAGCTCTAGCCTCAGTGGCCTTGAACTTGCCCCTGACGATCATGATCTCACTCAGGGCTTCTGATGAGCTGTTCCTTCTGCCACCAGAGCCGTCTCCTCCTAACATCCAAGGAAGGCTCTGTTCTTCCCTCTTGTCACCTCCAACAAGATTTTCCCATCCTCTTTCCCTGAAAGAGCACACATGACACCCTCTCATTCTGTTCAATTGTGTTTCACTGCTTTGTTTGCCCTAATAATAGTAGTTCACCCTCACATACCATACACCTATTAACTCATCTAACACTCACAATGATCCCATGAAGCAGAAATCCCTGGTTGCAGGTCCCTTTGGCAGCAGCTGTGCTTCCAGCTCAATTTTGTTTCATTCCTAAGCCTCATTGCTCCTCCCTTCTGCCACCCAGATTACGGCCCCAAACCCTTCATGATGCTGGTTTCATCTTGTCACCTGTCAAAAGGCATTTTATCTCCTGCTCCATTCCCCTGAGCAAGAAATGTTACAATGAGACAGGGAGAGCCAGAAAGACAGAGAGAGGGACACAAGGATAGAGCAACTTAGATAGGAAAATCAGATCTCAGCTTGTGAAATACCAAACGAAACAAAACAACCAGGATGATTAAAAAAAATAAAAATTCTGCTGCCTTAAAGCAACAGACCTTGCATCCAGAAGTAGATTTTGGGATGCTCCCTTGGAAAATAGCTCACTTTATTTGGGTACTGAGAAGATGTCCTACTTTAAAACCATTTGGGGAAGGGTTTCGGAAGCTAGCTGTGGCTACAGTTCCTGCATCTACTATTGAAACCAATTCACCATGGAGAAGTCTGGCAGGGATAAAGTCCCTGTGTACAGGTCTGAGCTTCCTCTTCTGCCTCTAGATTCCCTCCTTTGTAGTAATCCCAGATGAAACACAAGAAGCTGGTTAAACTGGTATTTTCAGATAAACAACGGATAAAAACTTTTAAGCATAAGTATGTCCCAGGAAATATTTGGCAGATTCTTTGCCATCTGAGCCACCAGGGAAGCCCATTTGGAACACACTTACACTAAAATTTTGGCATAATAAATATGGAACTAGTATAATAACTTCATAATTGCAGTAGAATAATTTGTTTAGTAAAGTATGTTCTATATATAATTTTGGGAACATGCTTTATACTAAAAGATTTTAGTGTAATCCTTTTACTAAAGATTTTAATGTAATAATTTAGAATTTGGTCCAATAATTTTAGAAATTTAACATAATAATTTTAGAATAATTTTTTAGCATAAGTATATCCCATGCAATATTTGGGACATACTTATCCTAAGATTTGGGCATAATAAATTTGGAATTTAATATAAAACTTCAGAATTTTCAGTGTAATAATTTTAGAATATATTTTAGCATATGTATATCCCATGTAATATTAGGTACATTTTATGCTAAAGATTTTAGCATAATAAATTTGGAATTTAGTATAGCAAAGTGAAAATTTTAGCATAATGATGTTAGACTAACATTTTAGTGTAAGTTTTTATGCTAAAAATGTTGTTGCTATTTATCTGAAATTTAAATTTAACTGGCTGTCTTGTACTTTTATTTGTAAGTCTGGCAACTGCTAGCAGCATATGCAGTAAACGTTTTTACCTGCACATCCTTTCTGAGAGAGAGGGGGCCCATGGCCAGGTTATGGTATCTCCTTGCAGGAAGGAACATTTGTTCAAGGTCTTGGAAGAATTTGCTGTTGTTCAGTCGCTAAGTGCTAAATGTCCAACTCTTTGCAACCCCATGGACTATAGCCCTCCAAGCTTCTCTGCCCATGGAATTTCCTAGGCAAGAATACGGCAGCTGGTTGCCATTTCCTTCTCCAAGGGATCTTCCCAGACCAGGGATGGAACCTGCCTCTTCTGCATTGGCATGCAGATTCTTAACCTACAGCTGAGCCACCAGGGAAGTGCCAGGGAAGAATTAATCACCTGCTTTAAGGGCCCACTTTGTGCTTCACCCTGGGCTGGCACTGTGTACTCAGGGTGTCTTTTCAGAGTCATGCTCCTGCAGACTGAGCAGAAGCTGAGCAGGTGCCCATGTACTAGGATCTGCAGCCCTTTTCTATAAAGGGCCAGACAGTTGATATTTTAGGCGTTGAGGGCCATACGGTCCCAGTAGCAGCTACTGGGTTCCATGTTTGAGCAGGAAAGCAGCCAATGGCAATCTGTGAGTGAAGTGGTGTGGTTTTGTTCTGTAACGTGTATTTCCACAGACAGGCAAAAGGCAGGCAAGATTGGGTCCTCCGGCCATGGTCTGAGCCCAGGGCCAGCATTTGTGCTGTGGCTCCTTGAAGGCATAGCAAAAACATAAAGTTGAGTGGAACAGAAACCTCACTTGAATTTTTAAGGTGATAAGTGTATAAGCTTGGACTTAGGAGTATTTAGGATACACAGGGTCCTGTCTTCTGAGCCAGTGAAGGGCAGTGGTGAAATCAGTCTGGGGTCAAATTCCAGTTCTTCCATTTTCTAGCTGTGTGATTCTGGACAGGTCACTTAACCTCTCTGAGTCAGTTTCCTTACTTGTTAAATAGGGCTGCTGAGAATATCATAATAATGATGATGATGACAGTCTTCCCTGGTGGCTCAGTGATAAAGAATCTTCCCTGCCAGTGCAAGAGATGCAGGAGGCACGGGTTTGATCCCTGGGTCGGGAAGATCCAATGGAGGAGGAAATGGAAACCCACTCCAGTATTCTTGCCCCGGAAATCCTGTGGACAGAGGAGCCTGGTGGGCTATAGTCCATGGGGTCACAAAGACTGAGCGACTGAACAACGATGATGATGATGAAGAGGGGAAGGAACTCAGAGACTCTAGCCATCAGATTCCATGAGCTTTGAAATGTGCATTCGGATCCTGCAAAAGTGGTCCTTGGAGTTGGGGTGCAGCTGTGGAGGGAGCAGGGGCCAGGGCGAGGGTGAGCTCTGAGGGGTCATGCAGCCCTGCCCTCTCCCTGCTCACTCAGCTCCTGCCACGCTGGCCTCCTGTGTTCCATGAGCACAAGCCAGGCTTGCTCCCTCCTCCACCTCTACTTTGGCTCTTGTTCTGCACAGAGACCTTTCCCCTAGAAATCCACCAGCACCTGCCCTCACCTCACTCTTGCTTCTTCTCCAACGTCACCTGTCCAGATCACCAAACCAGAGCAGTCCCCACTTCATCACTCTATTTCCCAGTGTCCTGTCTCATTTTCTTTGGTGCATCTGCCGTCACCCACAACTATCCTATGTGGAGAGTTGTTTGCTTGCTTATTATCCTACTTTGCTGATATTGAATTTTTTAAATTATTATTATTATTATTTTCTTTACATTATCATGTTGGTTTTGCCATACATTGACATGAATCCGCCATGGGCATACATGTGTTCCTCTTCCAGAACCCCCCTCCCACCTCCCTCCCAATTCCATCTCTCTGGGTCATCCCAGTGCACCAGCACTGAGCACCCTGTATCAAGCATCAAACCTGGGCTGGCTGATATTGAATTTAAAGCTTAGAATATAAGAGCTTTCCAGTTGGCCCTAGTGAAAAAGAACCCACCTGCCAATGCAGGAGACATAAGAGACGCAGGTTCAATTCCTAGGTCTGGAAGTTCCCCAGGAGAAGGGCAAGGCAACCCACTCCAGTATTCTTGCCTGGAGAATCTATGGACAGAGGAGCCTGGTGAGCTACAGTCCAAGGGTTAGCAAAGACTCAGACACCACTGAAGCGACTTAGCACACACATGCGTAGAATGTGAGCCTTTGAGCACAGGGACTTTGTCCATGTCATTCATGGCTGTGACACCAGAACCAGCATAGGGCCTGGTGCAACACTGGCAGCCGGAACGTATTCCTAGTGTGAAAAAATAAATGTGAGGGGATGGAGAAGAAGCAGGGAACTGGAGTCAGATTCTAAGCCCACTTGCAAGCTCCAGTGAATTGTCACTAGGGAGCGGTGGGCAAACTACTCTCTGAGCTTCACGGAGCATTGGTAGAGTGGGAAACCAAACGGTGTGGACTTCTGGCTTCTGGCAATGACGATAGATGCTGGACCAATATAAGCAACAGTTAGTTACCTGGAAGTGCCGAAGGAAAATGGGGTATGTTTTCCATCTTTATAGTTCAGGGTAGACCCTGGTCTTTGGCTTACGAGCAATGGAAAGCTGGGGTTGAGCATCCATAGTCTCACAACTGTAGAAATTAACTGAGGTCTTGATACATACTAGGCACTTTCCATGCATTAGCGCAATTAATTCTTACAAAACCTCTACAAGGATGAGCCTGTTTTATCCACAGACGAAGGGAGGGTGAGTGGTTTGTCCCAGGCCATCTTGCTGGTAGTAATGGACTGGGATCCGAGCCCAGGCAGCCGAGCTTGAGTCTGCAGGCTGCTGGTCCCCAGGTGTCTTCTCTCTGTACCAGGCTGTGGCAGGGAATTGGCTGGGGGAGGGCAGGACCTGTTTGGTCAGTGCATTTCTCGCACTGATTTAAGCACTCTCTCTTTCTCCTCCACTCCCAGGAAAGCCAGGCATCACAAAGGCATGCGGGCAGCAGCCCAGGACTGCTTATTTTGCAAAATCAGCAAACCAGGAGGCCGGCAATCTCTGAGTCAGAGCGGTGACTGCACCACCTGCAGGGCAGCACGCGGAGGCTCCCAGCCCAAGAACTGCTGGCCCCGCCCTGTCTGCAACCCCTGGGTGGGGTCCCTGGCCAGACCAGCTGCCCTGCCAGCTGCCTTCCTGGCCGGTGCCAGCCCTGGAGACAAAGGCCAGGCAGACTCCGGTGGAAATGTCAAGGTGCTGAGAGATGTCACTTTGCCCACCATCGAACCCCTCCTGCCTCGAGGGGAGCAGGATTATACAGCAGTGGCACTGGGCCTCCTGCTCTGCCATGTCCGATATCTGGGTCCTAGTCTTTCTATAAGCTTCCGTGTGTGCGTGCATGAATACATCTGTGCGTGCTTAGTCGCTTCAGTCGTGTTCAGCTCTTTGAGACCCCATGGACTGTGGCCCACCAGGCTCTTCCATCCATGAGATTTCCCAGGCAGGAATACTGGAGTGGGTTGCCATTTCTTTCTCCACCCATCTGTAAAATGGAACAGTAGCAATGAAAGAGCCTACCCCTTGGGGTTGTTGTGGGGGTCACATGAGAGAGTGTGCTGGTGCCTGGCTACTGCCCACCACCACATCCTGAATTCTCTTTGCCCTCCTGGGGTCTTAGCTCCCTGCCCAGAAGCCCAGCTGTGAGTCCTGTGACTGCTGGCTCCATAAGCAATGCTCTTGGAGAATGATCCTGGCTGATGGGGGCTGCCTTGCCTAGAGAGGCCCAGGAATAGACATCCCCCACCCCCTCCCTACCCCCTGACTCCCACTGAGGACCAGTGAGTGACTGATGGGGCAACAAAAGCCGGGCTGCCTTGCCTCAGGTCCAGAAGGCTGATGCTCCTTATACTCCAGAGCTCCCCGGGGGTCCGGCTGAAGCTGAACCCCAGCTTTGCTTTATCTGTCCCTGTTCCTGTCCTGCCTGTCTCTCTTTTACCGGCTTTTCTTCTGGAAGCACTTGCTCCTCCATAAACCACTTGCTCTGTTTCTAGAGAACCTGACCTGAAATAGTTCCTCATATTTCTCTGTCTTTAAAAAGGGACTTTCACTCACAGACTTAGAGAACAAACTTGTGATTGCCAGGGGTGGGGGAAGGAATAGGGGTAAGAGATAGTTAGAGATTTTGAAATGGACATGTACACACTGCTCTATTTTCCTTCTTTCTTTTTTATTTTTTAAACTATGGAAGTACGGTAACACATTTACAAAAGACTTGGAAAAGACAGAACAAAATTGCATATAGTTCCACTATATATTACAATTATTTTTTAACTAGATAAATTAAGATTTTTAGTTGACGTCTCAATATCAAACTCTCAAAAATTAATAGAATGAACAGACAGAAAAGTAGGATATAGTAGACCTGAAAAGCACTATGAACCAAATCAACATAATTAATACTGATACAGTTTTCACACAATAGCCACATTGCTATATTTAAAATGGATAACAAACAAGGACCTACAGTAGAGCACAGGTAACTCTGCTCAGTGTTATGGGGCAGCCTGGATGGGAGGGGAGTTTGGGGAAGAATGGGTACATGTATATGTATGGCTGAGTCCCTTCACTGTTCACCTGAAACCATCACAACATTGTTAATTGGTTACATGCCAGTACAAAATAAAAAGTTAAAAAAAAATAAAGAGGGACTCTCACGCCTTAACGAACAGCGAATTCCCAAAGGGAAAAAGGGTAAACAGGAACCCATTACATGCTGAAGGGGCCTGAGGTTTCCAGAAGCAACTGGGGGTCCCACAGTGGCCTGTGTCCCCCGACAGCCCCTCCAGGAATCTGTACACCCAGCTGTGCTCCAGCCTGCCCAGTGTAACCCATCTGGTTCTGCTCGGACAGGAAGAGGGGTCAGGGAACCCGCAGACATTGGCTCATTGGCACAGAGGCCAGGGTTGCTATCTGGGTCACAGGAAAGCAGATTGTTCCCTTCTGTGATGGATTGGTTAGGGCAGAACAACCTGTTGCCATGCACAGACCCACCCCTGGTGCATGATGGCTTAGATGCAGGAACAGTTTATTTCTTACCCAGATAACAGTCACGGTAGATATTCCAAATGGCCAGTCACTCTATGACTTCAGGCCCCAGCTCCGCCTTGTGGCCATGAAATCCACTAGGACGCTGCTGCACCAGCGGAGAACCCAGGAGGAGCTACCCTTCTCAGAAGCCTCGCCCCAAAGCAGCCCTTCTTGCTTCTGCTCCCATTTCCCTGGGGAGAGTTCATCACCTGATTGC
Organism: Antilocapra americana; assembly: GCA_007570785.1. Classification (NCBI taxonomy): domain Eukaryota; kingdom Metazoa; phylum Chordata; class Mammalia; order Artiodactyla; family Antilocapridae; genus Antilocapra; species Antilocapra americana. The sequence goes on along the minus strand of ML660204.1, from coordinate 3,180,418 downwards.
TGAGTTCATCCCCCGGTTGGTTGTGAAGCAGGTTGGGTGGTGCGTGACAGTAATAACCTACGTCATAGAGCAGGAAGGTTAACTGGTAGGCAGCTAACTCTTCACAGGACCTTTCTTCCTCTCCTTTTTCCCTCTCTCCATCCCTTACATAATTATTTATTGAGCTTCTACAAAGTACCAATTGTATAATAAGAATTGTGGTGCTGGACAATATTCTTGAGAGTCCCTTGGATTGCAAAAACATCAAACTAGTCAATTCTAAAGGAAATCGACCCAAATAATCATTGGAAGGACTGATGGTTAAGCTCCAATATTTCAGCCACCTGATGCAAAGAGCTGACTCATTGGGAAAGACCCTGATGCTGGGAAAGAGTGAGGGCAGAAGGAGAAGGGGGCCACAGAGGATGAGATGGTTGGATGGCATCACTGACTCAATGGACATGAGTTTGATCAAACTCCGGGAGTTGGTGAAGGACAGGGAACCTGGCGTACTACAGTTCATGAGGTCGCCAAGAGGTGGACACGACTTAGTGACTGAATAACAGCAACAACAATCAAGTATCACACACTGGGGTAGCTGCTGGGACCCAGCATAGCTGAAAACCAGACTGGGTCCCTGCCTTAGAGAGCTTATGATCTTTTGATTGGTAATGGCTGCCTATAACCTTCCACTGAGATTTGAGGCTGCATCTGAGCTGAGAGGGAAGCATCTGTGGACCCATGCACAATGTCTCCTGTGAGTGTAGGATTTGGGGGAGGGGGGGAGGGTAGCCCAAGAGGCCAAAATTTAAACCCTGACTCTGTTCCTGATTCAGCCGTCATCTGTGAGACTTTGGTCAAGTTTTCCACTTTCTTTGAGTGTTGGTTTGCACATGGCAAACGTTGATTCTATGTAACCTACTTCTTATGATTAGTTCATAGATACATGGGTGGAATGTATGTAAAGCTCTCAGCCCACTGCCTGACCTCTGGAATTACCAGAGGTCTTGAAAGATAGACTTGAGAGAGTAGCAGTGAAATAGATACACTATCATATGTAAAATAGATTGTTATTTAGTGGCTCAGTCCTGTCTGACTTTTCAACCCCATGGACTGCAGCACAACAGGCTTCCCTGTCCTTCATAGAGTATCTCCCAGAGTTTGCTCAAACTCAGGTCCAGTGAGTTGATGATGCCATCCAACCATCTCATCCTCTGTCACCCTCTTCTCCTGCCCTCAATCTTTTCCAGCATCAGGGCCTTTCTCATTGAGTCGGCTCTTCACTCAGGTGGCCAAAGTAGATAGCCAGTGGGAATATGCTGTATGATGCCGGGAACCCAAAGCCGGTGCTCTGTGACAACCTAGAGGGGTGGCATGGGGTGGGAGGTAGAAGGGAGGGGACATATGTATACCTATGGCTGATTCATGTTGATGTATGGCAGAAACCATCACAGTATTGTAAAGTAATTATCCTCCCATTAAAAATAAAATTAAAATACAACAACAGAAACAACAAAACACGTTCAGCAGACCTGATCCAACCACATTCTGGCCAAACCTCGCTGTCAGCAGGCTGAAGCAGAGCTCCCCAGCCCAGTTTTGCCTGAATCAGCTGAAGCAGAGCTGATCTTCAGATTTGTCAATGTGAGAATAAATGCTTGTTGTTGAAACAAATAAATCAGGAAGAACTGGGCCAAGTAACACAGAGCTCAGTGAGGCAGGGAAGGGCCAGTGGTCTGGTGTCTCAATAGTAAGCAAATTCCTGGAGGACAGGAGATCTCTGTCCCACTCTGTGTCCCCATGAGAACAGGGTCCCCTCTGGACACACCTGTCGGGGCCTCGTCTTTCCTGGAAGTGATGTTTTTTGCACATTTATCCAAACATCTCCCAGGAGAGCAGGAAAACTGGTGAGGGGGAGGGTCGACTGCAAAGGACTCAAGCTGGCAGCCCAAAGCAGGCCACGGGGAATGTTAGAGATCATTCCAAATCAGGGTGTCATGCCAGGTGACCAGGCCCTGCTCACCCTCTGCATGGACCATGCTTGGCTAGAAGGGCGGCAGCTGGCAGGGATGCTCTCTAATGACTGCGGACACAACTGTGTCGGGAACCATAATTACAGTGAACGCTGACCCTCCCCAGAGGCACCTTGGGCTCATGGAGGGGCTCCGCGAAACAGCACTGGCAGGGCTGGCAGCCTCTGAGGACAGGACCCATGTGCCATCTGAATGTAGGCCGGGCTGCCTTCAGAAGGGGCTTTGGAGTGAAACCAGACACTTGATTTGAATGGAGGCAGGTGTCCCTCCAGAAATGGGGAATGGTGAACCCCACACCGGTGCTCACATCATGCTCTGAGAAGGAATATTTCCCCCCAAGTGTTTAAAGAAGCATCTCTCAAAGACCCTGAGCTGTTTCTGTTTAATCTTTTCTTGATATATATGTCCTTTAACTGTATACATGCTGTTGTGTTGTTGTTCAGTTGCTGTGTCCGACTCTTTGCAACCCCATCTTTATCCCTCAGATATCTCAGGCAAGAATACGGGAGCAAGTTGCCATTTCTTCCTCCAGGGGATCTTCCTGACTCTGCATTGGCCGGCAAATTCTTTACCACTGAGCCACCAGGGAAGTCAATAGTATAGACACACACAGTAAAATCTCAAATGCGATGCAAAAGGTTGTACAGAGAAATGGAAGCCTCTCTCCCACCCCGAACCACCAATTTCTCTGCTCCTTTCCCCAGAGACAAACAAACGCCTGTTACTGAGTTCTTGGGTGACCATCTGGAGACTGCGTATGTTCCTGACGAACCGGCACATTTGTCTTCTGTTTTCCCGGGCACGACAGACTGGGCATCATGAACACTGCTGTGCATCTTGCTTTGCTACTTCACTGTCTCATCAGACTTTCTGAATCAGTACAGAGAGACCATCTCTGCTCTTTTCGGAGCAGTCCAGCACCGCATCATAGCATGCAGGTGTCCATCGTTGGCGTGACCTCATTTAAGTGCAAGGAAGGACGTTTGTGCTGTTCCCACAGCCTTGCTATCCAAAGTCACGCTGCTGTGAATAGCCTTGCACGTAGAGCGCTGTCAGGCCTAAGTTCAAGGGCATCTGAACGGCACGATTCCTGAATCCAAGGAAGAGCATTCATTAGGCATCTACAGAGATCTGCAGAGACAGAAACACACAACACCCAATATACACCAGAGATGTTGACTGGTGCACCCACCAAACAGCTGCAGTTGCCCCTTTAGAGGAGTTTTATTTGGGCAGCCATGCTAGGTAAGGCCTTGGCATGACCCAGCAGAGAGATGGACTGACATGGGGCAGGAGCTGTGTATCCGTACCATCAAACCCACTTCTCAAACTAGCTGCCTCGGCTCTTCCACATGCTGCTGATGCAACTTCAGGTCAGTTACTTAGCCTTTCTGGGCCTCAGTTTCCTCATCTGTAAAATGGGAAAGTGATACCACATGGAGAGGAGGAAATGAGCCAGTCCAGGTGAGGCACTGAATTCTGGTGCTTGGCAGAGCTAGGGCTCTGATGCTGGGTGTTTATATGAATGTTGTTGTTGTTGTCCAGACTATGTGCATAATCATAAGATTATGTGCCAGGTACTGGACATGCCACAGTATCACTTATAACTTGAATTTGTTTCCTGACATACATGCACAGTTAGTAAGTGAATCTGACGTGACGGGGGAGTACGGTCATCCAGGGAAGACTGGAATCACACCTCAAGGGCAGAACTGGGAGTGGGTTCTACGTCTGTTTCCTCCACCCTACAGAGGGGAGAATAAGCCTTGTCCCCCTCCCCTGTGAACGCTGCTCATTCTTTGTGTTTTGCTTAAACAACAGTTCCTTGGGAGGCCTCCCCATTCCCCATTTCTGGCCTCAGTCAAGGTCCTCTTCTAAAACTCTGACCACCCCTCACCTCCTCTTTCAAAGTCAGATGGAGAGTTACCTCTTAAGAGAGGTTAACAATGTTAAATATTCTAAGTTTAGCTCCTATTTCATCTTTATCACTTCTTACTGCACATATTCCTCAAATTAATGTGTCTCCTTCTTCTTATCATTGTGCAGAACAAATATGATACATTCATGGGGACTTCCCTGATGGTCCAGCGATTAAGAGTCTGCCTTACAATGCAGGGATGCAGATTTGATCCTTGGTGGGAGAACTAAGAAGCCACATGCCAAGGAGCAACTCAGCCCCAGAGCCACAACTTCTGAGTCTGTGCGCTGCAAGGGAAGATCCTGCAAGACGCAGTGAGTGTCCTGAGTGCCCAACTAAGACCCAATGCAGCCAAATGAATAATTTTTTTAAAAAAAAAAGATACACTCAGAGACATTGTCTTCTACACTGCAGTTGATCCGTCTTCATTCCCCTCAGCATGTTTGCCAATAGTAAAATTTCTTTAATTTATATGCTGCTGTTTACTTCCTTTATCTTCAGGCCTAAACTCCAAACAACTTCTCCTCTGCAGGCCGCTACAAAGGTGATGAAACAATGATGATCAGGACATCAACTGAACTGGGTCAAGTTCACGTGCAGAAACTCATATCACAAAGAAGCGTCGGGTCAGGGGACTCCAAGTTCTCCAAGCTCCAGGGATGGCCTTCCATACCCATCAGCTGGGAAGCTATTGCCTGATCCCCAAATATGACTCCAGCGATCACCCCTTGGTTTTGTCTATGTCTTTACCTGCAGATCAGGCTTCCCAGGTGGCTGAGTGGTAAAGAATCCACCTGCCAGTGCAGGAGATGTGGGAGTCACGGGCTCAATCTCCGGATCAGGAAGACTCCCCTGGAGGAGGCCATGGCAACCCACTCCAGTATTCTTGCCTGGGAAATCCCTTGGACAGAGGAGCCTGGCGGGCTACAGTCCATGGAGTTACAGAGTCAGACATGATTGAGCAACTGAGCACACATGCGCAAGCACACACATACGCAAGCACATGCACACACACACACGTGCATATGCACACACACTCACACATGCAGATGGGACTAACTCACGCTCCCATCCCTCATTTTGGCATTCTGTACAGCCTCAATTTAAAACAAAAAATGTTTTAGGAAACCACTTAAATAGCTACAAGTTGTCTTTCCTGAGCCTTCTTGGCATTCATTATATTTACATAATATTCCCATCTGTTTCCCATGGCAGATTCTATGTCTGGTAGTAGAATTATTTTATAGCCTTTTGCCAGACAAGTTCATTGCTTTTGCTTCCCACTTCAACTATAAATTTCTACCTCTTTGTCTCAGGGACTAAATCAGCTTGGGTTGGTCTCTCAGGCCGTCTATGACAGAAGGTGAAATAAGAGGGCTCTCGCCATGCAAGGGAAAAATAAAATGTGTGCAGCGATTAAGGTAAAAATGATCAAGACCAAAAGACAAGCCACAACCTTCTTGACTGGGGACCATGCCCTGGATTTCACTGAGCAGAGTTATTCTGACCCAAGCAGGGAGCAAAGGAACTCAGTGCATCTATCTGATGGGGCGGTGCCTCCAGGATGGCTCCCATGGTCCTTGCCTCTCATCTTTGTGTCATCCCCTCACACTGAGCTGGCCCGTGTGACTGTAGATACATGGAAGCTTGGGAACTCTGAGATGAGTACATAAAAGGCACCAGGGTGTCCCCCTTGTTCTCAAATCACTCGCTCTGGGAGAAACCAGCCGCCATGTTGTGAGGACACCCAAGCATCTCTGTGGAGACTCCCACCTGGGGAAGAACTGAGGCGTTCTGCCAACAGCCAGCACCAACTTGGCAGCCATGTGAGTGTGCCACTTAGAAAAAGATCCATCAGCCCTAACCAAACCCTCAGATGACTGCAGCCTGGACTGACATCTTGATCACAGCCCTGAGAGAAACTCTGAGCCAGAGCCACCTCGCTGAGATGCTACCAAATCCTTGACCCAGAAAAACTACATGAGATCATATGTATTTATTGTGACCTAAAGACACCTAGCTTGGGGATACTTTGCTGCACAGCAATAGGTACCTAATACAGAGCATCACTTATGAAATGAGACTTCTTACGAAGCACGTTTAAGTAAGATCACCCATAAATCTCAGTGGATATGAGGAACCTGTAAGGATCAGAGAAGCAAGGGGGTAAAATGAGAGAAAATAAATACTTCTGCTCTGCTTTTATCTTAATAATAAGAATGATTGTTAACAGCTAGCCTTTTTCAAACTTCTGCTGGTGGCCCAGTGGTTAAGAAGCTGCCTTGCAATGCAGGGGACACTGGTTCAAGCCCTGGTCTAGGAAAATCTCACATGCTGCAGAGCAACTAAGCTCTCACACCACAACTATTGAGCCCCACACTCTAGAACCCAGAAGCCCCAACTACTGAAACCCAAGTGTTCTAGGGCCTGTGTTCTGAAACAAGAAAAGGCACTGCAATTAGAAGCCCATGCACCGCAACTAGAGAGTGGTCCCCGCTTGCTGCAACTAAAGAAAAGCCCGTGCAGCAACGAAGACCCAATGCAGCCCAAAACTAAAATAAATAAATAATGACTAATTTAAAAAAAAAACAACTAACTTTTTTTGGTACTTTAGGATCCATCAGCTTCTTTGCTATTTCTTTCAGCCTGATCCCACTTCACAGACTTTGCTTTTGATGTTCTTCTGCCTGGAACAGTCTCCCCAGGTCTTCATAGAGTTCCCTCTATGAAGGAATGCCCCATCATTCAGGTTCAGTTCATATGACACGTTCTTCCCTGACCACCCTTGCTGAAGTAGCTGCCTCCTCCCACACCGGTCACCCTTTGCCTCTGGGTTGTATTTGTTAGCTTAGCTCACTTGTCCTCAGCAAGGATGCGACCTCCTTGCAGGCAGGGTCCTCAACTCTGCCACTCACCGTTGTGAACCCCACCTGGCCCAGAAGGGGACAGAGTTATTTACCGTATTCTGTGGGTGTGCTCCACACCCAAACATCAGCTCAGGCACTTTACATGCATTATCACATTTAATCCTCCAAGATCCTGAGGGCCAGGCCCATAAAGATCTCATTTTACAGATTAAAAAAAAAGAAACCCACTGAGATTGGTTGTACAGACAGTGAACAGAGTCAGGACTCCAACTCTGGCCTGTCTGCCTTGAAGGACTGATGCTTAACCTGCAGGCCAGGTGTTGAGGGGACATGACAGCAGGAGATGGGTGTGCAGAGGAAGTCATGGTACTGTGGGGAGGCTGTCTCTAAGGTTCATGGGGCAGAGTGTGGGAGGAGGGGTCAAAATGGGCCAGAACGATGGAGATTCAGAATTTGTGCTTGTTTTGTTAGTCCTTCTACAAATTTCATAATTCCTAACTGCACGTTAGAACACTGGCAGCTTAAAAGTGATAAAATGACTTTTATTTCTTACCCTGAAAATGAAAGTTGCTCAGTTGTGTCCGACTCTTTGCAATCCCATGGACCATAGCACACCAGCCTCCTCTGTGCATGGAATTCTCCAGGCAAGAATACTGGAGTGGGCTGCCATCCCCCTCTCCAGGGGATCTTCCCGACCCAGGGTTGGAACCTGGGTCTCCCACATTACAGGTTTCTTATCCTGAACTCCAACAAATACAGTAGGTATCAGTAAATGCACAGACATTTATTGAATGCCTACTGTATACCAGACACAGCTGGAGGTATCAATCGCCAAACAGACCCAACTCCCTTCCCTCATTTGTGTCTTCCAACTTACAGTGGAGGGAGGGAGGATGGCGAACAATAAATAACCAAAAGAAATAAATAACCATAAATGCAAAATAGCAACGGCTTTCCAGAGCTACCAACAGTGACGCAAGAAAGGCTCAGTGGTAGAAGTTTCCAACAGAAACCTCTTTAGTTGGTGGGTTTAGGGAGGTTTTTTGACTTAAAGCTTTGACTTTGGAAATGGGAGAAACCAGTGACAGGAGGAGACAGAAGACCCAGCATGTGCAAATGTCCTGAGGCCTGATGGAGGGACTAATGCAGGTCAGTGTAACTAAAGAAAAGCCAGCAAGGATGATAGGGGGAGGAAGGGGTCAGACGGGTGGACAGGTAGAGACCACATCAGCCTTTCCACAGACAAGGTAAGGACTAGGGACTTTATTCCAAATGTCAAGGTGTGTCATTGATATACTTGAAGATGCATTTCAAAAATCATAAATTAATAGGCTTTATTTTAAAAAATAGCAGTTTTAATTTTACCAAAAAACTGACCAAAAAGTACAAAGAGGTTCTATATACCCTCTCTTCCCCCAACTCTAAGTTAACCTATTATAAGCATCTTGCAGCAGTGTGGTGCATTTGTTTTTGATGAACCAATGTTGATACATCATTATTGACTCAGTCATAGTTTACAGTAGGGCTCACTATTGGTATTATACAATATATATGTGTAATGTATAATGTATCATGTTCAATGACGTACCCACTGTTACAATGTCATGAAGACTAGTTTCATCTTCCTAAACATTCCCTCTGCTCCACCCATTCATCCTTCCCTGCCTCCCCCTGCCCCTAAACTCCCGCAGCTGCTGATTTTTGTATTGGCTCTATAGATTTGCCTTTTCTAAAATCTCCATAATTGGCATCACAGAGCATGTAACCTTTTTACACTGACTTCTTTCACTTTACAAGACACACGTCAGGTCACTCTTTTTGTGGCTTGGGAGCTCATTTCCTTTTATTGCTGAATCATATTCCACTGTCTGGCTATGTCATGGTTTGTTTACCCATTTGATTTTTTTAATAAGGAGCACATGGTACTGTGTGATCATCAGGCAATTGATCCAGTGGGTGATTGTCCAGTCCTGTGAAGAGGTAAGGAAGCAGGTTGAGCAGAGAAGTCTAGCAGTGAAACCACGTTGTCCTCCTTTGAGCAGCTGGGCATCCTCTTCGCCCACCCTCGTCCCTCCCAAAGCTGTCCATTCTCTGCAATGACCACCAACAGACGATGGGAATCAGCCTGGAAGCCCCGGGTTCTCAAAGCCTCAACTGAGGATGTTGGAAGCCTGACTTCACATGGAAAGTGAAGTCATGGGAAGCCTGACTTCCCAGGGAATGACAAGACAATGAAAAATAAAAATACGACAGGGACACCTCTTGATGAAATTGTCCTCAAAACCATTGCCACATTTGAAAATAGCATCCAGTCAGTCCTTCCACGCTGGTTCCCAGGCCGCAGCCATGTCTCACTAGAAACCCAGCCACCGGGACTTTGAAGATGCTCCTGCGAATCCAGAGGCTGATTCAGAGCTGGTCTTGGTGACTGTGTGTGAGCATGTTTCCAGACAGGCCACCAGAAGCTCGCATTGTCTGAGGATCCCTTCAAACACAGGCAATAAATCAAACTTCTCCAGTGCACATTGGCCAAAGGCTCAGCCCATTTTGCTCTTGGTGTTAAGTAGCTCTCATCACAATGTTTAGATCAAGGGCAGCTTAAAGAGGGTGGGAGTGGAGGCAGGCTTTTCTGTGGCTCAATTCATTTTTTTCAGCTCAGGGTTTGCCACCCAGGCTGGCAAGCAGGGCAGGAACCATTGATTTGCAGACAACAGACAGACTCGGAAGACAAGAAATGGGGAGAGACAGCCCAGACTGTCAGTGCTTCCATCTTGCAGACCTCACTCAGGGTGATAGCGCATCACAGCTTAGTGGGGGCAGACTCCAATGGGTTGCCATGCCTTCCTCCCTGATCTTCCCAACCCAGGGATCGAACCTGTGTCTCTTATATCTCTTGCACTGGCAGGCAGGTTCTTTACTGCAAGCGCCACCGGGGAAGCCCAGAAAAGTCTTAACTTATTTAAAAATGTATGTATTCACATGCACTGCAAAAATAAGGCTGGAAGGAAAGATATCAACCTTTTTATAGTAATAACCTTGAAATGACAATTTAGTTATGATATTGTATTTTTTTTTCATTTTTTTCAAAATCACATTTTATTGGGGTATAGCCAACTGACAACAGCAAAGGGACTCAGCCATACATATATATCACTAGATTTTCTATAAGATACATGCAGTACTTATAATGAAATAACATATTTGGTTGGAAAATGGAGGTAACACATTTGTTTTTCTTTTTTCAATACCAGTGGGTTGATTCCCATGGCATTTTTCAATAACAAAGGGTTGACAAAAAACCCTTTAGGATCTTCATGTTAATTTTGCTTCTCAAGCACAGTGCTCATGCTTGTGCTCAATCACTTCAGTCGTGTCCACACAGTGAGAAATAATAAATTAAAATGGCCCATGCCTCTGTTTCACACATGTAAGAACACACACACACACACACACACATTGTACTAAATAAGCCTCTTCACAAGATGATTTATTGAGCTTGGCCAAATGAGATTCTGCAAGATGAATCTTATTTGTCCAGTAGTATTAAACATCCTTTCATTTACGGATTCTCAAGGCAAATTTAAGAACAAAAAGCCTCCTGGTTCTTTAGAGGAGATCACCTCTCCATTTGTAGGAAATTAGAAATTCTCCTATTAAAAACTCCATGTACATGGTTCAACTTTCCTGAAATTCAAATTGGCCATTGAATGAATAAAATATTCATTTTTGAACTATTTCAAAAGCAGTCACTATTTCCTGTAGAGTGTCCCCCGTCCATAATGTTCTGGGGCAATTCTTCTTAAAGAGCTATTTTCTGTTCATCAACAACCACTTTTCAAGTCTCTTGGAAAAGGTCTCTTTATATCTTATATGTAATAGTATCCTTCAGTCAGGAAGCTGGTCATTGGAAAAAAAGAAAGAAGAGCTTAAATTTCCCTAAAGCCCCCTTTTCTTGGTTAAGTAAAATTAGTAACGTAATATTAAGTGTAATGTAACACTAATTGTAATTAAGTGTAACTGATATTAAAATGTTAAGTACACACACACACAAATACCAACCACATGGAATATAACATTAGCTATATTATTAATGCTGATCCTCTTGCTTAATTAACTGTTTTCTTAAGTAGTATCTCTTAAAAAGCATCATCACATACAGACGAATACCATAAAGTAGAGTTTGAGCTCTGTTTATGCTTGGGAGATGTAAGGATACTCCTCCTGGAACTTTCTAGAATAGCAGCGATTTTGTCCCCCAGGGACATCTGTCTGCAGATGATTTGGGTTGTCATGGGTTTGAGGGTGGGGGGAGGTGAGGATTGGTTTCCACTGGCATCTAGTAGCTAGTGGCCAGGGATGCTGCTAAACATCCAAAAATGCTCAAGACAGCCTCATAACAAAGAACTATCTGGTCCATATGTCAGTCATGCTGAGGTTGAGAAATCATGTCCTAGGACAAAGGAAAATTAACACTGCAAAAACCACTAAAATATTCACAATTTGACTGCCAGCACATCAAATTTCCTGCAAAAATAGTTAAATACCCTTGAAAAACATCAGCAATGACAACTAATCTGTTTTGTGGATGGTCAAGCGTGCTTTAGGAACTCCTTTTAGCATTGCTCGTTTATGTGCTTAGTCACTCAAGCAAGTCCTACTCTGTAATTCCATGGACTGTAGCTCACCAGACTCCTCTGTCCATAGGATTTCCCAGGCAAGAATATTGGCGCGGTTTACCATTTCCTCCTCCAGGGGATCTTCCTGACCCAGGGATCAAACTGTATCTCTTGCAGCTCCTCCCCTGGAGGAGAATCCCATAGATAGAGGAGCCTGGCAGGCTACAGTCCAAGGGTTCACAGAGTTAGACATGACTGAGCAACTGAGCATACTACAAGAACATTCTGTCAAGTCAGAGCATCTTATGCAGCCCCAGCCCCAGAGGCACCACCTGAACCAGAGCCCCTGGGGTGAGGTGAAATCACACAATAGTTAACAAGCCCTGCAGATGATTCCAACATGGGCTAAAAGCCTGAGACCCCCCTGGTCTACAATTCCTCTAAGTGTCTTTATTTTTCAGCCCAGATTTCATAGACTAGTGACATACCTGTGCCTCAGTTTCCTTGCCTACAAAGCAGAATTAACAGCATCCACCTAAGAGAGTTTTTTTTTTTTTTTTTTTTTTTGTGGAAGAGAATATTTATTTTGGGGAGAAATGCAAGAGAAATGCTGGAAGAGGCCAGCCTGCTTTTCTCAAGGGAAGTGACAGTCTTCAAAAAATATGGAACGCTTCACGAATTTGCGTGTCATCCTTGCGCAGGGGCCATGCTAATCTTCTCTGTATCGTTCCAATTTTAGCATATGTGCTGCCGAAGCGAGCACCCTAAGAGAGTTATTAAGAGAACACAGTAAATGTTCATATATCAAGCCCTTCCACAGGGCATGGCTCATAGTAAGTGCTCAATCAACATGGAGCTTTAATAAATATCATCCCAAGAGCCTCTGGCAGAAAATCAACTACCAGCTTCCAAAGGGGCTGATTCGCAAACAGTGCTCTCAGCCCCTCTCCTTCCATTGCATTCCCTCCTCTCCTCCAGCCTGTGTTCGTCCTCTCTTTATCTTTCAGCCAGGACTCAGGCCATCCCTCACAGCCCACCTCTCAGGGTATATCCCACTCCTGTCATTTCCTTTCTATTCCTGCTTAAAATAAGTCTTCAAAACAAAACATCCTCACAGTGGAAACAACCCAAAGGTCCACGAAGGGATGAGTGGATAAACAGAATAGGGTCCATCCACACAATGAAATATTATTCATTCCTTGAAAAGTAGGAAATTCCAACACCTGCTACAACAGGGATGAACCTTGAGGACATTATGCTACACGAGATAGGCCAGTTACCAAGAGACAGTTATTGTACAATTCCACTCATATGAGATCCCAAGAGCAGTCAAATTTACAGATACAGAAAGTAGAACGGTAGAGTACCAGAACCTGGGTTGGATGGGGTGGGAGACTGTTGTTTAATGAAGGCAGAGTTTCGGTTCTGCAAGATGAAAAGAGTTCTGGAGATTGGTTGCACAACATCGCAACTGTATTTGACACTGTAGAACTCAACACTTAAAAATAGCTCAGACGGCCAATTTTATATGTTGTGTGTTTAACCACAAATAAAAATAAAGTTCAAAACAAAAACAACCCTCCCACCAAATGCAAACCCGTGGCCAGCAGCATACTGACTGGGTAGCTTTATGTGGGTGCAGGTGGGGTCTTGGGATGAATCCTAATTTCCCCACCAGTCTCTGGCCTCCTGTGGGCAGCCTGGGGCCCTCAAAGGGAAATAGGACATAGTAAGGTCTAGAGATGGGGCTGAAGCCTGCCCCCCAAAAGGAGAGAGGAGCTTGCAGGTGGGGACAGGGGACCTTAGGAAAAGGCAGGCACTTAGGGAGCAGCTCGAGGAAGGAGCCTCTCTGGGCTCCTTTGAGGGTTTGCCTGGGACTAATTGGGTTCCCAGGACATGGACTTTCAATGCAAAACCTGGCAGAAAAGTCCCAGGAACACTGCGACAGCATGTCACCCTACTTGCTCAAGGTCATACTTCTGTCTAGGGAAAGACTTGAGACCAGTCTCCACCCTGCCTCCCTCCACCCTCCACCCCATAGGGCTTTCAGCCCCCAGATGGAAGGCAATTCCAGTGAGAGGAACCGTGATGGGGGCAGTTAACATGTGTTACCCAGTCTCCACTTATCACTATCCTGAGAGACACCTCTGTGATCCTTGCTCTTCCTTGGGCCCTTACTCCCTTCATTTGCTGATACAGTTCTTTTAAACCCACTTCTCAACATTAATAGGGGCTTCCCAGGTGACACTGGTGATAAAGAACCCGCCCGCCAATGTGGAGACACAGAGACACGTGTTCGACCCCTGGGTTGGGAAGATCCCCTGGAGAAGGGCATGGCGACCCACTCCAGCATTCTTGCCTGGACAGAGGAGCCTGGCAGGCTACAGTCCATGTGGTCTCAAAGAGTCAGACATGACTGGAGTGACTTGGTACACACACACACACACACACACCAACAATAAGAAATTCAGTCTCACCCATTAAAATAGATGACTGATGAAAAAGTGAGCATCTGTGTAGCCTCTCCCCAGGATGAGGATGGCCATCCCACATTGTGGGGACAGTAGTGACAGCTCCCATCTCCAGCAGCCCCCAGTGAAAGGTCCAGAGAAGGAGTAACGTGAAACTATGATCTCAGAAACATCCTGGAAATTGATCTGATAAAAGAGAGTCCTAGGGACTTCCCTAGTGGTCAGGAGGTTAAGAATCCACACTTCTACTGCTGGGGGTGCAGTTTTGATTCCTGGTGGGGGAACTAAGATCCTGCATACTGCATGGTGAGGACTAAAGAAAGAAAAAATTTGTTTTAAAAAAGAAACAAGTCCTAGAGGCTCCTGGGAGTAGTGATATTGGATAGGCAGAGGGAGGGTTGGGTGGGGATGAGTGGAGATGGATCAGGGAGGCCTGGCCTCAGGGCAGGGGGATGTGAGAGAGCTGGGGAAGGGATACCAGGAGGGAGATTAGGATGCAGGGCCCTGGGTAGGCACTGAGCAGTGGAGCTCCAAGAGTCAGGGGTACACCCTGGTGAGGGCGAGGGACCTTTTCCTTGGGGATAAATGGTGGGTTTCACTGCCAAGACATGAGCTTCTCTGTGTGTGTGTGCATGTGTGTGCATCTGTGTATGTGTGTGTCACGCACTCAGCCTGCATCAGCAACAAACACAACAGCCCCTGCCCTCCTGTCACACTGAGGGACCAACCAGGTGATTCCAAATAGTGCCAAAAGGGGAACAAGAAGGGAAGAGCAGCCCTGGGGGGCACCTTCATCAGAGATCCAGGACAGAAGAGAGCCCCTGAGGAGCTGACATTTGAGCTGAGACCTGAAGGATGATGAATGGATCCAATTAGAACAAGAAGGGAGGCAATACTCCAGGCAAGGGTTCAGCAGCACAGAGGCTGAGCCGGGACCCTGGGGGCAGAGGCCTGGCATCAAGGAGGGAAGCAGCAGCGTCCTACAGAAGGCGAGGCTGGGATTCAAGCAGGACTGGCGACAGAATTCAAGTCATCCAGAGCAAACTGAAAATGCAGGCCTTTTGGGCAAAACTTACTAAGAATTTAAGTCAGAGGTGAGGGAGCATGAGAATTAGGCTCCATGTCCACGTAAGCACTGGCCAGAGCACTCTCCAGGTTGCTTATCTGTGAAGCCAGCTCTGGGTACAGACCCTCAGGGTCTTGCCTGCTCAGGAGTGTGGACTTGACCTGGCTTTTAAACCAGGAGGGCTTCCTGGAGGCTGCAGCTTCTGTAGGGTGAGAGATGGTGGTAACCTTGACTTTGACCTCAAGCCTGCTGCACAGGTGGTATCACTGGACAAGTCGGTGAGTCTCTAACTGCACTCTTCTCCACACGGCATCCTGAGGACCAGGGTTCCACAGGGCCCGCTTTGAGAAACTTGAGTTTGGCACATCAGTGCTCTAAGACCCCCTAAAAAGCAACACTCTCTCATGTTAGACAGGGGAAGCTGAGGGCCAGAGAGGGGCCAGTGATCCACTGAGGGCACACAAGGTGTGACAGAGGTGGGAGCAGAGGGATGGCCTTCTGGGCCTCCAAGTGGGGTTCTCTGCTGAGTCCAAAGCCAGTGCCCATAGAGCATGGGCAGTCATAGGGCCCAGAAACCAGCCAGGTGGCCCCAGATGTCACCCTGGGTGGACCGAGAGTTCAGTGCAGGGGAGGAGAGGCAGTACGTGAATGTCTGAGCTTTGGGACCTTTGAGAACAGACAGATGCATGCGTTCCATTCAGACAGCGGCTCCAGCCCACTGCTTCCGAGCAAGCCTGGGTGTGTAATTTAAATCTTATTAAATCATGAATCTGGGTCAGTGGTAATTTATAGATTACCTTCATTAACTGGATAAAAATAATCACCAACTCAACAGTGAGTCATAACAGCAATTAAAAAAAAAAAAAGGTACAGCTTAGCGCCAGTTGGGGTGTGGGGGACATGTCTCCAATTATTTCCCAAAGATTCTGGAGACTGGCAAAAATCAACATGCATTTGGCCTGAGACAACTCCCCTTTTTTCTCCCCTTAATTTTTAAGCCTTTGGGAGAAATTTAATCCACATGTTTCGGATTTGTTTACATTTGAACCATCAAAACAGTGTTTGTAAGAAGCATTTGATGTCCAAGAGCCATTTTTTCCCCTTCTTTTTTTAAAAGGCCTTTGGTCTTTGAACCAGGAAGCTGTCTTGTGCCAAGATGAAATGAGGCCATGTCTATAGGAATGCTGAGAGTAGGCTGGGGCCCCTCCCACCTCCCTACCTGCCCTCCTGCCCTGGGGATCTGCCAGTGTCCCAGGGAATCCTCCTGAACCCGTGGGAAGCTCTGAGGGTGGTAAGGAAGCCTCAGAGGAGTGGCTCTCCATCAGGCTCTGGTCCTACATGTAAGAAGAGCAGCTTGAGTTTAATGAGCATCTACTAAGTGCCAGGCACAATACTGCTCCAATACTTTGGCCACCTGATACAAAGAGCCGACTCACTGGAAAATACCCTGATGCTGGAAAATATTGAGGGCAGGAGGAGAAAGGGGCGACAGAGGATGAGATGGTTGGATGGCATCACCGACTAAATGGAGATAAGTTTCACCAAGACTCTGTGAAGGACAGGGAAACCTGGCGTATTGCAGTCCAGAGGGTCAAAAAGACTCAGATATGACTGATCGGCTGAACAACAAAATCAACTCAATGAGCTAGCTTCCCTTACCATGCCCATTTTAGAGATGGGAAACCGAGTTCATTAGGGACTAAGTCAATGAACACAAAGCTAGAGAGGGTGAGGACTTCCCTGGTCCAGTGGTTAAGGGTCCACCTTCCAATGCAGGGGATGTGGATTTGATCCCTGGGTGGGGAACTTAGACCCCACGCGCCTCCGGGCAACTAAGCCCATGCATTGCAACTAACTGAGCTCAGGCAATCTCGAGTCCATGCTCCAAGAGAAGCCTGAGCAGCATGACAAAGACTTAGCACGACCAACCAACAAAACAAAGCTAGAGAATGGCCAGAACAGGAGGCAGAGATCTCGAATGTATCTGGAGCTCAGAATACGTTAAAGGTGACACAAGGGTTGGGATAAAGGATATGAAGTGTTTCAAAGGTATCACTTGCTCTACACACAACGATGGGTTAACATCACCCCAGTGAATGGCCTTCTCAGACAGCTCAGTGGTAAAGAATCCGCTTGCAATGCAGGAAACACAAGAGATGAGGGTTCTATCCCTGGGTCAGGAAGATCCTCTGGAAGAGGGCATGGCAACCCACTCCAGGATTCTTGCCTGGGAAATCCCATGGACAGAGAAGCCTGGCAGGCTACAGTCCACGGGGTCACAAAGAGCTGGACACGTCTGAACACGTCAGCACCGCAGTGAAGCACTGGCCACGCCCCCTCCTGTCCGGTCCTGCTTCCTCCCTCCCACCCATCCTTCTCCCTCTCTTTTTCCTTTCCTTCTTGCCTGCATTTATGGATTCAGATGGCTTCCCTCTGACCTTCTTTGGTGTTTCACTCTTTTCCTCCACTTATTTCTACATAACTGTAGTCACTCTGCAGGTATGATTTTACATGCTTCTTTCAGCCACTTATCCCGACTCAGGATCTTTCCACACCATCAAAAATGTTTCCTAAGTGTCCTTTTAGTGGCTGCACATCATTACTTCTCCCCACAGTCCCTCCTGACATATCTTACCCTACTCTCCCTTTGGCAGAATGTTGGTTTGTTTCCCTATTTTTGTTGTTGCGCTGTGACTTACGCCCCATGGACATCTTTGTGCATAGAATCTGAAGAATGTGTTTGGCTTCAGTTTTTACTCTAATGCAGGACCTCTGCAGACACTTTCCAGACTGATGAAAGAGTAAAAATAATTAACACTTATTGATCATTTGCCAGGTGCCAGGCACCCAGGTGAGGTCTCACATTTATTACTTTATTTAATCCTCATGTAAATGTGTCCAGAATCCCCATTTCATGGATGAGAAAGCAGAGGCTCGGAGGCAGAAGTAACCCGCCAGGATGCAAACCACATCGCCCGCAGTCACCAGCTGCTTCCTGATGCGGCCATAACAAATTACCATGATCTTGGTGGTTTTAAAGCAATGGAAGATGAATTCTCTCTCAGTTCTGGAGGCCAGAAGTTCAACTCGAAGTGTCAGCAGGATCAGTTCCTCCCAGAGTCCCTAAGAGAGACTACATCCCTTGCCCCTCTCCTGCTACTGATGATTCTGGCTTCCTGGACTTAGAGATACATCACTCCAATCTGTCTCCATCATCACATGGCCTTTCCCTCCGTATCTCTCTGCTTTTTCTTCTTTTCTCTCTCTGATGAGGACACCTGTCACTGGATTCAGGACCACTCCAATTCAGGATGATCTCACTTTGAGGTTTTTAACCATGATTACAACAGCAAAAATCTCTATTTCAATCAAGGTCTCAATCTGAGGTCTTGGGTACGACTTTTGAGAGGTATTTTTCAATACATGAAGCTATATGGTTCCAAAGCGGGTCTCCTGGAGGAGGGGACAGTTTGGCCAAGACCTGAAGAATGAGGGGGTCCTGGCTGGGGGACCAGCATAGCCTGCCCGTTGCTGCTATCCAGGATATGCAAATACTGTAATAGAATTCACTGATTTTCCACTGATGGACTTTTAGGTTATTTACAACTTCTCACCGTTAAAAAACACTCCTACCCCAAATCTGTTTACCCATCTGTAATTCTTTCCTTGCAACCAATTTCCTTGGGTGGATGAATAAGCATGCCTCGAAGGCTTCTGCCATAAACTTTTCTGAAAGGTGGCAGAGGGGATAAGCAGGTGGTCTGGTTCACACTTACTGGATGTTTGACCTTAGGCAGGCCACTTCACCTCATTGTACGTTAGTGTCCTCCTCTGTGAAATGGACTTAATGATAGCTCCCACCTCTTCAGGCAAAACCACAGCATAGTGACAGGTCCCCAGCACCAGGGTGACACCGGGGTGACATCAGGACAACTGTATGTTCCACGTAGACCAACATCAGAAACTGGAGAGCTCTTCCATCTTTGCCAATTGAAACGCAAGACTGACAATGGTTTTAATTGGTATGTATCAATGGCTCTCTCAGGGTTCCCAGGTGACCCTAGTGGTAAGGAAGCCTCTCGTCAATGCAGGAGACATAAGAGACACAGGTTTGATCCCTGAGTCAGGAAGATCCCCTGGAGGAGGGCATGGCAACTGACTCTGGTATTCTTGCCTGGAGAATCCCATGGACAGAGGAGCCTGGAGGGCTATAGTCTATGGGGTCACAAAGAGTCAGACAGGACTGAAGCGACTTAGCAGGCGTCATGGGATCTCTATCAGTCATGTGATAAGTCAATAATTTGCTGGCTGGGAAGGTGGGGGTCCCATGTAAGCGGTGAATCAACAAGTGACAGAGGCTGGTGTAACTGTATCCTGGGAAGCAAAAGCTTAAAAATCTCATCTTGCAAAAATCCACTGTTATACTGTCACACTCACCAACTGAATGGTCAATATATAGGCGTCTAAGACATATCTATATCTTTATAGACATAGGTATGCAAGGTATATCTATATCTTAGGCAACCGAAAGACAACTGGTTTACAGGCTGAGCTGTCCAAGTGAGTACTGTGAGGATTTACTGCCTGTTTCAGTCAAGGCGCACTCAAGGAGTTTTTCATAAGAATGTAGTAGACTTAGTGAACAAAAATAATGTGAGCTTCCTGCGTCCCATCATATGCTAAAATTTATTCCTAGTGAACCAAAGATTAATGTTAAGTAAGGTATGAATGAATTAAATAACGAATCTAAAAGAACTGAAGAGGGACCTTCCCTGGCGGTCCAATGGTTAAGAATCTGCCTTACAATGCGAGGGACATGGGTTTGATCTCTGGTCGGGGAACTAAGACTCCACATGTCCAGAGCAACTAAGTCCGCGTACCACAACAGACTTGTTGGGAGAGTCTGAGCTCGCCAACGAAAGATCCCACAAGCTGCAACTAAGACACAACACAGCCAAATAAATTAATTAATTAAAGAGCTGGAGAAATAAGTATGAATTGATGTTTTATAATCTTGGAAATGGCTCCCCACTCCAGTATTCTTGCCTAGAGAATTCCATGGACAGAGGGGCCTGGCGGGCTACAGTCCATGGTGTCACAATGAGTCGGAATGACTAAGTGACTAATACTTTCACTTTCAAGGAAAATATGTAAACTGTGACAAATATATATGCTGTATGACCTTAATATATAAAGAATAATTGCTAATCAATAAGAAAAAGTGTCAAACATACCAGTACCATATTTACAGGCAAATACCTAAATGAGAAATGCAAATGACAAATATGAAATTCTAACCACTTCATTTAGTGCGGTGCCTGCCACATCACAGATGTTTGGTATAATGAATGGTTGTGTGATGCCTGAACCTGCCCTGGGTCACATAACAATAGCTCACTAAGCCCTTAATGGGGGATGCAAAGAGTTGGAACAAGCACAGAACTCAGCTCTGTCTCCAGCCTGCAGGCAGTGTACTCGTAGCAGCTGCTGAGGAAGTTCCTGCTACTTATGAGCTGTGTGACTTCAGCCAAGTGGTTTAGCTTCTCTTTGCCTTAGAAGTTGAGAAAATGGGATAAGTGAGGACAGGATTAATACCAACCTCATGGGACTGTTGCAAGCACGAAACAAGTTAATACACATAAAGTACTAAGAGCAGCACCTGGCTCATCATGAAGGCTCAACAACATGCTTCAAACTTCAGAAATAATGTTAAGAACGGAAGCTAAGAAATGTCCACCATTCATGGATCTGTTCATTCAACACCTACTTAGTCAGTGCCTAGTACATGTCTGGCCTTAGCAGAGTCACGATGGATGCTCATTTAATGTTAAGACAGACATTGAAGCCATCACAATAAAGGCAAGATGATCCATTAGATGGGGAAACACTTGGCTGGTGGAGGGATCCCAGACTCAGGGCCTGACACAGGCTTAGCAGCCAGGGCAGCTTCCTGGAGGAGGCAGTTTTCAAGCTCAGCCTGGAAGGATGAGTGGGAGTTTTCCAAGAGAGCATTATTCCAGACAGAAGTGAAGTGAAGTCGCTCAGTCGTGTCCAACTCTTTGCGATCCCGTGGACTATAGCCTACCAGGATCCTCAGTCCATGGGACTTTTCAGGCAAGAAAACTGGGCTGGGTTGCCATTTCCTTCTCCAGGGGATCTTCCCGACTCAGGGATTGAACCCGGGTCTCCCACATTATAGGCAGATGCTTTACCATCTGAGCTACCAGGGAAGCCAAAAAGCACTCAGTTCAAACTCAAATGTGCAAGAAATGTAAAGTCATTTCAGTCCATATTTTCTTACAGCGTTGCCCTGTCATTAAGAGGGTGGGCTTGGGAGCAAGTCTGCCCTGAGTTACACTGGGGGGTCTGCCAAACTTGTGTGTGTGTGTGTGTGTGTGTGTGTGTGTGTGTGTGTGTGTGTGT